>CM035839.1:364769715-365154768 GCA_020510985.1 Pholidichthys leucotaenia | reverse complement strand
GGAAATGCAGAATGACTGAAAAGAGAAAATATAACAAGAAAAAGGTCGCTATTCCTTCCTGGAACTGGAAAGCTTATCTTTGTAGCTCTGGGGCTGGGTTTCCCGCTGCTGGCCCGTGGATTTTGAAGGTCTCTGACTGGACCACGTTTGAGCTCTGATCTTCTCGCTCAGATTCGCTGCGGGTTTAAACACCGATACCGGGAGCCCTCTTCTCGCCATGTCAATTGTTGCTTCTTCCGCTGAATTATAGAGACATGACTCTTCACCGTAAAAGACCCGTAACTTCGCCGGAAATGGCGTCTGAAAGCGTAGATTCTGTTCCCGTAGAACCTTTTTGGCGTCGTTATATTCCCGTCGCTTTTTAAGAACCTCAGGGGTGTAATCGTGCTCCACGAAGACTTTTCTCTCTTGATGCATAAATCCTTTTGTCTGCCAAGCCCGTCTTACAACCTCTTGTTTTATTTTGAAATCGGAGAATCTTACCACCACCGAACGCGGGGGCGCTTCTGCCGCTGGCTTTGCGGCTAATGTACGATGGGCCTTTTCTATCTTCAAATCGGTGGTTTGTGGAATATCCAACTTCTCTCTCAATAAGGATTCCACGCATTCCGCCACTGTGTTGAAACCATCTTCAGCTCCTTCTTTCAGACCGTGAATTCTGATGTTATCTCGTCTCTGTCTTCCTTCTTGGTCGGTTAGCTTAGCCTCCAGCCTTGACTGTTTTCTGTGTAAATCCAGCATAGAATCTTCAAGCACTTTTACTCTTTCTTCAGCTTCCAAGATTCGGTTTTCGGCCTGGTCCATTCTGCTGTTCGTCCTTTTTAGTTCCTCTCTGAATTCATGAAATTCGGCCCGAAATCGTCGTAATTAATCAAATAGCGATTTCAAGCTAATCTTTTTGTTAGCTAGGTCCAGCTCCTCGTCTCCTGAACGGAGGTCCGCCGGTTCAGATTCTGCGGCCGCTGCGCGTCCTGACCTGGGGAATGTCAGTTTCTTTTGTTTTTGGTTAGGCATGGTGTTTTTGTCTTTTGATTTTTATTCTTCCAAAAATCCGTTAAGTCTGATTTTGAAGATGTTTTCCTTGGATTGGATCTGGGAGGTTCAGCGTTAAGTTGCTATCACCATGGCGTCCAGACCGGAAGTCTAGTCAGTTTTTTGTTTTAAAGTTTTTTACACTATGTTCTTTATGTTCCTAATGTTCTTTCAGTTTCTGAGTAGCATAAAAAAGGGCCACCACACTGTTATACTAAATAAGACAACACAATGGAGAAACGGGGTGTAACCAAAATAATCTCATATAATGTAAAAGGGATCCTGAATCCAGTTAAAAGATCCAAGATTCTAGGCAAAATGAAAAAAGACAAAGCAGGACACCTCTTTTCCAGAACTAATCTCAGTTTTTTCAGAGTATGGAGATTTATCGGGGTACGAACTAAACATGCAAAAAACCCAAGTTATGACCCAAATCAATATTTACTAAGCAAACTCAAAACTAACTGGGAGGCTGGACGCCATGGCGACTGCAGCTTGACACTGAAGTTCTCAGACCCAATCCAGGATAACACCTTGAAAATCAAACTTAACGGATTTTTGGAGGAGTGAAAATCAAAAGACAAAATCATCATGTCTAAAGGAAAACAGAAGAAACTGAAATTCTCCAGGCCAGGACACGTATCGGCCGGAGAATCCGAACTGGAAGATCTCCGTTCAGAAGACGAGGAACTGGTGATAGCTAACAAAAGGGTTAGCCTGAAATCACTATTTGAGGAGCTACGACGATTTCACCGAGATGTTACGGCCGAATTTCGGGAATTCAGAGAAGAATTGAAAAGGACAAACAGCAGAGTGGACCAGGCCGAGAACCGAATCTTGGAAACAGAGGATCGAATAAAAGTGCTCGAAGATTCTGTGCTAGACCTACGCAAAAGACAAGCAGCTATAGAGGCTAAGCTAACCGACCAAGAAGGAAAACAAAGAAGAGACAACATAAGAATTCATGGTCTGATAGAAGGAACCGAAAATGGTTTTAACTCAATGGCAGAATGCGTGGAATCCTTACTAAGAGAGAAATTGGATATTCCACAAACCACCGACTTGAAGATAGAAAAGGCACATCGTTCATTAGCCGCTAGGCCGGCGGCGGAAGCGCCCCCACGTTCGGTGTTGGTAAGATTTTCCAATTTCAAAATAAAACATGAGGTTGTAAGACTGGCCTGGCAGAAAAAAGGATTTATGCACCAGGAGAGAAAAGTCTACGTGGAACACGATTACGCCCCGGAGGTCCTTAAAAAGCGCAGGGAATACAATGACGCGAAAAAGGTGTTAAGAGAGAAGAAATTGCGCTTTCAGACACCATTTCCTGCGAAGTTAAGGGTCTTCTACGGCGATGAAACGTGTCTCTATAATTCGGCGGAAGAAGCAACAGCTGACATGGCGAAAAGAGGCCTCCCGGTAACGGTATTTAAACCCCCAGCAGACCCGAGTGAGAAGATCAAAACGCAAACATGGACAACACAAAGACCTTCAAAATCCACGGACCAGCAGCGGGAAACCCAGCACCAGAGCGTCGCGGATAAACTATCCGTTTTCAGGTTGGAATAGCGACCTTTTTTTTTTTTTTTTTTTCTCTTGAATCAATCCGCACATCCAACCCCCCTCATACAAGGTAACAAACATTAAAGGAGATGCATATTCAGCATGTGGTAAAACATTTCATGGAACAATCATATTATTTGAAACAAATAAGTCTTTGTAATAAAAAAAAAAAAAAACTTGTTAAAATAGAAATGTGACAATAATCCACATGTTCTCCTCATACTAACAAATACTGTTTTTGCGTGAATGATGTGATGGGGGTGGGAGGGTGCACACAATTTCACAGGGTTTAGGCATAAAAGGAAAAAAAAAAAAAAAAATCATTACAAGTTTGGATTGGGTTCTGAAACTCACGTTAAAAGCATGGGACTACTTTCAGTGGTAAGAGAGGGCCCTCAACACGTAACAGAGTTTGAGGAATTTCCCTCAGAGCCTTCACTCCATCAAGGCTCTTACAGGGTCTTTAAAAAGACCTCAGCTCAGGAAGTTCTTATGACAGCTTTTTGTTTTAAAGTTTTTTACACTATGTTCTTAATGTTTTTCTTGTTTTTAATGTTCTTTCAGTTTCTGAGTAGCACAAAAGAGGGCCACCACACAGTTATACTAAACAAAACAACACAATGGAAACAGGGTGTAACCAAAATAATTTCATATAATGTAAAAGGAATCCTGAATCCAGTTAAAAGATCCAAGATTCTAGGCAAAATGAAAAAAGACAAAGCAGGAATAATACTTTTACAAGAAACCCACCTAACAGACGTGGAACACAATAAACTCAGTAGACAAGGGTTTAAAATGATCTCTTCATCTTCATATAAATCAGGGAGGAGGAGGGGAGTAGCGACATTGATATCAACCAAAATTACATTTGAAAAAAAATCAGAACACAACGATAAAGAAGGGAGATACAGTTTGGTAACAGGGCGGCTAGAGGGAGAAGATATCACCCTGCTGAATGTGTATGCTCCCCCAGGGGCTAACTGGAAATTTTATAAAAATGTATTCGACCTAATGATAACTAAAGCTCAAGGTTTAGTGATATGTGGTGGGGACTTCAATCTTAGACTGAATCCATACTGGGATGCTTCTGGTAATTCCCCACATCAAAATAACACCCAAAACAGGAAGACTCGGATGCTACTAAAAGAATTGGGAATCTGTGACGTGTGGAGGGAACTCAACCCCAGTGTAAAAGACTATACATTTTACTCAACTCCACATTCATCTTACTCAAGGATTGACTATTTTTTTATGTTTAATAGAGACATTGGAAGAGTAAAAACATGTAAAATAGGACTGATGGATCTCTCCGACCACAGTCCGATCTACATGGACTTAAATATCCAAAAATACACAAATAATACATTTTCTTGGAGGTTAAATTCAAATGTCCTGAAAGGACCACTGAAAGATGAATTGGAATCAGATATTCTCAGATATTTGGAAGATAACGATAATGGAGAAGTATCCCCTTTAATACTGTGGGATGCATGTAAAGCTGTAATAAGAGGAAAGATTATTGCAAAACTGGCAACCCAAAAGAAACTAAGACAAGAAAAACTATCCACATTAGAGTCAGAACTTAGGAACCTAGAAAAAGAACACAAAGGCAACACTCATTCTACTGACTCGCTCAAGATTAAGGAAATTAAAAACCAAATAAATGAGATCTACACAATAGAAATCCAGAAGAAACTTACATTTCTGAAACAAAAATACTATGAAGCAGGCAGTAAATCGGCAAAATTGCTAGCCTATAAATTGAGGAAACATCAAACAGAAAGAGCAATCTACAAAATCAGAGACCCAGTATCAAAGGAAATAAAATTCAGAATTCAGGATATTCTTAAAAACTTCGAGAATTACTATAAGAACTTATACTCCCACAAAAAACATAAAAACGCATCCGAGGCATTCCTAAACACATTAAACCTTCCCCAACTTACGGAGTCACAAAATAAAACACTACTGTCAGAAATACATCCTAAAGAATTGGAAAAAGCAATTATGAAACTTAAAGCTAACAAATCCCCAGGAGCTGATGGCTATACAGCAGAGTGGTACAAAACCTTTAAACAGCAACTATCTCCTCTCCTCCTGAAAACATTTAATTATGTCCTCCACACAGGGGAAATCCCCCCCTCCTGGAGAGAAGGGGTCATTGCAGTTATACCTAAACCTGAAAAGGATAAACTAGAGTGCTCCAACTACAGACCAATCAGTGTACTAAATCAGGACTATAAGCTTTTTACCATTATCCTTGCCAAAAGGTTAGAAAATATACTGACAGACCTAATTCATTTAGACCAAACAGGTTTTATAAGACAAAGACAGACACAAGACAACATTCGACGCACTTTACACATAATTCATCATATAAAAAAATATAACTTAAATGCAGTCATATTGGGATTAGATGCTGAAAAAGCATTCGATTCGGTTGACTGGTCTTTTCTATATAGAATCTTATCCAGTTTCAATTTTCATAACAACTTCATTAGAACTATACAGGCATTATATAAAAAACCAACAGCTAAAATAAGGATTAACGGTAATTTATCATCATCTTTTGAACTGGAAAGAGGATGTCGTCAGGGCTGCCCCCTGTCTCCACTGCTCTTTGCAATCTTCATAGAACCTCTGAGCTAATGGATAAGACAAAACCAAAAAATTCAAGGTATTACACTTGGTCAGAAGGAACATAAAATAGCACTCTTTGCTGATGACATTTTAATATACCTAGGGCAGCCGGACACTTCTTTACCAGAACTAACCTCAGTTTTTTCAGAGTATGGAGATTTATCGGGGTACAAATTAAATATGCATAAAACCCAAGTTTTAACATTCAACTATGACCCAAATCATTATTCACTAAGCAAACTCAAAACTAACTGGGAGTCGGAATCTATGAAATATCTGGGGGTCAATATCCCGAAACAACTCAACAAAATTATATCACTAAACTATGATCCACTGGTGACAAAAATAAAATCTGACCTAGCAAGATGGAATATGATACCATTCTTGGGTACTGCACAAAGAATTGAAGCAGTCAAAATGAATATACTTCCACGTCTTCTATACCTTTTCCAAACAATACCGGTAGAACCTCCCAAAAAAACATGGCAGGAGCTGGACAGAAGGATCTCAAGATTCATATGGCAGGGCAAGAGACCTAGAATCAGATATAGAACCCTACAGCTAAACAAAGACAAAGGTGGGCTCGCGCTGCCAAATATCAGGGACTACTTTAAAGCCGCACAAATTAAAACTTTAGTAGAGATATGTAACCCAGTCTACACTGCACAATGGAAGGAGATCGAATGCCAAATAACAAGTGACATCCCCCTACAGGCGATAATAGGGAACAATGTCTTACCTAAGCTTTTGAATAACACTAACCCGTGGATAGAGACCCCGCTAAAAATTTGGTTTAAGATAGTCAGAGAGAATCAAACTAAAGAGCCCTATCGACTTCTGCAATGGATCGCCTATGATCAGGACTTTACTCCTAATAAAACAGACACCAGATTTAAAAAGTGGAAGGAGAAAGGGCTGATAAAATATTACGATTTTTTTAAAGGGCAAATCTTAAGAAGTTTTGAAGATTTGAAAAAACAAGGCCTAATAAATCAAGACCTTTACAGGTTCTTCCAGCTTAGACACCACATAAACAATATACTTAAAAAGGAGGTTTTGGAAAGGGCCCAGTCAGGTGTTCTGAAGGTCTTCTTAATGGCATATAAAGGGATCCCAGGGATCAGATACATTTCTAAAATATACCAAGGTCTTCAAGACTTAAAAGGAGACAACACATCTTATATAAAAGAGAGATGGGAAAAAGAGGGGAATTTCACTTTACAACTGGAAATATGGGAAAAGCTAAATAAACAGCAATGGAAAAGTACCTCATCCCTGCAGTGGACAGAATTTGGATGGAAAAACTTGGCAAGATTTTTCAGAACACCTGCACAAAACAAATTTACCCATAAGGGATTGAACTGTTGGCGCTTGTGTGGTGAAAAGACTGCAAATCATTTTCATGTGTTTTGGTCATGCCCAGTTATCCACCAATATTGGACCAAGGTACAGACAATATTGGGGAAAATATTCAAAATTACAGTTCCCTTTTCTTTTGTAACTTTGTATTTGGGTTTACTACCGGACTCACTGGAAAGACAAGGAGAAAAATACTTATTCAATGTTTTAATATTGGCAAGCAAAAAAGCTCTAACTAAAAAATGGATGTTGAAGGACTGTCCTACACCTGAAGATTGGATTAACGTGATCCAAGACATTTACTCGATGGAAAAGTTGACATTCGCACTGAGACAGGACATGGATGTGTTCATGAACTTTTGGCAACCCTGGACCGCATATGTGTCTTCCATTAGATCTAATCTTTGACAAATACCATTTCAATAATGGTTCCGCTCTTTGTTCCAATGCTACTCAGATGCTCTTTTATCTTTATTTACTTACTTTTTCTTTTTGTTTGTTTTTTACTGGTTTGTTTGGTTTTTTTTGTTATTTGTTTGTTTTTTTTTTCTCTTTAATTTCACTTTTTCTTTCACTTTAAAAAAAAAAAAAAAGAGGGGTGTTGTAAGAATTAATCTTCCAATGTTGTCAGATATCAGAAAATAAGGGAACATGTGATGAAAATGTAAACACTGCATTGCTGTAACGACCTGTATACCCTTTACAAAAACTTAAATTAAAAAAAAAAAAAAAAAACTAACTGGGAGATGGAATCTATGAAATATCTGGAGGTCAATATCCCGAAACAACTCGACAAAATTATAACACTAAACTATGATCCACTGGTGGCAAAAATAACATCTGATCTAGCAAGATGGAATATGATACCATTCTTGGGTACTGCACAAAGAATTGAAGCAGTCAAAATGAATATACTTCCATGTCTTCTATACCTTTTCCAAACAATACCGGTAGAACCTCCCAAAAAAACATGGCAGGAACTGGACAGAAGGATCTCAAGATTCATATGGCAGGGCAAGAGACCTAGAATCAGATATAGAACCCTACAGCTAAACAAAGACAAAGGTGGGCTTGCGTTGCCAAATATCAGGGACTATTTTAAAGCCGCACAAATTAAAACTTTAGTAGAGATATGTAACCCAGTCTACACTGCACAATGGAAGGAGATGGAATGCCAAATAACAAGTGACATCCCCCTACAGGCGATAATAGGGAACAATGCCTTACCTAAACTTTTGAATAACACTAACCCGTGGATAGAGACCCCGCTAAAAATTTGGTTTAAGATAGTCAGAGAGAATCAAACTAAAGAGCCCCATCGATTTCTGCAATGGATTGCCTATGATCAAGACTTTACTCCTAATAAAACAGACACTAGATTTAAAAAGTGGAAAGAGAACGGACTGATAAAATATTACGATTTTTTTAAAGGGCAAGTTTTAAGAAGTTTTGAAGACTTGAAAAAACAAGGTCTAATAAATCAAGACCTTTACAGGTTCTTTCAGCTTAGACACCACATAAACAATATACTTAAAAAGGAGGATTTGGAAAGGGCCCAGTCAGGTGTTCTGAAGGTCTTCTTAATGGCATATAAAGGGATCCCAGGGATCAGATACATCTCTAAAATATACCAAGGTCTTCAAGACTTAAAAGGAGACAACACATCATATATAAAAGAGAGATGGGAAAAAGAGGGGAATTTCACTTTACAACTGGAAATATGGGAAAAGCTAAATAAACAGCAATGGAAAAGTACCTCTTCCCTGCAGTGGAGAGAATTTGGATGGAAAAATTTGGTAAGATTTTTCAGAACACCTGCACAAAACAAATTTACTCATAAGGGGTTGAATTGTTGGCGCTTGTGTGGTGAAGAGACTGCAAATCATTTTCATGTGTTTTGGTCATGCCCAGTTATCCATCAATATTGGACCAAAGTACAGACAATATTGGGGAAAATATTCAAAATAACAGTTCCCTTTTCTTTTGTAACTTTGTATTTGGGTTTACTACCGGATTCACTGGAAAGATGAGGAGAAAAATACTTATTCACTGTTTTAATATTGGCAAGTAAAAAAAGCCCCAACTAAAAAAATGGATGTTGAAGGACTGTCCTACACCTGAAGATTGGATTAACGTGATTCAAGACATTTACTCGATGGAAAAGTTGACATTCGCATTGAGACAGGACTTGGATGGGTTCTTGAACTTTTGGCAATCCTGGATCGCATATGTGTCTTCCATTAGATCTAATCTAATAAGTCCTGTGCAGACCAGCTGTGTGGGATTGTGAAGTACATCTTCAACCTGAGCCTGAAGCTGGGGAGGGTACCACAGCTGTGGAAAACATCTTGTGTGGTACCTGTACCAAAAACTTCCCACCCCAAAGACCTGAACAGCTACAGACCGGTGGCCTTGACGTCCCACTTGATGAAGACCCTGGAGAGACTGCTCCTTGCTCACCTCCGCCCCCTGGTGGAACCAGCGATGGATCCACTCCAGTTCGCCTACCAACATGGCATTGGGGTGGAGGATGCGGTGATCTTCCTCCTTCACCGTTCTCTGTCCCACCTGGAGAAGCCCGGGAATATGGTGAGGATCATGTTCTTTGACTTCTCCAGTGCTTTCAACACCATCCAACCGATGATCCTGAAGGACAAGCTGCTGCGCGCAGGGGTGGACCAGCACCTGTCATCATGGATCCTGGACTACCTCACGAACCGGCCTCAGTTTGTGAGAACCCGGGACTGTGTGTCCGATACGATCATCAGTAGCACGGGGGCCCCCCAGGGAACGGTGTTGGCTCCCTTCCTGTTCACTCTTTATACTGCGGACTTCTCACACAACACAACACACTGCCATCTACAGAAGTTCTCTGATGACTCTGCGATCGTTGGCCTCATCTCCAATGGAGATGAAGCTGAGTACAGAGGGCTTATCCAGGACTTCATGGACTGGTGCCATCGGAACTGCCTCCAGATCAACGCGAGGAAAACTAACGAGCTGGTGGTGGACTGCCGCAGGCAAGGACAACCCCTCACAGCACCAGTAAATATACAGGGAACAGACATTGAGATGGTGACATCCTACAAGTACCTGGGTGTTCATCTGAACAATAAATTAGACTGGTCACACAATACTGATGCACTCTACAAGAAGGGACAGCGCAGGCTGTAACTACTGAGGAGACTCAGGTCTTTTGGTGTACAAGGGGCGCTGCTGAAGACATTCTATGACACGGTGGTGGCATCAGCCATCACTTTTGGAGTGGTCTGCTGGGGCAGTGGCATTACTGCAGCCGATAGGAAGAGACTGAACAAACTGATCAAGAAAGCTAGCTCCGTCCTGGGGCAGCGCCTTGATCCGGTGGAGGAGATAGGAGAGAGAAGGACGGTGGCTAAACTGTCATCTCTGCTGGAGTCCGAGTTCCACCCTATGCAGGACATACTGAATGCACTGAGGAGCTCATTTAGCAGCAGACTACATCATCCCAGGTGCATAACAGAGGTTTCGCAGGTCCTTCCTACCAACGGCTGTCAGACTGTACAACCTAAGCAGGGCTGCTCGCAGAGATAGCAAAAAGACGTAACAACCTAATAGTTTTTTGAATGCAAAAGATGCAATAGACTTACACAATGGTCCCCTCCGGCATACAACTAGGAAAATACCAGTAGCTACGGAGGGTGAGAATATGTATGGGCACATAATCATACCATGTAGGATAACTAAGTAGACGGTTGTGCTGTTTCATCCCATCTAGCAACAATGCTCTGCACTGTGTGTGTTTATACATTTACATATTTATTCCATCTAGCTACAATGCTCTGCACTGGGTGTGTTTATGTTTATATTTATATATCTATATATTCATTCCATCTAGCTACAATGCTCCGCACTGTGTGTTTATATATCTACATATTATTCCATCTAGCTACATTGCTCCGCACTGTGTGTTTATATATTTACATATTTTTTCCACCTAGCTGCAATGCTCCGTACTGTGTGTTTATATATCTACATATTATTCCATCTAGCTACATTGCTCCGCACTGTGTTTATATATTTACATATTTATTCCATCTAGCTGCAATGCTCCGTACTGTGTGTTTATATACTCATATATTTATCCCATCCAGCTACAATGCTCTACACTGTGTGTCTGTGTGTATATATATATATATATATATATATATATATATTTATAGTAATATGTACATATGTATATTAGCTGCTCTTGCTTGCTTTTTTTTTTTTCTTGCCTTCTGATTGTTGCTCTGAGTGTTGCTATCCCTGTGCTGTTGCAATCCTGGAATTTCCCCATTGTGGGACTAATAAAGGCTTATCTTATCTTATCTTTGACAAATACCATTTCAATAATGGCACCGCTCTTTGTTCCAAAGCTACTCACATGCTCTTTTATTTTTATTTATTTTTTTTTGTTTGTTCGTTTTTTGCTCTTTTGTTTGTTTTTTTTCTGTTCTCTTTAATTTCACTTTTTCTTTCACTTAAAAAAAAAAGGGGGTGTTGTAATAATTATTCTTCCAATGTTGTCAAACAACAAAAAATAAGGGAACATGTGATGAAAATGTAAACAATGCAATGCTGTAATGACGTGTATACCCTTTACAAAAACTTAAATTAAAAAAAAAAAAAAGTACAGTTGCTTCAAGCAGCTCTTACCAGGACTTGTGCCTCTGTTGCTCCTATGGAACTGAGATCATCGTTGTCACTGCTGCAGGCAGACTTATCAAACAGCACTTCAACCTCTGCTTTCCTTTACATTAACACAGACGCGCACAAACACAATAACCATTACATGTACAGGTGAATATAAATTTCATCAATTCTAATTTTTTTTAATCTGTTTTGTGCCATACATACCTAGCCACCTGTTCCAGTTCATGGCAATGCTCACTGATCCTCTGCATGCCATCAGAGAGCACTTTGCGGCCCAAGATACAACGCTGCCTGAAGGCCTGGAGGAGGAGCTCTCTGGATAGACTGTCCTGCAGTTCAGCCCATGTATGGTTGATTGACTTCTCTGTATTAATAAACAACTGCATGATGGACCACTTCAATTAAACAGCTCAAGGACCCAGAAAAGGTTTTTTTTTTTTTTTACAAAAAAAAGTAGATAATGCCATCCTTAAATAATATCCAGTACACTGTAATTAACATAGCTGCTACCTAGAGCTGCACGATTTAAGAACAAGAGCACTCTGAGACGAGTGCAATATCCCCTGCCTCCATTTTCTTTGAAGATCCCAATACTTGCTGACAGAATAGAATAAGCTTTATTGTCATTGTACAGTTGTACAGCACAACGAAATTGTGGGTGCTCCACCAGGCTACTGCGCAATAAGAAAGTGAGAAGAATTTGAAAATAAAACAGTTACAGGACACACAGTTAACCATCTGATTGAAGTAAAAATAAAAGTAAAACTAATAACTAGCCCATTGGTATATACGCAGGAACGGTAGTGGCTTCACGGATGGAACTATGTACATAAGAGTGTGGAGTGCAGAACATATGATAGGGAAAATATGTACAGTAGTGATTTCACAGGAGGGTCAATATACATGAAAGTGCGGAGTGCAAAGACAGGTGAGTTATAGTGATAATTAAAAGGTCCTCAGTTCTGTGCATGTGAGCGTTCAGAGGGAGGGGTGGGGCCTCTGGCTGTTTGCAGTTCGGATGGCCCAGGGGAAGAAATTGTCAGTATGGAGGTGTGGGACCTGATCAATCTGAACCGTCGTCCACAGAGAAGCAGGTCGAACAGGTGGTGGGCGAGATGCGAGAGGTCTCCTGTGATGGCTCTGGACCTTCTGAGACAGGAGGATCTGGAGATGTCTTCCAGGGAGGGCAGAGGGCTGCCGATAATTTTTTGGGTGGTGTTGATAACCCTCTGCACAGCCTTCCTGTTCTCGGCCGTGGCGCCAGCATACCACACTCTCAGACAGTAGGCGAGCACACTCTCCACTGAGCAGCGATAGAAGGCCAGCAGCAGCTGCTGGGCTTTCTTCACCAGGGCCTTGGTGTTGACAGTCCAGGAGAGGTCAGAGTAGATGTGGGTGTCCAGGAACCTGAATGCGGGGACGTTCTCCACGTGGACACCATTTATTTGGGGGGGGGGGGCTCCTGTCTGTTCTTCCTGAAGTCCAGAATGAGTTCTTTGACTTTTTGGACATTCAGTTTCAGGTTGTTTGCTTGGCACCACAGCAGCAGATTCTCTACCTCCGCCCTGTATGCCTTCTCATCGTCGCTGGCGATGAGCCCAACCAAGGTGGTGTCGTCCACGTATTTCACGATGACGGTGGTTGGGTGGGCTGGAATACAGTCATCAAAGGTGTACAGGGAGTACAGTAGAGAGCTTAGCACGCAGCTTTGGGGGGAGCCAGTGCTAGCAGACAGTGTGGAGGAGTGGTGGGGGCCGAGTCTGACTGTTTGTGGGTGGTTGGTGAGAAAGTTCTTTATCCGGGGGGGGGGGGGGGGGGGGGGGGTTCTGAAGGAGGTGCAGTTTGTTGATCAGGATGTTCGGGATGATGGTGTTGAAAGCTGAGCTGTAGTCCACAAAGAGCATCCTCACATAGCTCTTTGGGTTCTCCAGATGGCTCACTGCTCTGGAGAGTGGTGGCGATAACATCTTCCGTAGACCGGTTCTCCCTGTAGGTGAACTGATGTGGGTCGAAGGAGGGGGGAAGACAGTCCCTAATGTGCTGGGACACCAGTCGCTCAAAACATTTCATGACTACAGAGATGAGTGCTATGGGTCTGTAGTCATTCAAGATGTCAATTGCGGCCTTTTGGGGGATAGGGATGATGGTGGAGGCCTTGAGGCAGGAGGGGACGGTGGCGTGCATCAGGGAGTGGTTGAACAGCTTGGTGAGGATCCCTGCCAGCTCGTCTGCACATGCTTTGACCACCACTCCTGGGATGCCGTGTGGACCAGCAGCTCTGCGAGGGTTCACTGCTCTCAGTTGCCTCCTCACCTTGTGCACCTGTGGGGGTGGGGTGCTCAAACCAGGCAAAGAAGCTATTAAGCTCCTCTGCCAGAGTGAGGCTGCTGTCTGATACTGGGGGGCCCTGTAGTTTGTGAGGGCCTGGATGCCTCTCCACATCTGTTGGAGGTTGTTGTCTGTGAGGAAGCCCTCCACCTTCCTCCCATAGGCGTTTTTAGCAAGTTTTATGCCTCTCTTCAGGTTAGCTCTGGCACTGCTGTACAGAGAGCTGTCCCTCTGAAGGCTGAGTTGCAGGCCCTGATCAGAGCCTGGACTTCACTGGTCATCCAGGGTTTGCAGTTTGGAAATACTTGGATGCGTTTGGTGACCGTCACATTTTCTACACAGCATTTGATGTAGAAAAGGACAGATTTGGTGTAGGAGTCCATGTCCTGCTGTTCAAAGATGCTCCAATCAGTGCAAGCAAAACAGTCTTGTAGCTGGAGAAAAGCATTTTCAGGCCAGGTTTTAATTGTTTGTTTGGTAGGGGGGAACTCTTCCTAAGGAGGGTGTAGGCAGGAATCAGAAACAGGGAGAAGTGGTCTGATTGTCCAAGGTGGGGGAGGGGGTGGCTCTGTAGGCGTGCTTTATGTCGCTATAAACATGATCCAGTGTCCTTTCACCTCTTGTGGGTCACTTAACATGCTGGTAGAATTTGGGGAGTACAGTCTTCAAGCATGCTTTGTTAAAATCCCCTGCAATAATGTGGACTGCTTGGGGTGGTCTCTTTGCTGCCTGCTGACAATGTGCTGGAGGTGATTGAGTGCTAAGCTAACATTAGCATCAGGAGAACTATAAACGGCTGTTAAAATTACTGCCATTAGCTCACAGGGGAGATCAAATGGCCTACACAGGAAGGACGTGGCCTCCAAGTCCAGTGAACAGTGGCTTTGAATTATTCTGGTGTTATTACACCAAGTCTGAAGCACATAAGCACAGAGCGCCCCCACCCTTCCCTTACCAAAATCAGCGTTGCGGTCCAAACGGTGTGTAGTTTGGCCAGGTAATTCCACAGTGGCAGCCGGGATGCGTTCATTCAGCCATGACTCGGTCACAATCAGAATACAACAGTCCCGGACGTAACAATTCTGGGCGATCTCCGTGCGTAGCTCATCCATTTTGTTGGCGAGGGATCTGGCGTTGGTGAGGAAAATTGAAGGCAACGGTGGTTTGGAGTGAAGTCTGTGCAGCTGGGCATGAAGGCCAGCCCTGCAGCCTCATTTCTGCTTCCTCTCTCGTTGTTTGCGCCGTTTGTGTGGCATAATGAACCACAGAATGCCTGAAAGTCTAGCGATCTCCTCAGGGATGTGGTGGAAATTACTGGAATGAGCACTGGAGATGTCGGAGGTAAGTTGGCGACCGATGCCTATAAGTTTCTGGCAACTGTAGGTAATTAGTCCATCACAGAAGGAGCATAGAAAAAGGCAGAAGAAGCAGTTTTCAACTTTTCAATATAATTGCTGTGGCAGAACAAAATTATGATAAGCCCACCATCTACGAATATACAACAAAGTATACAACTCAAAGCTGTCGGGCAGGATCCTGAGGTGAACCCATGCAGTAAGTTTGGTGACCCTAGAGAGCTTTACACGTTCTGTAGTAAGAGAGCATAGGGAGTGCCAACCTTGACCTTTAGACCCCAAACCAGTAGTCAGAGGTCATGGTCTCAGACTGAACCTGTGCACCAGGTTTGGTGACCCTAGCCTTTTTTGTTGTTGAGAAATAGTTTAAGCCATTTCGATGTTAACTTTTGACCTTGCGATCCCCAAACCATAGTCACACTTCAGGGTCACAGGGTTTAGTTTAGATTATTGGTTTACTTGTCAGGGACCATGTACAGAAAAAACATTAAACACAGGGTAAAGATGCTCTGTTCCAGATTATAGCATTCTCACTCACATCTGTAGTCCCTGAGGCAGGCAGGAAGATATTAAAAGAAAAACAGCACATATAGAAAGTAATTCAGGTCGGCTTTCAGAATCTGCTGTCCTTGAAACAAGCAGGAAGTAAGCTTTAAAGGTTAAAAAAAAAAAAGAATAGCATGCTTAAAAACAATTTAAGAGTACAATTTCAAATCCCATTTAAGGGAGCAAGTCAATGCTGGCAGGCTTGATTATTTAAAATCCATTTTTTAGTCTCTGTGGAAAAGTCTTTAATTTGTTCTGGTATTCAATGCAGTGGGGAGCTTGTTCCATTCTGTTATAGCTTTGGATGAGAAGGCCGATTGTCCAAAAGCAGCTTTATATGTAGGGGATGCAACAATGCCACCTAGAGGAAGTCCTTGTTATACTGGTATTTTGTTCAGAAGTTAGGTACACAAGTCTTAAGAAGTGGGGGTGCAGAACCGTGGATAATTTTAAAAACCACCCGTTTATTTGCATACATGATCATATCTCCAAAGCTTAACATCTTGTGTTTGGCAAGTATACCACAATGGTGATACTGTTGTATCTTCTTATCCAGAAATTTGATGGATTGTTTATACAGGGATTCCAAGGATTTCAGAGTCGTACTATTGGCTTGTGACCAGCATGAGATGCAATAGGCGTGTCAAAATCATGGCAAGAAATAGTTTATAAGCCATTTTGAAGTTGACTTTTGACCTTGCAATCCCAAAACCATAGTCACACTTCAGGGTCACAAGGTGAACCTATGTACCAACTTTGGTGATCTTCACTTTACTCACTGTATAGTAATAAGGCATAGGGAATGTTAACCTTGACCTTTTGACCCCAAACCCACAGTCAGAGGTCAGGATCCCAAGGTGAACCTGTATACCAGGTTTGGTAGCCCTAGCTTTACTTGTAGTAAATGTAAAATTTACCATTTTCCACAGTGCAACTGCAATGTTAACTTTGACCCCAAACCCATAGGTCAGGGTGTAAATAGTCCAAGATATGTATTAGATACAACTACTGCATTGATTTGAAAAGCCTACATCATTTTTTTCAGTAGTTGTGTTTAAAAGATTTAGGGAAAATCTGACCTCTGGTCTTTGACCTCAAGGTCATCAGATGCGTGTGAAATTGCAATATGCACATCATCAGAGTATATCAAACCATGGTACCGAGTTTCAAAACAATCAGAAAAAAATTGTAGAAGGAGTTGATTTCACAAGACAGTTACTACTTATGAAGTGAGGTGAAACAGGAGGTCATCAGTCAAGGGCTACAATTTCTGCGAAAATCATCTGATCAGAACCAAATTACAATATGCAAATCCTCACTGTATATCAAACCATGGTACCAAGTTTCAAAACAATCGGAACAAAACTGTAGGAGGAGTTGATTTCACAAAAATGGAATAGACGGATGAACCCATAACATAATCCCCCTTTGGGCTTCGACTTGAGGGGGATAAAAATGTGTGATTGCTGTTATGGCTCTAAATATTGTGATGCAATTTGGATTATTTGTATTTTAACTTTTTAAACAGTTGGTTTCATGAGTCTGCTTGCTTTGTTATCAAGGAAAATGCAAAGTAAATTGATCATTTTAAAAGTATTACAGTTTACATAGGATTGCTGTGTTTTTACCGTTATTTGCACTATGGGTAGCATTATTGTACATAGATTGTTGTTGGTTTCTATCCTTATTCCTTCTTGTCTTATATAACGCACACACCACTAAAAGCGAGAGAAATGACATTTCAATTCTACTTTATGTCCTGTACATATAGAAGTATTGACAAAAATCTTTGAATCTTGAAATGTGTCTCAATGCAAATATTAAGTTAGATAAAAATACAAAAATTTAGGTTTGTACAGTGGTGTTTACAAAATAAGATTTATACCATTTAAACCTAAATTGCAGTACTTTGCACGACATTGCAGCTGGATTAATTGTGCAGTCCAGCCCTACTGCTAACCTTGATTTGCAACCTGCTCCTCTGCTGCACCGATTTGAGAGTCCAGGTTACTGATATCAGCTTTGAGCTTTTCAATCTTCCTATGAAGCTCTTTACGCTTTGCAGAATCACTCTGGCATTCAGCCTGCAAACACCAATAAGTAGAAACATTTTTCATACAAAGTAAAACTCAACTTTGTGCCATTAATGTAATCACTGGCAAATAACTAATATTGCACTTTGGAAATAAAAACTATTTGCTACCTACCTCTTTTTCTTGAAGTACTTTATACCTTGAAAAATCAGTGTCAAGGAGGTTACTTGTTAAATACAAAATAGTCTACATTTATTTAGGACAAAACAGTATTTTGTGGCCACAATCGTAAAGAACAGGGTTTTATTAATGACCTAACAATTTTTAATCAAGGTCCCAAAAGGATACCACTGAAGATTCCCACGCATAATCTTCACATTCCTGAAAAAAACAGAAAAAAGTTCAATTTTGCTGATGTGTTATAGACCATCAAGCCAGTCTACCCATACACTGAGGCGTCTACAACTAACCTCTGCTGGAAAACATGCTGGATGACATATTGCCATATCGACTTCCCTGTCCCAACACAGAGTCTGGAAAACATTACCGGTAACGAACATTAATGAAAGAAATTGTTGCCGTTTCAGGTGTATATACACAACAGAAACATATACTCACGCTTTAATATAGCTGTCATTGGGCAGTCTGTCCGGGTGGAGGCCAAATTCCTCCGTCGCCCAACACTTCAATTCCTGGACGAGGTTTCTCTCAGCCATCCCGATAAAAATACAACTTGACCCAACTGAAGCTAGAGCAGACAACAACGGAAACAGACGAACGGAGCTGTCGGCAGCCTTTTAACTTTATCCGCTATAGCGAGAGATACGCGTCTTATAATAAACGGAGGTTACTGTGATAATAGCATTTTCATCTAAAACAGACCACAAATTTTCCCAGTTCGCGCCGTTAACACAACTTCCGGTTAACAGAGTTTAGTCTGAAGCAGCGCCACCTGCTGGATGGGAGCATGACACAACGCTCGAGGAAAATAAATCCGTTACCATTGTTACAAAGCGGCTTCATGGGGATACTTCACAAAGGAGATGAAGATAAATAAGAATGTTTTTAATCAGATATATCTACCATTTATCTTATTCACTTTGAAGTCCCCTTTTGCTTTTATTTACACTGCTGTGTTTTTTGTTGTCACTGTTCTGCAATTGTACAGTGGAGATCAAAAATAGAGAACAACTAGTGCAGTGCCCGGTCACATGACCATCAATCAATCAATCAATCAATCAAAGACTTTATTCCAGACTCAAGGTCCATCAAGAGAAAAAATAAACAAGTAGAGTAAAAAAAAAAAAAAAAAAAAAAAAAAAAAAAAAGGAGTATAAGGAGTTGTTCAGAATTCCTTATAAGGAGTCTGAGGTCAGGAGTTCTGAATAACTCCTTATAGGTCTTCTAAGGAACACCTGGTTCCGGAGCTCGGATGGGGCCCAAATTTTTATAATTTTATCCCACCGGCCTCCAAAGCCTATCCTGTAAATTTCATCCCCCAACTCCCAGCAGTTATACAGTGGATATAAAAAGTCTACACACCCCTGTTCAAATGCCAGGTTTTTGTGATGTAAAAACAATGAGACTGTGGTACACACATATGTAGTTTCATAGACTCCATTTGTATATTAATGTTGCTTCACATCTGAGAATGAACAATAGGTCTGAGTCTCCTGGGGATTAACAGGAGGATGCGAAATGTGTTCTGTGTTATGCAAAGAGATGGCCTTGAGGGATTTCCTGACCACCAGTGGTGTAGGGGTGAAGGGGACAAGACCGGGAAGAAGATGTATTGTGTCTTTGCATTAAAATGACAATGTAACTGTGGCTTTGATGTCCTGGTATAAATAGGACAGATGTGGGGTGATGCCTCCTCTTTTTCTGTTTGACAGGATGTTGGAGATACGTGAATGTTAATAAACCTGAATTGAGAAATAAACTCAGCCTCATCTTTTCACGCTCTCCACACTGGTGACCTTAAGACGTATCATGAGCAGAAGCAATTCCCCCGAGCCGGACTCGCCAGGAACCAGCCAGGCAAACGCAGTCTCAGTCAAACTACCAGAATTCTGGCAGGACAACCCGGACTCCTGGTTCCTCTTGGCCGAAGCTCAGTTTGCTCTCGGGGGAATAACGGCAGATGACATGAGATTCTACCACGTTATCGCCAAGCTCGACAACCGCACAGCTCGACATGTGCAGAGCCTGGTGCAGCGCCCACCCACTGGCGACAAATACGGCGGGTTGAAGGCTGCGCTCATTCAGCGTTTCACTCCCTCAGCCCAGGAGAGAGCAGAGAGACTCCTGGCCCTGAACGACTTGGGAGATAGCACGCCTGTCGACCTGATGGAAGACATGCTGAGGCTGAGAGGCTCAGACGACGACGATTTCCTTTTCACCCACATTTTCCTGAGAACCCTACCGTCGAAGACGAGAGCGACCCTGGCAGGTTCACGGTTTGTGGCCCAGCGGGACTTCCGCGCGCTGGCCCAGGAGGCACAGCGGATTCTCAATGCCAGCAGATGGCACACGGCCACCGCAGCAGCGACAGACCTCGGCGCGACGGCCGGGAATGGCAGGGGGCCAGAGGCGGTGGAGGCAGACCCACCGACAACGGCGGCGGTGAGGGCCAAACAGCGCAGAGGAGATGACCTCTGTTTCTACCATCGTCGCTTTGCAGAGAGGGCACGCAAGTGTATACCACCGTGTCAGTTCAAGAGCTCGGGAAACGCCAGAACCGAGGGTCGGTAGCAGCCGCGGCCCTCGGTGAACAGAACAAGCTGCTTTACCTGACGGATGCGCGTTCGGGGAGGAAATTCCTCGTGGACACAGGCTCCCAAGTGAGTTTCATCACGCCAACCTATGCTGACCGGCTGGCAGGCCCCGGGAGTCACAGAGCATCGGCAGCGAACGGCTCGAGCATTAAGACCTTCGGTGAGAGGACTCTGCTTCTGTCCCTGCAAGGCCGTACATTTGAGTGGACTTTTATTATAGCGGCGGTGAGCTTCAACATGTTAGGTGCTGATTTTCTGTGCTCACATGGGTTGTTGGTTGATCTCCCTAATAGACGCTTGGTTAATGTCTTTTTACTCTATCCCCTGTGCAGCTCGAGTGGACCCGCCCACAGCACAAGCCAACGTCGCTATGGCAAGCGGTAAGTTCCACACACTCCTCACCCAGTTTCCAGCACTCACGGTTCCCACATTTTCAGCAGCCGTGGCTAAACACGGAGTGGAACATTTTATTACTACAGCCGGTCCCCCCGTTTTTGCAAAAGCTCGGCGCTTGGATGCAGCTAAACTGGCCATAGCGCGCGAGGAGTTCGCCAATCTTGAAAAGTTGGCCATCATTCGGCGTTCGAAGAGCCCATGGGCTTCCCCGCTTCACATGGTCCCTAAAGCTGACGGCTCGTGGCGACCTTGCGGTGATTTCCGCAGGTTGAACAACGCTACAGCACACGATCGTTACCCAATCCCGCATATTCAAGATTTTTCCATACATTTGGCGGGGGCACGCGTTTTTTCCAAAATAGACTTTGTTCGCGGCTACCATCAAGTCCCAGTGCGCGCTGAGGACATACCCAAAACAGCGGTGATAACCCCGTTTGGCTTGTTCGAGTTTTTGCGCATGCCATTTGGGCTTAAAGGCGCCGCGCAGACGTTCCAACGCATGATGGACGCGGTGTTGCGCGATCTCCCCTTCGTGTTCGTCTACCTGGACGACATCTTGGTAGCCAGTGCGTCCGAGAACGAACACGAAAATCACCTCACGGCGGTTTTCCGGAGGTTGGGGGAGCACGGCTTAATAATCAACCCAGCGAAGTGTCAGTTCGGGGTGACACAGATTGATTTTTTGGGGCACCGCGTCTCCTCAGATGGAGCGGTTCCTCTGCCTGACAAAGTGCGCGCAGTAACAAATTTTCCCCAGCCACAAATGGTCAAAGCGTTACAAGAGTTTTTGGGAATGATGAATTTTTATAACCGTTTCCTCCCCTGCGCAGCGCAGCTCATGCAACCACTGTATGCCGCACTTAAAAAGCAAAAACCCACAAATACAATCGAATGGTCCCCGGAGCAGGAGCGCGCATTCTCGGAGGTCAAAACAGCCCTGGCAAACGCTGCGTTGTTAGCACATCCAGACCCAACGGCCCGCATAGCGCTCACTACTGACGCGTCAGACGTGGCCATAGGGGCGGTAGTAGAGCAGCATGTTGCCGGAGCTTGGCAGCCGCTCGCTTTTTTTAGCAGGACTTTGCGCGATACCGAGCGAAAATACAGCGCGTTCGACAGGGAGTTGTTAGCGCTCCACTTGGTCATTCGCCACTTCCAGTTCTGGCTGGAAGGTTGTCGTTTCACTGCGTTCATCGACCACAAGCCGCTGACTTTTGCGATGGCCAAGGTTTCAGAGCCGTGGTCAGGCCGGCAGCAGAGGCAGCTGGCTGCAATCTCAGAGTTTACTACCGATATTCAACACGTAGCGGGTAAACTTAATGTAGTGGCAGACTGTCTCTCGCGCGCCGTAACTGCTCCAGTCCGCGCAGGGGTAGATTATACTGCCATGGCCGCGGAGCAGGCTAGCGGCGCGGAAGTACGCGCGGCCCCAGTCCGCGTGGGGATAGATTATGCAGCCATGGCCGCGGATCAGGTTAGCGATGCCGACGTGTGCGCGCTCCAGTCTGGACCAACAGGGTTAAGGCTGGAGAGCAGGGTGCTGCAAGATGGTATGCCCCCCCTAATCTGCGATGTCTCCACCGGACGACTGCGTCCGGTGGTGCCGACCGCGTGGCGCCGCCGCGTTTTCGACTCGATTCATTCTCTGGTGCACCCAGGGGTGCGTGCGTCGGTCAAAATGGTAGGAGAGAAGTTTGTATGGCCGAGCCTGCGCAAGCACGTTAAGGAGTGGGCAAGAGTCTGCATGGCTTGCCAGCGAGCCAAAATACACAAACACACTGAAGCCCCCTTGGAGCCGTTTCACATCCCGGCTAAGAGGTTCGATCATGTGCATGTCGACCTCGTAGGCCCCCTCCCGCCGTCACAGGGGTGCACACATCTTTTGACAATGGTGGACCGCACCACGTGTTGGCCTGAAGTGGTCCCACTGGCATCAACCACAGCCAAGGAGGTGGTGCGCGCGTTTTTAACGGCTTGGGTAGCGTGTTTTGGAGTTCCGTCGGATATTACGTCCGACAGAGGTCCTCAATTTGTTTCCGAGCTTTGGTCAGCGATGGCCCGCAGCCTGGGGGTAACGATCCACCACACTACCGCGTTCCACCCCCAGGCTAATGGTTTATGCGAACGTTTCCATAGGTCATTGAAAGCAGCCCTCAGAGCGTCGCTTACGGATGCAAATTGGGTAAACAGGCTACCATGGGTTTTATTGGGGTTGCGTTCTGCACCTAAAGAGGACGTAAAAGCCTCCCCAGCCGAATTGGTGTTTGCGCAGCCACTCTGGCTGCCAGGGGAGTTTCTCCCAGATAATCCTGCGCCAGAGTGCCCCCCTGCTCAGCGGTTACTGAGCGACACGGGAGCGAGCACGCTTCCCGGCCCCGTTCATCACAGTTTTCCGCGCGTTTTTGTACCTAAGGCTTTAAAAAATGCGGAGTTTGTTTTTGTCAGACACGATGCTCATCGCCCAACCCTGCGACTGCCTTATGATGGCCCATTTAGAGTGCTGGAAACAGGGGATAAGCACTTTTTGCTAGATTTAGGAGGCAGAAGGGAAACAATTGGCATAGACCGACTCAAACCCGCTTTTGTGATGGCTGACGAAGCTGTGCTGTTGCTGAGGGCCCCTCGTCGCGGCAGACCCCCTAGGGAGTGTTCCCCAGAGCTCCCACAGGGATTGACTAACAGTTGTAATCCACAGACAGCAGCTCCCCAGCAGGATGGCGCCGCAGGAGGGTTAAAGCCCGCTTACAGCAAGTACGGAAGATGGTTGAAGCCCAAGCAGCATGTAGACTGATGTTTGTGATTTTATCAGGATATGCAGACTGTGTTTTATTGTTTCATCTTAGACGTTTGGGGGGGGGGGGGTCATGTGGTAGACACATATGTAGTTTCATAGACTCCATTTGTATATTAATGTTGCTTCACGTCTGAGAATGAACAATAGGTCTGAGTCTCCTGAGGATTAACAGGAGGATGCGAAATGTGTTCTGTGTTAAGCAAAGAGATGGCCTTGAGGGATTTCCTGACCACCAGTGGTGTGGGGGTGAAGGGGACAAGACCGGGAAGATGATGTATTGTGTCTTTGCATTAAAATGACAATGTAACTGTGGCTTTGATGTCCTGGTATAAATAGGACAGATGTGGGGTGATGCCTCCTCTTTTTCTGTTTGACAGGATGTTGGAGATACGTGAATGTTAATAAACCTGAATTGAGAAATAAACTCAGCCTCATCTTTTCACGCTCTCCACAAGACCAAGATAAATCATTTCAAAACTTTTTCCACCATTAATGTGACCTGTAACCTGTACAACCCAATTGAAGAACAAACCAAAATCTTTTAAGGCGAAAAATAAAAAAAACTTACAATAAACTGGCTGCAAAAATATGCACACCCTTAGACTAATACTTTGTTGCAGCGCCTTTGGCTTTTATTACAGCACTCAGTCTTTTTGGGTAAGAGTCTATCTTCTTCTTTTAGATTTGATTGGCGGTTGGCAACCACCTTACAGGTGCATTACCGCCACTGACTTGATTATCATCACTCTATATCTTTGTATAAGGAGTTCTGAACATCTCCTTATGTGTGAAAAAATTATCCGTCCTTGGACTGTGTCCGAGGTGCGGTCTGTCTTGCACTGTCTGTGTATCAGCGTGGCACATCTTGATGTGGCAATATTTGACCACTCTTCTTTACAAAAACGCTCCAAATCTGTCAGATTGCGAGGGCATCTCCTGTGCACAGCCCTCTTCACATCACCCCACACATGTTTGGTCAGATTCAGGTCTGGACTCTGGCTGGGCCATTCCAAAACCATTTTTTTTTTTTAACAAAATAATTGTGTTGAAGTGCCTTGGTTATTTAAAAAACATGCTAGTACAGCAGTGGTATAGCTACAGCTGATATTGTGTCAAATTCTGAACAATGAAGAATAACATATGTTAGAATAAATCAAGTATTAATACACTGTTCTCTAATTTTGATCTTCACTGTATGTGATTACTTGTAAAGTTTTTGTTTTCCTACATTTCAATTGCCATTTAAAGTTTGTTGAAACTTGTTTTTTCATGCATACAGCTATAGCTAACACACAGTACATACACTGTTCAGTTTTGCTAAAAATGTCACATTGATTAATGTGCATTATTATTTTCTCAGATTTTTTTTGTGGTTTATGACCTGAGAAGCCTATGTGAATTCATGCAGGAACAAGAAGACCATGCAAACTCCAAAAAGAGGTTTACCCAGTATCTCACACTGCATTATTTAGATTCAGTATCAGTTTTATAAGTCACAAATTTGAGTAGAACATTACAAAATCAAGTCCAAAATATAGCTGCAAGCAGTGATCATCGGGTTCCAAGCAGGTGTGGACTTCCAGGTCTTGTATTGCTTAGCAACAGCATTTAAAACCTAAGGTCGGTTACGCATTCGTTTTTAGGGCAGCACTACATAACTTTCTTGTTCCTTGGAAGAACACCGAAAAGGCCACCACCACGGCAACCATGACCCCAGTCCCAACAGCCAACCACAGGGCTTTTTGTTGTTGGTGGTAGAAGTTGTACCCTTTGATTCGCTGCTGGGACCAAGGCCATGTCCACTCTCTGCTCAGTAATCACATAAAAAAAGAAAGAGCTGTTGAAGACAATGTGGGCCCACTCAGGCCATGGATGAAGTGATATTCACAGTGTCAAATCTTGGTTTACCATCAAAATAGTTTAGCAAACGTCATCTCGAGGTGAAAATCTAACAGTGCTGCATTAAAATGTACAGCCATGCTGTACTTCCTTTGTTTAGAAGAATTCTAAACAACTAAAGTCCCCATGGCAAGATTCCAACCCAGGACCTCCTGCTTCCCAAGCACTCACCATAACTACACCACACAACTGCTTTAGTTTTGACTCTCTCAAATGATAAATGTTCAATTGAAAGGATTCCCAGCAGCAGTAGTACAGCATTTGAAAGTTAATGTTCATTATATATTGTTTTCAAATGCACAGAGGTATGCTGCACTTTAGAGGAATGACACATTACCAAAAGGATTTGAGCCCCGCCCTCACACATGACAGACAAGTATCTTAACCCCTACACCACACAACTGCTTTGGGTTACAATGTCAAAAAAAAAAAGTTCCACTGACAAGTCAAAATGGCTGACACACATTTCATAAACATGATTCTTTGAACATTAACAGAATTGCATGAAATTTGCTGGTTAGATGAATACTATTGTGATTGTGAGTCTTAAGTTTCATCAAATTTGAATCAGTAATCTGGAGTTAAACCCCATACTACATGCCAAAGGGAAACTGCAACTTGATTGGCCTAGAAAAATCAAAACAAATTGACATTTTTGGATAATTTTAACAACTTTTCATTATCAATGTCTGTAGGTGAGCTCTGCTGAATTTCAAGTAATTTTGATGACTGGCTTAGGCAGAGTTCATTTTGAGTTCACGTGCACAGTTTTGAAAATATGGTGCAGGAAACTTCATTTTCAGAGTTTGCTACCACTGACAAAAAGTTGTGGAAGGTATCTGTGACTAGAATGATGAAAGAATCTTTAGTCTAGGCCCAACTGTTCTCAAGATATTTGCAAAAACATAAAACTGTTAATTATAGCACCATTTTTGTCTCCGAGTAGTGGGGAGAGTTTCTGATCAGACTGTAAAATTTCAAGTTTCCACATATTACCATTTCTGCTCCCCATGCACTTTTAGTGGAGAAAAATAATAAGAGGAAGAAAAAGAAGAGGAAGAAGAATTAGAACAAAAACAATGTTTCCCACAGCACAGCTGCTTGGAATCCTGCTTGGAATCCTAAATATAATTTGAAATCCCATATACTGTATGATGTAACTGCCAAAACTAAATAAAGCTGGACACAGTTTTCAGTTACTCCATCTTTTATTTCTCTCTTTTACTGCAAAGACAGATTATATCCCAACAGTCTAAATGCACAGCATTAGACGTTTTGCACTCAGAATTTTTTTTTATTTTTTAATTTGCCAGTGCCACGCTCAAGAACCACAGCGATTATAGTGACCATGTTTCACTTTTCTATTTTAGCCATGATATGGCTTTTTTTCTTAGCAAAATCTCCATACTGTTACAAAAATTATTTATTGATAAGTCTCTAGATGTTTTATCATGACAGTTTGGTTAGAAAAATTAACAGAGACAAAAAATAAACAATCTGCCCACAATACAATGAACACATTTCTGATTCAGAATAATGAAAACACTACGACAATGTTTACACTAAGGCTTGTTATTTCTGGTTGTGTGCACAACACAGGAGGACACCCACTTCCACCATTTTTAAAATGTTTAAAAAAATGTCCACATGTGTACAAGTTTTCAAACAGTAAACAGAAAAACTTCACCACCATTTCCTTTGTGTAAAAAAAAAAAAAAAAAAAAAAAAAAAAAAAATGAAGTTCCTCCGATTGTGTTGTAGTCCTTAGCACCATGAAGAGCTGTACAGTGATGATGGCAGGGTTCTCTCAAACAAGGTTTTTAAAAATTATATCTTAAAGTCACCGTATCCTGGTGAACAGATTTAAAACTGAAATAGACTCCTGAAACAAAAACAAAAAACAGAGGATATTTAGCTGTAGGTTTCATCAAGAGTATCACAGCTGATGAAAACTGAGTAACCAGACCGTTAATGACGGAGTAGGTCATGGCCTGACAAAATCACCCAGGGAGTGCTCAGATTTCCAGACCGTTGACCTTAAGCACAGCCTAGATACAGACCCACCTAGGATGTGCTTAAAGTCATGGTCAGTGGTGTAGGAGAAGTAACATTTTTTGTGAAATCCTAAATGCCCAGATCTCCTGACCTTTGACAATGACCTTGACCTCCATCTGGATACAAACCTATCTGAGGGTCACTGTGAGTGAGTCTGGTGAGAACTGAGGTAATTGCTTAGGAGGAGGAGTGATTTTTCTAAAATCATTTAAGTGCCCAGATCACCTGATCTTTTACCTTGACGTTGCACACAATCTGGATGCAGACTGTCCTGAGAATCCTTATGAGTGAGTTTGGTGACCACTGGGGCACCTGCCTAGAAAGAGTAGCAATTTTCAAGCAATCACCCAAGTGTCCAGGTCTCCTGACCTTTGACCTTCAGCACAAGTTGGATGGAGACCCACATGAAGATCATTGTGAGTTTGGTGAGCATCAGGGCAAACACCTAGGAGGAGTAATGATTTTTCTGAAAGTACATAAGTGCCCAGATCTCCTGACCTTTGACCTTGAGCACAACCTGGATGCAGACCCACCTGAGGATCATTGTGAGTGAGTTTGGTAAGTATCAGGGCAAATCCCTGGGAGGAGTAGAGATTCAAGTGAAATGTGGACAGATGGACGCCACGTCATCACATAAGCTCCTTTCACCTTCGCCGGAATCAGCTAAAAGTTAAAAAGCTGTTAAAATTATTTAAGTTAAACAAAAATTTTAAAAAAATACTTCGGGGAAAAATAATTTGCACTGTGCGATCAGAAAATAAGCCTTTCTAACAATATATTCTTTGAAGTGACACTCCAACAAAAATCAAGTTTTTTTTTTTCTTGTTAACAGCTAATCAGTTGTTAACAGTTAATCAGGACTCTGGCTGAACTGAAGTCAGCCTCCAGGCTAGTTAGCATTTTTTAACAAACTGCTTTGAAAACTTGACCCAAATTGAGTTTTCCCACTAAACTGCTTTTAAGGACTGATGCAGTTTCAGTCATTATCCTGGGTCACCGTGCATACTACTGGGCATGCCCTTCAACCGGGAACTCTTTTTATCACAGGATGTATGCTGTTTAATGTAGCACTAGCCACTATTAGCCTTGTGGTATGTAGGTTGGGTCGAGCCACAGATTCTGACGTTTTTTTGGGGGGTGGGGGTGAAAAGATTTTGAAACAAACTTACAAGACAATGGAAGGGTTTTTTTGTTTAAAAAAAAGGATACAAGATACTGTTTTAGACAATTGTTTTTATAGGGATTTATAGCCACTGAAGTGCATCTTTAAAATATACAATAAATGTTTAAAGTGTAAACAATGAGAATTTTTTTTTTTTTTACCTTTGTTGACCGTGTTTTGGTGAATACATTCCAGAAACGAAGGGTCTCATCTCCAGCTCCTGTGACTATCGCCTCACCATCTGGGGACATGGCCTAAAAGAAAAAAAGATGTTTATAAACTATCAAAAGCTAGTATTTCTGGCATGCACAGTCACTGATTAATATACAGTAGTTCATATTGCAGAAGAAGGACAAGTCAGACTAACCAGGTACAGCACTCTGTAGGAGTGTCCTGTCAGCTTGGCCACCTGAGTGAGGGCAGGATATTTCCAAACCAAGATTTGGTTCTGAGAGTATCCATGAGTGCTCACCTGGAAAAACAAGCATACCTGCTGACTGCTTACAACTATAGTCTGGGCTGCACATACAGTGGGGCAAAAAAGTATTTAGTCAGCCACCAATTGTGCAAGTTCTCCCACTTAAAAGATGAGAGAGGTCTCCAATTTTCATCATAGGTATACCTCAACTATGAGAGACAAAATGAGAAAAAAAAAATCCAGAAAATCACATTGAAGGATTTTTTTTTTTTTTTTTGTAACTTAGATTTTTATTCATTTTTCATCATATATAATGCATTCAGATCACATTCTACATTTAAAAAACAAAGGGGTTAGGGTAGGGAAAAATAAAAAAAAATAAACAAAATAAAAATAAAAAATAAAAAAAAAATAAAAATAAAAGGGGGGGGGGGCAAATGTTGGAGCATCAAGTTTTTAGTTTCCATCTCTTAATTCTTCTGGTTTTTTCAGGGTCTTTGGTTATTCTTTCAATTTCTGCCTCGTTGTTGCACTTTGTAGTGTGTCCATTTCCGCCATTTTTTCTCCCATATTCCTTCTTGCATTCTTCGTCGATATGTTAGTTTTTCCATCATACGTATGTCCTCAACAATGTCAGTCCATTGTTCTTGGTCAGGAAGAACTTCTGATCGCCATTTTTTTGTGATAGTTTTTTTACATGCAATCAACAAGATTTTAACTAGATATCTGTCCTCAGCCTGTATAACACTGTCTTTTTTAAGATCACATAAGTACATCAGGTTACAGTTCATTGGTATATTATATCCTAATATCCTCTGTATTGTCACATGCATAGATTTCCAAAATGATGATATTTTGTAGCATTTCCAAAACATATGTGAGTGGTCTGCATTTTGAGCCCCACATCCCCTCCAGCATAAAGATTGGGTATTTGTATATTTTCCTTGAATCTGTGGTGTAATGAAAAAGCGAATCAGGTTTTTCCATCCAAATTCCCTCCATGCCCTTGAATTTGTTGATGTGTGTTGTGTTTTCCATATTTCCTGCCAGCTTTCTTCTGTTATGTTTAAATTGAGCTCTTTCTCCCATTTCTCCTTTATATAGTTACTTGTATGATTGTTTGTCATAAGTTTCTGATATAGTTTTGAAATAATTCTTATTTTATTTCCTGCATATGAGCTTAAAATAAGTTGTATAATCTCGTTCACATCTGTTTGGAGGTTATGCCTAATCTTCTTCATATAGTAATCTCTCATCTGCAGATATCTGAAAAATTCCGATCTTTCTAATTTAAATTTTCTCCTGATATTTACAAAGCTCCCGAGATCTTTTTTTCCGATATTGCCCCATGCTGTGATTCCCTTGTTCACCAGATTTTTGTATCCCCTATCTTGTTTTGCCGGTTCAAACTGACTGTCAAATGCTACCCATTTCAATAGTTTTATGTCTTCCCTTATATTATATTTTTGTACTATTTTATACCACAGTTCTAAAGTAAATTTAGTGATTGGGTCTATTTGTTTGATTTGCTTATATGCATCTTTATCCCCTATTATGCTTTGTACTGGGAGTCCCTCAATTTCCTTTTCCATTTCTTTCCATTTTGCCTCATATCCCTCGTCGCACCAACATATGATATATCTTATTTGTGCTGAGTAGTAATATTCCTTTAGACTCGGTAGGCCCATGCCTCCTTTCTCTTTTGGTAATTGGAGGGTTTTATATTTCACTCTTGGTTTTTTACCTCCCCAAACAAATCTCGATATCATCCTGTCCCACTTTGAGAATTGGGCATCTGGAATCTCTGTTGGTATAGCCTGGAAGAGGTAAAGTAATCTAGGTTGTATGCTGATTTTGACTGTCTCAATTTTTGAATTCAGATCCATATTTAAGATTGACCATCTATCAATATCTTTTTTTATTTCTTGTTCCAACCTATCATAGTTTGCTTTATATATTTTGCTTAGGTCTTTAGGTATGTTCACTCCAAGGTATTTTATTTCTTTTTGCTTCCAGTTTAGTTTGATCTTATCAGTTATCTGGTTTAGAGGGTTATAGTGGAATGTCAGTACTTGTGTTTTTGTTATGTTTATCTTGTATCCTGATAATTTTCCAAAATTTTCTATCAAGTTCATCATTTCCATTATTGATTTATCTGGTTGTTCAAGGTAAACTATAATATCGTCTGCAAATAGCCCAATCTTGTGTTCCGCCCCCTTTATTGTTACACCTTTTAATTTCTTATTTTGTCGTATCGCTTGAGCCAGTGGCTCTATGAACAGAGCAAACAAGGTGGGCGATAAGCAGCATCCCTGCCTAGTTGATCTTTGTATATTTACTTTGTCTGTTAAGCTACCGTTTATCTTGATTCTTGCCACAGGTTCTTGATATAGCGTCCTTATGCATTGTACTGATTTTTCGTTAAATCCAAAGCGCTCCAGTACACTATATAGGAATTTCCAGTTAACCCTGTCAAATGCTTTTTCTGCGTCTAAACTCATTATTACTGCGCTTTTCTTTTCTTTATGTATTTGGTTAATTATATGTATTGTTCTCCTGATATTGTCATGTGTTTGGCGTCCCTCTATGAATCCAGTTTGATCATCTTCTATCAATTCCGTCAAGAATGTCTTTATTCGTTTACATATAATTGTTGTGTATATTTTATAATCTACATTTAATAAAGAGATTGGTCTATAGTTTCCGCATTGTTCTTTATCTTTCCCTGGTTTTAAAATAACTGAAATGATTGCTTCGTTCCATGTTGGAGGTATTTTGTTGTTGTTCAGCGTCCAATTAAATGACTTTAGGAGTTGTGGCATGAGTTCTTCTATAAACAGTTTATAAAACTCAGATGGGTATCCATCACTACCTGGTGATTTACCATTTTTAAGTGACTTAATCACATCTCTGATCTCTTGTGTTGTTATTTCTGCTGTTAGTTTTTCATTTTGTTGATTTCCTATTGATGGCAAGTCCAATGTGTCTAGAAATTTTTTGATATCTTTAGTATTTGTTTCTTCAGGTTGCGAGTATAGTTCTTGGTAGAAATTATGGAAAATTTCTTCGATGTTTTCTGGGTTAACTGTGGTTTTATTTGTGGTGGGGTCTTTAATCTTGTATACATTATTCATTGTTTGTTGTTTTCTTAACCGTTTTGCCAGCAGTTTTGTGGCTTTTGGCCCCGTTTCATAATATTTTTGCTTTAGATATCTATTTTTCCTTTCAATTTCATCCATTTGTGTTTCTTTTATCTTTGTTTTTTCTTCTTTAATTTCTTGATATATTTTTGGATCATTTGTGCTTTGATGTTTACGTTCTAATTCCCTTAGTCTCTCACATCTTTGTTCATACGCTTCCAGCTTAGTCTTATTTGCTTTTCCTGTTTCAACAATTAATTTACCCCTTAACACGGCTTTTAGTGCGTCCCATAGTATTGTTGGGTCCACTTCTTCATTGTCATTCTCTTGGATATATTCGTTTATGTTTATTTTTATTCTTTCTTTCATTTTCTCATCATTTAACAGTCCTATGTTAAGTTTCCATGTTGTTTGTCGTTTTCTATTGTTTAAATATATTTCCATGTATATAGGATTATGATCTGATATTTCTGCCCCTCCAATCCAACAATTTCTCACCCTGTGTCTGTCACCTTCATTCATAAGGAAGTAATCTATTCTAGAGTGTACTTTATGGGCTGCTGAATAATGTGTATAGTCTTTTTCGAGTGGGTGTAGGTCCCTCCATATGTCTACCATACCCATTTCTGCCAGTGAGGTTCTTATGAACTTTGTTACATGTTTTTTTGTCTTCTTAACACTTGTTGTGTCAACTTCATGATCCATGACAGCATTTAAGTCTCCTCCACAAATTAGGACTCCTTCACTGTGTGTTGCTATGAGATCAAACAGATGTTGAAAAAAACCCTTGTCACTTTCTGGTGGGGCATAGATGTTCACTAATGTGATCTGCATACCATCTATTCTTCCCTTTATTATTACATACCTGCCTTCTTTATCCTGGATTTCCTGTTCACTTTCAAATTGTATTTTGTTTGAGATTAGTATCATAACCCCCCTTTTTGCTCCTCCCTTAAATGAACTGTAGTAGGAGTTCTTATAGCCAAATCTCTTTAGTTTCACATGTTCTGCCTTGCTCAAATGTGTCTCTTGCATAAATATAATTTCAGCTTTTTCCTTCTTGAATTTTCTTATTATTCTTTCCCTTTTAACAGGTGAGTTCAGACCATTCACGTTTAGTGTCATTATCTTAAGATTTTTACCCATATTCATGTTTTTCCATTTTTTTAACTTGTGCTCCTAGCCCCTTTAACAACAAAAATAACACATATTTATATAAAAACACATTAAAAAAACTTGACCTCCGTACTTTGGGCCTTTCTTCTGCCCACTGGTCCCTGTTGGTGGGTGGGGGGTTTGTCTTCACAGAGTGAAGGGCCCTCCCTAGACTTCTAATTACTATCAAAGTAATAGTCATAAGTCTAGAAATGTCCAACAAATATCACTTAAACCTCTCCTAGCCGTCTGTTTCTCTTTTACCTTGTCTTCTTGGCCTTCATTTCTTCTGTGCCTTTCTTAATCTTTGTTATGATCTAGGCTTTCAGTTGAAAGCCTTGTAGCTTGTCCTGGGCCCGCTGCTCTACGTCTCTCCCCCTTCTCCCGCCGTTCACTCGTCTCCACTCAGTCTGTCGTGGTGCGTTCAGGGCCGCCGCTGCTCCAGCCGTCTCCTTCGGCACGCTCACCTCAAGGCCCCGCTCCATCATATCCCGCGCTGCCTCTTCGGCCGTGTTGTAGGTTCTTGTGCCTTCCTCCCAATGAATCCTCATTTTCGTTAGCGGCGTTTGGAATCTAATTTTTTTCTCTTTCAGCGTTTTTTTAATATTGGCATATTTCTTCCGCTGCTGCACGATTTCTGTCGGGTAGTCATGGTCAAAAAATACCTGTTTGTCGCCGATTCGTATCTTTTTTTTCCATGCTTGCGTCAGGATTCTTTCCTTTATGTCATATTTCACAAAGTTTACCACAACTGACCTGGGTGGAGAGTTTGTTTTCGGGTTCTGTGCCGGTGTTCTGTGCGCCCGTTGAATCTGCAGATCCGTTTCTCCGGGTATTTCCAGTTCTTTTTTTAAGAACTGATCCATGAATTTTGTCATCGAGTTGCCTTCAATGCCCTCCGGAATTCCAAAGATGCGCATATTGCTTCGTCGGGATCTGCTCTCCAAGTCGTTTATTTTCTCCTGCATCCTCTGCGTTTGCGTCGTCAGGGTCTGTAGTTGTTCGTTTGCCTCGCTTTTCCAATCTTCTAGTTCCGAAATTCGGGTCTGCGCTTCTGTCATACACGCCCGCTGGGAGCGCAGCTCCTCCATGTTTTCCGTTAATTTACGCTCCATTTCTCTTCGGAGGTCCATGATTTCCTCCTTAATTTCTTTTTTCAGTTCCTCCCTAAGAGCCGCTAAATCCTGTTGTAGCTGTCGCTTGAATTCTCTCAACTCTTCACCCAAACTGGCGATGCCAGCGTTCATGTTGTCGAGTCTGGCGTCCTCCATTTTCACTGCTGTGGACATCTCGTTTTTTTGGGCTTTGCGTACAGCGGTTTTTCCTGCGTTGTTGGAGAGGAATTCTTCAATTTTACCCTGTTTTTGTCCTTGTGCCCGGTTCCTTCGTGTTTTCATCCCTTAGTTTATTGATTCGTTTATGTCGAGTTGGCCATTTACCGATGATTTTTAATCCGGCTAGGGAGAGCTCTTTGTTTAAGTGTTATGTCTCTCCGCCATCTTCCCGGAAGTCCCCACATTGAAGGATTTTTAATGAATTAATTGGTAAATTCCTCAGTAAAATAAGTATTTGGTCACCTACAAACAAGCAAGATTTCTGGCTCTCACAGAACTGTAACTTCTTCTTTAAGAGGCTCCTCTGTCCTCCACTCATTACCTGTATTAATGGCACCTGTTTGAACTCGTTATCAGTATAAAAGACACCTGTCCACAATCTCAAACAGTCAGACTCCAAACTCCACTATGGCCAAGACCAAAGAGCTGTCAAAGGACACCAGAAACAAAATTGTAGACCTGCACCAGGCTGGGAAGACTTGAATCTGCAATAGGTAAGCAGCTTGGTGTGAAGAAATCAACTGTGGGAGCAATTATTAGAAAATGGAAGACATACAAGACCACTGATAATCTCCCTCGATCTGGGGCTCCACGCAAGATCTCACCCCGTGGGGTCAAAATGATCACGAGAACGGTGAGCAAAAATCCCAGAACCACATGGGGTGACCTAGTGAATGACCTGCAGAGAGCTGGGACCAAAGTAACAAAGGCTACATCAGAAACACACTACGCCGCCAGGGACTCAAATCCTGCAGTGCCAGACGCGTCCCCCTGCTTAAGCCAGTACATGTCCAGGCCCGTCTGAAGTTTGCTAGAGAGCATTTGGATGATCCAGAATAGGACTGGGAGAATGCCATATGGTCAGATGAAACCAAAATAGAACTTTTTGGTAAAAACTCAACTTGTGTTTGGAGGAGAAAGAACACCATACCTACTGTGAAGCATGGGGGTGGAAACATCATACTTTGGGGCTGTTTTTCTGCAAAGGGAGCAGGACGACTGATCCGTGTAAAGGAAAGAATGAATGGGGCCATGTATCATGAGATTTTGAGTGAAAACCTCCTTCCACCAGCAAGGGGATTGAAGATGAAATGTGGCTGGGTCTTTCAGCATGACATTGATCCCAAACACACCGCCCGGGCAATGAAGGAGTGGCTTCGTAAGAAGCATTTCAAGGTCCTAGAGTGGCCTAGCCAGTCTCCAGATCTCAACCCCGTAGAAAATCTTTGGAGGGAGTTGAAAGTCAGTGCTGCCCAGCGACAGCCCCAAAACATCACTGCTCTAGAGGAGATCTGCATGGAGGAATGGGCCAAAATACCAGCAACAGTGTGTGAAAACCTTGTGAAAACTTACAGAAAACATTTGACCGCTGTCATTGCCAACAAAGGGTATATAACAAAGTATTGAGATGAACTTTTGTTATTGACCAAATGCTTATTTTACCGAGGAATTTACCAATTAATTCATTAAAAATCCTTCACTGTGATTTTCTGGATTTTTTTTTTTTTTTTCTTATTTTGTCTCTCATAGTTGAGGTATACCTATGATGAAAATTGGAGACCTCTCTCATCTTTTAAGTGGGAGAACTTGCACAATTGGTGGCTGACTAAATACTTTTTTGCCCCACTGTAAGTGGTATTCACCCCATATGTAGCAAGGTCCTAATAATTGCAGACTTCCTTGCTGTCCTCCTTAGTGTCTCCCTCAGTCATCCATTTCCACTTCATGCATTGTAGATGATGATTACTTCCCTGGCTGAGCCTCCGCTAAGCTGTGCACCACTTGAGTACCACTTATGTGCACCCCTGACTATCGTACATGCATACAACAAATAACGAGAACACTCTGAGGCGAGTGCAATATCCTCCACCTCAGTTTCCTTTGAAGATTCCAATACTTACTGATGGAGAGCAGTTTTCAACTTTTCAGTACTGTGGCAGAACCAAATTATAGCCATGTTTACATGCGCAAAATTTCTTCAGTCTGATTACAGTTCAGATCAGACTTTACTGTTTACATGGACCCTGAAAAAGTTGATCCGATTATAACGTGAGTTTACATGTCACACGTTTGAACGGACTAAATCATTTTGACATGCGCAGAACTGTCTGACATTCCGGAAACAAAAGAAGCAGCAACTTCCGATGTAAACAAACCCCGCTTCGTGTCTCTCCCTTTTTGAAATGGACCTGTATTGTGTTATTCAGACTGTATTGCTTCTGATGGTCTCTGTAATCAAGCTACAAAACTAGCAGTACATACAGTGCATCCGGAAAATATTCACAGCGTTTCACTTTTTCCACATTCTGTTATGTTGCAGCCTTATTCCAAAATGGATTAATTTTTTTTCCTCAAAATTCTACACATAACACCCCATAATGACAATGTGAAAAATGTTTGAGATTTTTGCAAATATATTAAAAATAAAAAACTAAGAAATCACGTGTACATAAGTATTCACAGCCTTTGTCACGAAGCTCAGAATTGAGCTCAGGTACATCCTGTTTCCACTGATCATCCTTGAGATGTTTCTACAGCTTAATTGGAGTCCACCTGCAGTAAATTCAGTTGACTGGACATGATTTGGAAAGGCACACACCTGTCTATATAAGGTTCCACAGTTAATAGTGCATGTCACAGCACAAACCAAGCTTGAAGTCAGAGGAATTGTCTGTGGACCTCCAAGACAGGATTGTCTCGAGGCACAAAAGTGGGGAAAGGTACAGAAAAATTTCTGCTGCTTTGAAGGTCTCAAAGAGCACACTGGCCTCCATCATCTGTAAATGGAAGAAGTTCGGAACCATCTGGACTCTTCCTAGAGCTGGCCGGCCATCTAAACTGAGCAATTGGGGGCAGAGGGCCTTAGGCAGGGAGGTGACCAAGAACCTGATGGTCACTCTGTCAGAGCTCCAGCGTTCCTCTGTGGAGAAAGGAGAAGCTTCCAGAAGGACAACCATCTCTGCAGCAATCCACCAATCAGGCCTGTATGGTAGAGTGGCCAGACAGAAGCCACTCCTTAGTAAAAGGCACATGGCAGCCCACCTGGAGTTTGCCAAAAGGCATCTGAAGGACTCTCAGACCATGAGAAACAAAATTCTCTGGTCTGATGAGAAAGACTGAACTCTTTGGCATGAATACCAGGCGTCATGTTTGGAGGAAACCAGGCACCGCTCATCACCAGGCCAATACCATCCCTACAGTGAAGCATGGTGGTGGCAGCATCATGCTGTGGGGATGCTTTTCAGCGGCAGGAACTGAGAGACTGGTCAGGATCGAGGGAAAGATGACTGCAGCAAAGTACAGAGACATCCTGGATGAAAACCTGCTCCAGAGCACTCTTGACCTCAGACTGGGGTGATGGTTCATCTTTCAGCAGGACAACGACCCTAAGCACACAGCCACGATATCAAAGGAGTGGCTTCAGGACAACGCTGTGAATGTCCTTGAGTGGCCCAGCCAAAGCGCAGACTTTAATCCAATTGAACATCTCTGGAAAGATCTGAAAATGGCTGTGCACCGATGCTTCCCATCCAACCTGATGGAGCTTGAGAGGTGCTGCAAAAAGGAATGGGTGAAACTGCCCAAAGATAGGTGTGCCAAGTTTGTGACATCATATTCAAAAAGACTTGAGGCTGTAATTGCTGCCAAAGGTGCATCAACAAAGTATTGAGCAAAGGCTGTGAATACTTATGTACATGTGATTTCTTAGCTTTTATTTTTAATAAATTTGCAAAAATCTCAAAAAAACCCCAAAACTTTTCATATGTTGTCATTATGGGGTATTGTGTGTAGAATTTTGAGGAAAAAATGAATTTAATCCATTTTGGAATAAGGCTGTAACATAAAATGAGGGAAAAAGTAAAGTGCTGTGAATACTTTCCGGATGCAGTGTACTTCTGCATGTGACGAACAACGGGAGACAGCAGGACGATACAGACCAGTTCTATTTTACTCTCACCACGTCTTCCGCTAGCTGCTGTAAAGGTGGAAATATATCACGTCAACATGTGGCTGACGTACAGACATGGGCAGTAAACACATTTCCTACCCAAACTTCAGAGTAAGTGTTTATATGCACACCAATTGGATTAACAATTGGCATAACCCACCCATCTCAATTGAAAGGAAATTTTGATCCGAAGGAGTGTGAGCGGGTCAGAATATTCAGATTGGTGTGTTTACCATGAAGCATTTTTATTCCGATCAGGCTTTTAATCCGGTTACTTCCATCCACATAAACATGGCTTATGATGAACCCATAGTTATAGGTCAAGATCCTGAGGTGAACCTGTGTAACAAGTATGGTGACCCTAGAGAGCTTTACATGTTCTGTAGTAAGAGATCATAGGGAGTGCCAAATCTTGACCCCAAACCTGTAGTTAGAGGTTATGGTCTCAGAGTGAACCTGTGTACCAAGTTTGGTGACCCTAGCTTTACTTGTACAGTAATAAGGCATAAAGAATGTTAACTTTGACCTTTTGACCCCCAAACCCATAGTCAGAGGTCAGGATCCCAAGGTGAACCTGTGTAGCAAGCTTGGTGACCCTAGCTTTCTTTGTTGTTGAGATAGTTTATAAGCCATCTTGATGTTCACCTTTGACCTTGTGATCTCAAAACCACAGTCACACTTCAGGGTCACAGGGTGAACCTGTGTACCAAGTTTGGTGACTCTGACTTTACTAGTTGTACAGTAATAAGGCATAGGAAATGTTAACCTTGACCTTTGCCCTTTTGACCCCAAACCCATAGTCAGAGGTCAGGATCCCAAGGTGAACTTGTGTATCAGGTTTCGTGGCCCTAGTTTTACTCGTTTATGACGCTGGAGCTTTTCTACCAGACCACTGTCACCAGCGCCATCTTCTTTGCTGCCGTCTGTTGGGGTAGCAGTATCAGGGCCAGTGACACCAACAAATTTGACAAGATTATCAAGAGGGCTGGCTCTGTAATTGGTCTCAGGCCAGAGACCTTTGAGACAGTGGTGGAGAGGAGAACACTAAATAAACTGCAATCCATCACGGACAATCCTGATCACCCCCTCCAACACACACTGGACAGACAGCAGAGCACTTTCTCCAGTAGACTACTATAAGCTTTGCTGTCCAACGGCCAGGTACAGGAAATCTTTCCTGCAGCATGCCATTTCACTGTACAATAACTCACTATGATGTTGTATTCTGGTCGTAATTATGCTGCATACTGCACCTTACAGTCGAACTGGTACCTCACATTTCACTCTGCACCTGATAGTCCTGCATTGTGCAGTGGTTGTGATTCATGTGTTTGTACACCATCTATTCAGCTATGATGTATATAGGCTTTTATAGTAGTGTTAGTTTTACTTTCCATGGGTAATCCCTTTGTCTGTCATAAGTGTGTTTCTGTCATTTGGTTGTCTTCTGTTATGCTGCTGTTAGACTGCAATTTCCCAGTTTGGGATTAATAAAGTACATCCATCTATCTATTTATAGTAATAGTAAATGTAGCAATTTCCCCATTGTGTGACAAATAAAGGCTCATCTTATCATAGTGCAACTGCAATGTTAACTTTGAACCTTTGACCCCAAACCCACAGTTAGGTGAGGATGTGAGTCGTCCAAGATGTGTATTAGATACAACTACTGTATCGATTTGAAAAGCCTACAACATTTCTTTCAGTAATTACTGTGTTTACAATATTTAGGGAAAAATCTGACATGACCTTTGGCCTCAAGGTCATCCGATGAGAGTGAAATTGCAATATGCACAGCATCAGAGTATATCAAACCATAGTACCAAGTTTCAAAATAATCAAAACAAAACTGTAGGAGTTGATTTCACAAGACATTTACTGTCTATGAGGTGAAACAGGAGGTCATAGGTCAGAGGCTACAATTCCTGTAAAAATCATCTGATCAGAACCAAATTGGAATATGTGCATCCTCAGTATATATCAAACCATGGTACCAAGTTTCAAAACAATTGGACCAAAACTGTAGGAGGACTTGATTTCACACAAGTGGGACGGACGGACAGACCCATAACATAATCCCCCTTTGGGCTTTGACCAGCGGCGGATAAAAAGTCACTATATGAGAATTTTTAAAGCAGCACTATGCAACTTTACTGCTCTTGATAGGAACACTGTAAAGACTACAGCATGTTTTATAGCCTGAGCTCCAATAGCCAATCACAGGATGCCTTGTTTGTTGGTGGCTAAAATCACACACTGTGATTGACTAATAGGACACAGGCTGTAAAATTTACTAGGTGTAGTCTTTTCATTGTCGATGATGCAGGTGTGGTCCATGCAGTCTTCTTTTTTCTTTTTTCAATTCAATTTATTTGTATAGCCCCAAATCACAACACAGGTCATCTCAAGGCACTTTACAAAAGGGTGGGCTTAGGCCACACTCTCAAATTTATAGAACCCCGCAGAAACCCCTAAGAGCAAGCACTGTAGCAACACAGGTGGAAAAAAAACTTCCCTTTAACGGGCAGAAACTTCGAGCGGAACCATAGCTCAGAGGACAGCCATCCGCCTCGACCGGTTGGGTTGAAAAAAAGAAGTAGAAAAGTAGGAGGCCAGGCAGTAGCTACATTCAAAACAAACATAACAAATACAATTCAACATTAACATTCACAGCCAAACCTGCCAGTATCAAGCCAGGTTAGGCTCCAAATGTGGGTGAAGGCCTGGCAGCGGCAACATTTTTAACTTTCAGCTTTATCAAAGAGAAAGGATTTCAACTTAACTCTTGAATAAAGAGAGTGTGTCTGCCTCCCAAACTGAAATGGGAAGATGGTTCCACAGGAGGGGAGCTTGATAACTGAAAGCTCTACCTCCCAATCTATTTCTGAAGACCTTGGGGACCACCAGTAGTTTGGAATTTTGGGAGTGCAGAGCTCTGGTTGAATGATAGGGAACTATGAGTTCTTGCAAGTAAGAAGGAGCCAGACTATTAAGGGCTTTATAAGTTAGGAGTAAAATCTTGAATTCAATTCTATATTTTATTGGGAGCCAATGTAAAGAAGCTAAAACTGGGGTAATGTGGCCTCTTCTCCCCGTTCTCGTCACGATACGTGCAGCTGCATTCTGAATGAGTTGGAAAAACTTTATTAGGACAACCTGATAAAAGTAAATTACAGTAGTCTAGCCTGGAGGTGATAAAGGCGTGGACAAGTTTCTCGGCATCTTTATGAGACAGGATGGGCCTAATTTTAGAAATATTACACAGATGGAAGAAGGAAGTCTTAATAGTTTGCTGTATATGAGAGTTAAAAGACATATCTTGGTCAAAGACAACTCCAAGATTCCTAACAGTGGACTTAGAAGCCAGAGCAATGCCATCTAGTGTTGTTATCTTACTAGAAAGAGTACTTCTAGCTTGGACATATTAATTATGTTCAAAAACGGTAGACTAATCAGAGGTAGTGACTCCTTCAGGAGTCTAGCAGGGACTGGGTCTAAGAGACAGATAGTTGGTTTAGGGCTAGATTAGAATGACTAATAAGAGAAAATTCAGAAAAGCTGAGTTCTGAGCCTGTGGACACAGCAGTGTTAAGCAGAGGCTTGGTATTTTTAAAGGGGTTATTTTTTGGGAATATTTTTCCTGATAGTGATAACTTTATCATTAAAGAAATTCAAAAAGTCATCAGCACTAAAAGTTAGAGGAATGTAGGGGTCTATGGCTTTGGGGCTCTTGGTTAACTGAGCCACAGTGTTAAAAAGAAATCTAAGGTTATTTTTATTTTGTTCTATCAAGGATGAATAGTACTGTCGCCTAGCATTACAGAGAGATTTCTTATAGGTGATAAGGCTGGCATTCCAGGCTGAACATGATTCTTTTGTCTTATTCGCACACCATAGCCTTTCACAGGATCTGACTTTCTGTTTTAACTCACAAGTGTGGGAGTTGTACCATGGAGCCAATCTCCTATTTTTTAATAGTTTTCTTTTTAAGGGAGGCGATGGAGTCAAGTGTTGTCCGGAGTGGGGCTGCAGTACTATCACTAAAAGGTCTAATTCTGATGGACTAAAACAGTCAATGCTGTCCTCTAATATATTAAAACATGGCAATAGAGTAAGTGCTGAAGGTATTAATTCTTTAAAGCGAGCCACAGCACTATCAGGTAAGTGTCTGGCAACTATGTTTCTGCTTGATGCTGTAAAATCAGATAACACAAATTTGAAAGTTATCAAATAATGTTCAGTCAGTGTAGAATTTTGAAGAATGACTATCAGTTCATTAATTTCTACACCATAAGCCAAGACCAGATCAAGGGTGTGATTATGATGATGAGTTGGTTTATTAACACACAGAGAAATGTTACACTATGACTATCATTATCAACGTCTATATGAATATTAAAATAGCCAGCGATGATAATCTTGACTGAACTGAGAACTAAGGTTGTTAAGAACTCCGAGAATTCAGAAATAAATTCAGCAAAAGAAGCACTGAGAGGGCGATATACTGTGGTAAATAAAAGAGGCTGTTCTGACCTCCAGGATGGGTGTGCTAAGGTAAAAATTAAGCATTCAAAAGAGCTATAATTTGAATTTAGCTTAGGCTGAGGGTTCATTGGTAATGTGGATTCATGTATTACCCCGACACCACCACCTCGGCCAGTGTTTCTAGGGATATGAATATTACCATAGCTGAGGGGGGTGGCCTCGTTGATACTAACATCGTCATTGGGGCATAGCCATGTTTCTGTGAGACAGAGTATATTTTTACCTCCGCCAAGGAGGCAATGTTTTTGCCGGGGTTTGTCTGTTTGTTTGTCTGTTGGTTAGCAAGATAACTCAAAAAGTTTTGGACGGATTTCGATGAAACTTTCAGGCGTTGTTGGAAATGGTACAAGGAAGAACTGATTAAATTTTGGTGGTGATCCGGATCACCGTCCAGAAGAAAACCGCCATTACGGAAAATACCATTTTCCGGAATAACTACTGAACCACTAATCCTATCATTGTCAATCCAATTGGTAGTCATATGTTTTCGTGGTCAAGGAATCTGAAAACGTACACACAAACACTGTATGGGGGAACTGTGGCCGCCATTACGGAAAATGTCATTTTCGTGAATAACTACTGAACCACTAATCATATCATTGTCAATCAAATTGCTAGTCATAGGTTTTCATGGTCAAGGAATCTGAAAACGTACACACAAACACTGTATGGGGGGAACTGTGGCGCTTGGCGGAGGTCAGAGTATATTTATATTGTGATCCATGATCATATCATTCATTAAGGTAGCTTTATCGGAGAGAGATCTTATATTCAGCAGTCCACTTTTAATTATTTTATTTTTTTGTGGTATATTAATGGTTTTAATCTTTATCAGGTTATGTTGTATTTGTCTTGGGTTGTAATGTTTTGGGTATTGGGGGGGGGACAGACAATCTCTATGGGGTTGTGAGTGAAAGACTGATCTAAACAGAAAGAATAATTTGGATTAATAGAAGTAATATGATTAGTGGAAAGCAAAAAGGCTGGTTTGCAGACCCAGGGACTTTGGGGTGAGGTGACACACCAGCTTTCAGTCACTATATTAAAAAATGTTGAATAAAATAAAACAGATTGTTTTTTGTTAAAGTAATTTTGGTGGTTGCAAATAGGTCACATACCACCTTATTCTGCATGTACAAACTGGTGTCATAAGAATTAAACTGTATAAACAGCAAATAAATTCTTACCAGCTCATTAGTGTGTTTGGACCAGGCCAGATTGCAGACTTGGGAGCCAGTGTCCACACACTGCAGCGGCTGTGATGTCAGGGTATTCCAAAACCTAATGCAGCGATCGGCGGTACCACCACCAGAAGCCAACAGGCCGTGCTGATGGGGCGACCATGCGATAGCTTTAACTGCAGCCAGGTGGTCCGTGTAGGTCTGTACTGGGATCAGCGACGAGTGGTTCCAAACCAACAGCTGAGACCAGAAATTCCATCCTCGTTAATATGAATGCAATCAGTAACACAAATAAAGCTAAGTGTAATGGGAATCACTGTACTTTATTGTCATTGCCACCAGAGGCAAGCAGCTGGTGGTCAGAGCTCCACTTCAAACCACACACTTCCTGTCTGTGTCCCTGCAGCTGTTTCTCTGAATGGAGAGGAGGCGTCCGCACATCCCGTTGAACAATCATACGATCGCGGCTGCCTGAAGACAACTGATCAGCATTCCAGGCCAATGCGCCTGCAAAAAGAAAAACAAAAATCATCTGATCACTCAACATCTGACTAAGAGCTTTGAATAATTTTTCAGTGACTCATGTCTTGTTTCAGTTTTCAGCATTTCTTTTATATGCCATGGTGAAGTTTAAAACACATTAAAAATCTCACCAACTCTAGCTGTGTGGCCCTCTAACGCAAAGAGTTTTTGCCCGGCACCAGCGTCCCAGATCTGAACATAGCCTTTGTGAGTCCCTACTGCCACAAGGTTGCCCTACAAACACAATTGTTCTTTGAAAAAAAACAAAAAACAAAACAAAAACTCAAAGGAAAGTTGATCACAACATCATTTGAAGCCACGTGTACTTACTCTTTCAGACCACCCAACTGATGTGACCGAATCTCCCTCTACCGATAAATCACACAGCCTTGTTACCTGTAGGGAAGATAACTAAGGTAGTGAGCCAATACAGGCATACATTTTTATAAATAACCACACTGTTGATGAAGCAGCTTATGATGAGCAAATACCGAGGTCACAGAGAACCTTCACTTCTCTCCTATATACAGTGAATATAAAAAGTCTACACACCCCTGTTCAAATGCCAGGTTTTGTGATGTAAAAAAATAAGACCAAGATAAATCATTTCAAAGCTTTTTCCCCCATTAATATGACCTATAACCTGTACAACCCAATTGAAAAACAAACTGAAATCTTTATAGGGGAAACATTAAAAAAACTTACAATAACCTAGTTGCACAAATATGCACACCCTTAAACTAATACTTTGTTGCAGCACCTTTGGCTTTTATTACAGCACTGCCTTTTTGGGTAGGAGACTATCAGCATGGCACATCTTGATGTAGCAATATCTGCCCACTCTTCTTTGCAAAAATGCTCCAAATCTGTCAGATTGCGAGGGCATCTCTTGTGTACAGCCCTCTTCAGCTCACCCCACAGATGTTCTATCAGATTCAAGTCTGGACTCTGGCTGGGCCATTCCAAAACCTTAATCTTCTTCTGGTGAAACCATTCTTTCGTTGATTTGGATGTGTGCTTTGGGTCATTGTCGTGCTGAAAGATGAAGTTCCTCTTCAGCTTTCTAGCAGAAGCCTCAAGGTTTTGTGCCAACACTGACTGGCATTTGGAACTGTTCATAATTCTCTTCACCTTGACTAAGGCCCCAGTTCCAGCTGAAGAAAAAACAGTCCCAAAGCATGATGCTGCCACCATCATGCTTCACTGTAGGTATGGTGTTCTTTTGGTGAGGAGTGTGGCTTATATTAATCATATATTCCATACCTACATATGTATAGACATATTAGAATGTTTAGTGATTACATATGTGGAATGACTTCACGCCTCAGAACAGGACAAGAGGTCTCAACCACCGGCGAGGATCAAAGAACAGACTGAGTCGCAGCGGTGGAGACCGGATCTAACTTCCTGACCACCCAGGGTCAGGTGGAGGAGATGGAGGACAATGGAGGGGGATTATGTTAATGCGGGATGTCAGCTTTGATATGCAATGTCTTTTGTTGAGTGTGGGTATAAGTATGAAGGTCTGACTGCGCTCGACCTCTTGATTCTGCATCGAGATGAGACATGTTTGGGAGGTGAAGCTGATAATAAATCTTGATTTATATAATCACATCGCTTCTTCATTTCAAGCTCCCTACACTGGTGACCAGACGTGAGGATGGAACAGAGACGTTCTCCCGCGACGAACTCATCAGAGGCGACCCAGGCAAGCACCGTCGCCCATGCAGACAGGGGAACGGATGGAAGACGTTCCCCCACGGCAGAATCCACAGAGAGGGCTCAACCGAGCACCATCCCCAGCTCCGCCGTGAGGACAGAAGAAAGGCGTCCTCACCCGGCGGACACATCAGAGATGGCCCACACAAGCGCCGTCACCGTCAAGCTGCCAGAGTTCTGGCAAAACGACCCGAGCTCGTGGTTCCAGCAAGCTGAGGCTCAGTTTGCACTGGCGGGCATAACGGCAGACGAGACGAAATTTTACCACATCGTCGCCAAACTCGACGCCGCCACGTCAAGATGCGCGCGGAGCATAATTCAACAACCGCCCGCCCACGACAAATACAGAGAATTAAAGGCGACCATCATAGAGAACTTCGTCTCCTCAGCCGAGGAGACAGCGGAGAAGATTCTGGCGATCTACGGCCACAGAGGATGCAGACCAAAGGCCCTCATGGAGGACATGCTGCAGCTTAAGGAAGCAGACAACGACAACTTCCTTTTCCAGCATATCTTCCTCAGCACTCTGCCGCCACACATGAGAGGGACACTGGCCAACATGCGGTGCAACACCCAGCAGGACTTCCGTGCGCTGGCCCGAGAAGCGCAGTGGCTCATCAACGCCTGCGGCGAACAGATGGCCACAGCAGCATCTGCAGATCTCAGCGCGGAAGCCCAGAGCAGCGGAGAACAGCAGACAACGGAGCAGAGCCCGCCCACCATGGCAGCGACACGACCAAGGCGCAGCAGGCGGAACGACCTCTGCTATTATCATCAGCGTTTCGTCGAGAGGGCGTACAAATGCGTGCCCCCCTACAATTTCAAAAACTCGGCTAACGCTAAAGCCAGGAAAACGTTAGCAGCTACGGCTCTCGGCGAGACAAATAAGCTGCTTTATGTGACTGACGGACACACCGGGAGACAGTTCCTTATCGACACCGGAGCTCAGGTGAGCTTCATCACCCCTTCCAACGCAGACTGGGCCATGGGACCCCGGGGAAACGGAGCGATGGCAGCCAACGGCTCGACCATCGACACTTTCGGTGAAAGGAACCTGCCTCTTTGCATTCACGGCCGCAACTATAGATGGACGTTTATTATAGCGGCGGTGAGTTTTAACTTGTTGGGTGCTGATTTTTTGTGTGCACATGGGTTGTTATTCGATCTTGCAAATAGACGCTTGGTTAATGCACTTTCATTTTCTTCTATCCCCTGCTCAGCTCGTGTTTCTCCACCACCCGTGCAGGCCAGCGTCACCACAGCAGGAGGTAAGTTTGACCAACTCCTCACCCAATTTCCAGCACTCACAGTTCCCAAATTTTCAGCAACAGTAGCGAAACACGGGGTTGAACACTTCATCCCCACAACAGGCCCACCCGTGTTTGCCAAAGCTCGGCGCTTAGACGTGACCAAGCTCGCCATAGCACGTGACGAGTTTGCCAGCCTAGAAAAATTAGGCATTATTAGGCGCTCAAAAAGCCCCTGGGCATCGCCACTCCACATGGTCCCGAAAACCGACGGTTCTTGGAGACCTTGCGGCGATTACCGCAGATTAAACAATGCGACAGCGCATGACCGCTACCCAATTCCTCACATCCAAGATTTTTCACTACATCTGGCGGGTGCGCGCATTTTTTCTAAAATAGACCTGGTCCGCGGCTATCACCAAGTCCCCGTTCAAGCGGAAGACATTCCTAAAACGGCTGTAATAACCCCTTTTGGTCTTTTTGAATTTTTGCAAATGCCGTTTGGCCTCAAAGGCGCTGCTCAAACCTTTCAGCGTATGATGGACGCGGTATTACGCGACCTCCCCTTCGTGTTCGTCTACCTCGACGATATGCTGGTAGCCAGCCCGTCAGAGGAAGAACACGAACAACACCTTACTACAGTTTTTCAGAGACTAGAAGAGCACGGGTTAATAATCAACCCAGCCAAATGCCGATTCGGCGTGTCACAAATTGATTTTTTGGGACACAGAGTTTCACCAAAGGGGGCAGTCCCATTGCCAGACAAAGTCCGCGCGGTAAAAAATTTTCCACGACCACAAACGGTCAGATCGCTGCAAGAATTTTTGGGAATGGTGAATTTTTACAACAGTTTCCTCCCCCGCGCAGCTCAACTCATGCAACCCCTGTATGCTGCACTCAGAAAACAAAAATCTTCCAACGCGGTCGAATGGACCCCGGAGCGCGAAAGCGCCTTCGCAGAAGTAAAGAGTGCTCTAGCGAATGCCACATTGTTGGTTCACCCTGATCCCTCGGCCCGCATAGCGCTAACCACAGATGCTTCAGACCTGGCCATAGGGGCAGTTGTGGAACAACACGTTGGCGGAACCTGGCAACCATTAGCATTCTTTAGCAAATCTTTAAACCAAACCGAGCGCAAATACAGCACTTTTGACAGGGAGCTGCTAGCGCTTCATTTATCCATCCGCCACTTCCAGTTTTGGCTGGAAGGGCGGCGTTTCACAGCTTTTGTAGACCATAAACCGCTCACTTTTGCGATGGCTAAAATTTCAGAACCATGGTCAGGCAGGCAACAAAGACAGCTAGCTGCAATTTCAGAGTTCACCACAGACATTCGACATGTGGCAGGCAAACTTAACGTAGTAGCAGACTGCCGCAGAGCTCTTCGCCAACGCGGACGCATACGCGGCCCCAATTCACGTAGGGATAGATTACGCAGCCATGGCAGAGGAACAAAGCAGTGACGCGGACGTGCGCGCGCTCCAGTCTGGACCAACAGGGTTAAGACTGGAGGAAAGGGGTTTACGTGACGGTGTACCCCCCCTAATCTGCGACGTGTCAACCGGCCGACCTCGCCCGGTAGTTCCAGCTGCATGGCGCCGCCGCATTTTTGACTCGGTTCACTCCCTTGCGCACCCAGGGGTGCGCGCCTCGGTTAAAATGGTCGCGGAAAAGTTTGTTTGGCCGGGCCTGCGCAAAAATGTAAAAGGAATGGGCAAAGACTTGCATGTCTTGCCAACGCGCCAAAATACACAAACACACAAAAGCTCCTCTAGAGCCTTTTCGAATCCCAGCCAGGAGGTTTGACCACGTTCATGTCGACCTCGTGGGACCACTACCTTCGTCTCAAGGTTTCACACACCTGTTAACAATGATAGACCGTACTACGCGCTGGCCGGAGGCGATCCCTTTGGCGTCAACCACAGCCGTGGAAGTCGCTCGCGTTTTTTTAACAAACTAGGTGGCACGTTTCGGCGTCCCATCGGACATCACGTCCGATAGGGGGCCTCAATTTGTCTCAGAACTGTGGTCAGCCATGGCCAGCAGCTTAGGAGCGACAATTCACCGCACCACCGCGTATCACCCTCAGGCTAATGGGTTATGCGAGCGTTTTCACAGATCTTTAAAGGCCGCCCTCAGGGCCTCACTAACGGATACAGATTGGGTGAGTAAACTTCCCTGGGTTTTATTAGGGTTGCGTTCTGTGCCTAAAGAGGATCTAGACGCCTCCCCAGCAGAATTAGTTTTTGCACAACCTCTCAGACTCCCAGGTGAGTTCTTACCAGAGCATCCAGAGCCTGGGCATCTTCCAGCCCTGGGGCCCTTAAGCAGCACCGGACCGGACACGCTCCCCGGACCGGCACATCACTCTTTTCCACGGGTTTTTGTCCCCCAAGCTTTAAAAAACGCCGAGTTCGTTTTTGTTAGACACGAACCTTTAAAATCAACCCTCCGTCCACCATACGATGGACCATTCAGAGTGCTGGAACCTGGTGATAAGCATTTTGTGCTTGATTTAGGGGACAGAAAAGAAACAGTCAGCATTGACAGACTTAAACCTGCCTTCTTGTTGAGCGACGAGCCTGCACGGGTGGCGAGAGCATCTCGGCGGGGTAGACCCCCCCAAGAAAAAAAACTCAGCCCCCCTGCAGGGAACAAATAACCACTCTCCTCCCCAAGCTGCAGATTCCTTACAGGATGGTCCCACCAGGACGCCAAAGCGGACCTACAGCAGATTCGGGAGAAGATTAAAACCCAGACGGCACAGGGACTGATGCAAAATTGACAAAGAGTTGTTAACTATGTTATCAGATTGTGCCGTGACAATTTTAAGGCTGATTTGTGACATTACTATACTGTTGTTGTTACCACTGAATCTTCTACAGGATCATGACTGCTGGAAAGATTTTTTCCTTGTTTTCCCTGTCAAGATGTTTAACAGTATAATATGTCACAGAGATTATCTTAAACTGTAAACTTAATTTGATTGTCCTTTTCTTAGTCGTTTGGGGGGGGGGGCTGTGGCTTATATTAATCATATATTCCATACCTACATATGTATAGACATATTAGAATGTTTAGTGATTACATATGTGGAATGACCTCATGCCTCAGAACAGGACAAGAGGTCTCAACCACCGGCGAGGATCAAAGAACAGACTGAGTCGCAGCGGTGGAGACCGGATCGAACTTCCTGACCACCCAGGGTCAGGTGGAGGAGATGGAGGACAATGGAGGGGGATTATGTTAATGCGGGATGTCAGCTTTGATATGCAATGTCTTTTGTTGAGTGTGGGTATAAGTATGAAGGTCTGACTGCGCTCGACCTCTTGATTCTGCATCGAGATGAGACATGTTTGGGAGGTGAAGCTGATAATAAATCTTGATTTATAAAATCACATCGCTTCTTCATTTCAAGCTCCCTACAAGGAGCAGTGTTTTGCTTGTGCCAAATATACCTTTTTGGAATTATGGCCAAAAAGTTCAACCTTGGTTTCATCAGACCATAACACGTTTTCCCACAGGCATTTGGGAGATTTCAAATCTTTGCAAAATGTAGCCGGGCTTGAATGTTTTTCTTCGTAAGATAAGGCTTCCGTTTTGCCATCCTACCCCATAGCCCAGACATATGAAGAAGACGGGACACTGTTGTCACATGTACTAAACAGCCAGTACTTGCCAGAAATTCCTGCAGCTCCTCCAATGTTGCCGTCGGCCTCGTGGCAGCCTCCCTGACCAGTTTTCTTCTCGTCTTTTCATCAATTTTGGAGGGACATCCAGTTCTTGGTAATGTCACTGTTGTGCTATATTTTCTTCACTTGATGAGGACTGTCTTCACTGTGTTCCATGGTATATTTAATGCCTTGGAAATTCTTTTGTACCCTTCTCCTTACTGATACCTTTGAACAATGAGATGCCGCTGATGCTTTGGAAGCTCTTTGTGGACCATGGCTTGTGCTGTAAGATGTGACTACAAAAATGTTAGGAAGAGCCTACTAGAACAACTGAACTTTATTTGTGGTTAATCAGAGGACCTTTAAATGGTGGCAGGTGTGTGCTGACTCCCATTAACATGAGGTTGAGTGTGACTGGTTAATTCTGAACACAGCCACATCCCCAGTTATAACAGGGTGTGCATATTTATGCAACTAGGTTATTGTAAGTTTTTTTTTTCTCCCCTTAAAAGATTTCAGTTTGTTTTTCAATTGGGTTGTACAGGTTATAGGTCACATTAACAGTGGGAAAAGTTTTTGAAATGATTTATCTTGGTCTCATTTTTTTTATATCACAAAAACCTGGCATTTGAACACGGGTGTGTAGACTTTTTATATCCACTGTACACACATACAGCCTAGGCCAACTGAAAGATTAAAAAGAAAAAAAAAAAAAAAAAAACACGACACACTCATTTCTTGTGACCACTGTAATTGACCTTGGGCACAACCTGGATTCAGACCCGCCTGAGGATCACTGTGTGTGAGTTTGGTAAGCATCCAAGCAATTGCCTTGGGACAGCAGCAATTTTCAAGACTTATAGAGGGACGAATGGACAATAACAAAAGCACCACCGTGACATTAGCTCCATCTTTACCAGAATTAACCAAATAGGTTCAAAGAGTGCAAAGAAAAACTGCAGTAATAATAATAATAATAATGATGCATCGGTTTTATATAGCGCTTTATCATATATACTCAAAGACGCTTTACAAATAGGTACATTATTCATTCACTCCAGACAGACAGAGGTAGTGGCAAGCTACTTCTGCAGCCACAGCTGCCCTGGGGCAGGCTGACGGAAATGTGGCAGCCAATCTGTGCCAACGGCCTTTCCGGCCACCACCGAACATTTTATACATTTATACACATTCACACCCAGTGTTATGGGCACTGGAGGCAATGCGGGTGAAGTGTCTTGCCCAGGGACACAACGGCAGGATATCTGGGGAGAGCGGGATTCGAACCGCCAATCATCGGGTTATTAGCCGACCTGCGCTACCTCCTGAGCCACTGCCGCCCAGTACCTGACTGGTGGAGGCACTCCACAGGTAAACACACGTGCCCAGCCCAACACTGAGCACATTGAGAGACGACCAGTCCACCAAGTTCAGATAGAAGTCATCTTGCAGCTCAGGAGCATCCAGGACTTTAAAGGGGATCTTGGAGATCTTGCGAGTTGGCTTCCTTGGCGAATGCAGCAACTTCTGACTGCAACCAGAAGGGTAGAGCCTTCATCATCATTGTTATCATCAAGTTGACATTTAAAAAAAAAAGATTAAAAGTTACCTTTTATTACTGACAGGTGATAGAGAGTAGGGGGAGATACTAGCATCATCATGTAGTGATGGCCTTTTGGTGCCGAGTGAATACTGGAAAGAAAGAAAATCATGTAGAAATTATATTTTGCCAGCTTGATGAACACAATACACAAGAAGAGAACTGCTGATACAGAAAAGAGATTTGTCTTCTCAGTTGGTGATGGCTGCAGGTGTCGGTCTTCAGACTGAGGGTCCTGGATCTTTTCTATTCCTGCTCCCAACAGCTCATTTTTTAGTAAAGCAGAGTAGGCCAGTCCATCTGCTACACATGAAGCATTATTTTATTTATGGACAGTATAAAATGACAATTTTTTGGAGGTGCAGAGTCTTGAGATAAAAAAATGTAAATAACATTTGATTTGGTTACCTTTGGTACTGTCAGAAGGGGTCTCCTTTGTTTTCCTGTTCCGACTTGGTGACTTCTCGTTTTCCTGATTCAACATCACAACAATACAGTTATTGATCCCCTTAGAGCATCTGTAACACGAACATCTTCAACCTGCCACAGCACACTGTAACATTTAGAATGTTCAAATAATGTTGTGTATTGCATGCAAGGACTTGTCTGCATTTTTGTTGTTTTAACAATGAAAGGAACACTGTGAAATTCAAATGAGTTGACTATGAGACAGTTGCAGTGCCAAACCTGAATACAAGTCGTGCACCACAGCATGGTGGAACAATGGTGAGCAGTGTTGCCTCAAAGTTAGAAGGTTTCTGGCACAAATTCTCAATCCAGCAGGGTTTGAAATGCAAGCTCTGCCTTCTCTTCCCATTTACTCTGGTTGTTGTGGTTTTCTCCCACAATCCAAATACACGCATATTGCACTCACCACAGACTTGAGGAACTGTTACATTTGGATAACTTGCAAGTTGACTCTAAACATATCCAACCAAGAAACAAAATGGTGGAGTGGACCATTTCTCCACCTAAACCTCATGTGGGATTAGATTAGCTACACAGTACAGCAAAGGTAGCTGACAATTGCTCTGTAAGATCATATACGTATGAACTCCTTTAAACAGTTGGGCAAGTTCACAATCTTCTGAAGCTATTCAAAGGAAAGGATCAGTGTGGAAGATCTGTATAAGGAGGCGACTTGGAAGACTTTCTTTATACTTGTTGATTTCTTAAAAACCCAACTATATTTTTCATAGTATCAACACCCCAAATTGACAGCAGAATAGACTAATCATAAATTGAAAAATACAAACTAAAGAAACTATATTATGCATTTTCTTAAATCAGCCTTGAGAAACTCATACATCAGTCCTGTGGAAGTTGATACTCCATTTTGCGCCTACTCTGGTAGGAATGAATCTGTCTCCGAGCTTTGTAGGTGAGGCCAGTGGGGAGCCAGTAGGTGTCCAACTCTGTCTCTGCAAAAGAAAAACATGATCAATCATTGTAACAGGTGCACTACTAACAATTAAAGGTGACAAACAGATGTGAAAAATACAACTAATATTTTGCAAACATTAAAGACTCCTCGTTAATATATAGCTGAAATTTTAAAAAAAAGGAGAATGACTGACTTACTACAGGACTCAAGTTGTCAGTGTTAATCTGGCGGAGCAGCCGGTGTTCATATTCAGGATCCATCCTAAACCCTGACACCACGGCTGCAGCCTGCCAACACAGACTGGGCCCAAAAACTGAAAGGGGGAAAAAAGAAATGATATAAAGTGCTCATATGATGTAATTTGATTTTTATGCAATTGTCTGTCATTGTACGGTGAAGAGTATTTCATAATCTGGACTTAAAAAGCACACCAAAAATGAGCATTAAGTTAGCGTTGTAACCTTTAAAATGTAAAGGTAAAAGGTATATTATGAAAATGTCTACATCTATGTCTTTCTTTTGAAGACTTAAAGCAGCAGTTATAAGTCCAATATGTAATTTAAACCTGGGGACCTCTATGTTCCTTAAATTGTTCCACAAAATACTGAAATATGTTCAATCAAATTGCTGTTGTCAACTAGGCACCCATTTCTCTATTAATTTGTGATTTTAGTTATTTAAATAAACACGTATATGTGTATAATTTATTTGTTATGCATTGTGCTTTGTATTTACAGCATCTTTACAGTGGTGTGAAAAAGTGTTTGCCCCCTTCCTGATTTCTCATTTTTTGTATGTTTGTCACACTAAAATGTTTCAGATCATCAAACAAATTTAAATATTAGACAAATATAACACAAGCAAACACAAAATGCAGTTTTTAAATGAAGGTGTTTATTATTAAGGGTAGAAAAAAATCCAAACCTATACGGCCCCGTGTGAAAAAGTGATTGCCCCCCCAAATTAAAACATAAATTAACTGTGGTTTATCACATCTTTGGAAAGCTGAGTTCAATTTCTCTAGCCACACCCAGGCCTGATTACTGCCACACCTGTTTTCAATCAAGAAATCACTTAAATAGGACCTGCCTGACAAAGTGACGTAGACCAAAAGATTCTCAAAAGCTAGACATCATGCTGTGATCCAAAGAAATTCAGGAACAAATGAGAAAAAGTAAATGAGATCTCTCAGTCGTGAAAAGGATATAAAGCCATTTCTAAAGCTTTGGGACTCCAGCAAACCACGGTGAGAGCCATTATCCACAAATGGCGAAAACATGGAACAGTGGTGAACCTTCCCAGGACTGGCCGGCTGACCAAAATTACCCCAAGAGCACACCGACGACTCATCCAAGAGGTCACAAAAGACCCCACAACCACATCCAAAGAACTGCAGGCCTCACTTGCCTCAGTTAAGGTCAGTGTTCATGACTCCACCATACGAAAGAGACTGGGCAAAAATGGCCTGCATGGTGGAGTTTGAAGATGAAGACCGCTGCTGAGCAAAAAGAACATAAAGGCTCATCTCACTTTTGCCAGAAAACATCTTGATGATCCCCAAAACTTTTGGGAAAATACTCTGTGGACTGATGAGACAAAAGTTGAACTTTTTGGAAGGTGTGTGTCCCATTACATCCGGCGTAAAAGTAACAGCATTTCAAAAAAGGAACATCAGAATCAGATTTATTGCCATTGTTCATGTAGTACACAAACTAGGAATTTGTCTCGGTGCCATGCTGCAACATTAAAAACATGATAAAGAGATAAACTAAAAAACTAAAGGACTAAAAACATGCAATAAGCGTAGAAAAATAAGTAATAATAATAATAATAATAATAATAATAATAATAGTAACAATGAGTAATACTAGTCAAGGCAGTTTTAAATAAATTAGCAAGTAGCAGATAATATGGGGTACCACAGCGCAGTTGATAATGCAACAGAAAAACAGTGATGAATGTCATGAGTCTGGTTGAGCTGCTGTATATAGTGCACGAGAGTCAATAAGTCACTTAATGTTCAGCAGTCTGATGGCAGAGGGGAAAAAGCTATTCATGTGCCGGGAGGTTTTAGTCTGAATAGACCGAAGTCTTCTACCTGAGGGAAGGGGGGCAAACAGTACGTGACCAGGGTGTGAAGGATCGGCTATGATCCAGCCAGCACGCCTCCGGGTCCTGGAGATGTACAGGTCCTGGAGAGATGGGAGCTTGCAGCCGATCACCTTCTCAGCAGTGCGCACGACGTGCTGCAGCCTTAGTCTGTCCCTGGCAGTGGCTCCTGCGTACCACACGGTTATGGAGGAGGTGAGGATGGACTCGATGATGGCCGTGTAGAACTGCACTAACATCTTGGTGGGTAGCTTGAGCTTCCTCAGCTGCCGCAGAAAGAACATCCTCTGCTGGGCCTTTTTGATGAGGGAGCTGATGGTTGGCTCCCATTTGAGGTCCCGGGTGATGGTGGTGCCCAAGAAGCGGAAGGAATCTGCAATGGTGATGGGAGAGCCTGTGATGGTGAGGGGGGGCAGGGGGGTTGTGACTTTCCTGAAATCCACAATCATCTCCGCTGTCTTCAGAGCGTTCTGCTGCAGGTTGTTGTGGCTGCACCAGGACACCAGCTGGGCCACCTCTTTCCTGTAGACGGACTCGTCGCCGTTGGAGATGAGCCCGATGAGGGTGGTGTCGTCCGCAAACTTAATCAGCTTAACAGACTGGTGGGAGGAGGTGCAGGAGTTGGTATAAAGGGAGAAGAGTAGGGGGGAAAGTACACAGCCCTGGGGTGATCTGATGCTGATGCTAACAGAGTCCGAGACAGACTTCCCCAGCCGCACATGCTGCCTCAGGTCCGTCAGGAAGTCGGTGATCCACCTGCAGAGGGAGTCAGGCACATCGAGCAGGGACAGCTTGTCCTGGAGCAGAGCGGGGCGGATGGTGTTAAATGCAGAGCTGAAGTCCACAAACAGAATCCTGGCGTAGGTTCCCGGGGAGTCCAGGTGCTGCAGGATGGAGTGGAGAGCCAGGTTGACTGCGTCGTCCACAGACCTGTTGGCACGGTAGGCAAACTGCAGCGGGTCCAGGAGGGGAGTGGTGATGGACTTGAGGTGAGACAGGACCAGGCGCTCAAAGGACTTCATGACTACAGAGGTGAGCGCTACAGGTCTGTAGTCGTTAAGTCCAGTAATCCGTGGCTTCTTGGGGACAGGGATGATGGTGGAGGATTTGAGGCAGGTCGGCACGTGACATTGCTTAAGGGAGGTGTTAAAAATGTCTGTGAAGACAGGAGCCAGCTGTTTCGCACAGTGTCTCAGGGTGGAGGGAGACACACCGTCCGGCCTGGGGGCCTTGCGCGGGTTCAGTCTGGAGAACTGTCTGTGCACGTCCTGCTCACTGATGACAAGGGCAGGGGGGGAGGAGGAGGAGGAGGAGGGGGGGACCGCTTTTGATGAATTAGGGGCCGAGGAGGCAGTGGAGCTGGGTGGAGTGGGGGAGTTGGACACAGCTGACGAGGTGTCAAAATGGGCGTAATGTTGGGACAGTTTTTGACAAAGGGCTTTGTCATCCTGACCTTTAGAAGCCTGAGGCCGATAGTTGGTGATTTGCCTCAGTCCTCTCCACACAGAAGCAGAGTCATTAGCAGTGAACTGCTGCTGGAGTCTCTCAGAATACACAGATTTAGCTCTCCTCAGCTCTCTGTTAAACCGATATTTGACCTCTCTGTAGCAGTCCCTGTCTCCACTTTTCAATGCTGCTTCCTTCTCCTTCCTGATCTGTCTGAGCTTGGCAGTGAACCAGGGCTTATCATTAGAGTACCTCACCCTGGTGCGCGATGGGAGAATGCTCTCCTCACAGAAGTTGATATATGAGTTCACAGTGTCCGTGTACTCATTCAGATCATGTGTGGCTCCTTTAAACATGTCCCAGTCAGTTATTTCCATGCATGTGTTCAGATTCTCTCCAGCTTCACTGGTCAATTTCTTCGTGGTGGTCACAACAGGTTTAGTGAGTTTCAGTCTCTGAAACATCATACCAACAGTAAAATATGGTGGTGGTAGTGTGATGGTCTGGGGCTGTTTTGCTGCTTCAGGACCTGGAAGACTTGCTGTGGGAAATGGAACCATGAATTCTGCTGTCTACCAAAAAATCCTGAAGGAGAATGTCCGGCCATCTGTTTGTGATCTCAAGCTGAAGCGCACTTGGGTTCTGCAGCAGGACAATGATCCAAAACACGCCAGCAAGTCCACCTCTGAATGGCTTAAGAAAAACAAAATTAAGACTTTGGAGTGGCCTAGTCAAAGTCCTGACCTGAATCTGATTGTGATGCTGTGGCATGACCTTAAAAAGGCGGTTCATACTTGAAAACCCTCCAATGTGGCTGAATTACAATTCTGCAAAGATGATTGGGCCAAAATTCCTCCACAGCGCTGTACAAGATTATCAGATACAGTTATCCATTATCCAATAATTGCATTTTATTCTTTCAAATGTCTGATTTTCTTGACTTTCATTTTTTTTATGAATTCAGGTTCAGGTTACTTTATTTGTACCCGTAGGTAGATTGTTTTGCAGTCAGGTGACATCCATATTTACAAACCACAATTACATTCAACATAAACACAAACACAGGCACACATGAAGCTGAATATAAACATGATAAAATACTCAAGGTTCCATCAATCAGGACATAAGACAAAGAGATAAGAGAAAAAACAAAGAGATAAGAGAGAAGGGTCATATTATAAAGTTAAAGACTAGTAAAAGAGGTTAAAAACTCAAAAGTCTAAAACTCAGTAAAAGATTTAGAACCCAAATAAAAAAACCTACAAAAATAAGTAAAGATAAAATGAAATTAATAAGTAGGTAACTAAATTATGTGCAATATATTGTTACAATTCTAGAATTCTAGATTTTATTCCTCTTAAGTTTGAGATTTTCTTTGCAATTTTTGTGAGTTTTTTTTTTTGCATGAACTGGGTTCGATCCCAGCCCCCGACCAACAGTGATCTGTGTGGAGTTTGCGTGTTCTCCCCGTGTCTGCGTGGGTTTACTCCGGGGTTTCTCCGGTTTCCTCCCACATGCCAAAAACATGCAAGTTAGGTTAATTGGCATCAAACTGGGCATTCTAAATTATCCTTAGGTATGACTGTGAGAGTGAATGGTTGTCTGTCTCTCTGTGTTGGCCCTGCGATGGACTGGCGATCTGTCCAGGGTGTACCCTGCTGCTCGCCCAAAAAGATGCTGGGATAGGCTCCAGCCCCCCCACGACCCGAAAAGGATTAAGCAGAAGAAGATGAATGAATGAATTTGTAACATTTTCAAAAACATTTGCAATTATTTTCTCATAAACTTGCAGCTTTTTTGATGAAGTAAATTGGGCTACTTACTCATTAATTTGCAACCTTTTATTCAGATTTTTTCCCTTGTACATTTGCACTATTTTTGTAAATTTGCAATTTTTTCCCCAAGTAAATTTGTGACTTAAGTCTCACCAGTTTTTCTGTTAAATGTGTTAGTTAGTTAGTTAATCCCTTCACACCATGAAGGTGTATATGGGCGGTGCCTATCTCCGTTTCTTTGACCCTAGGCCACACAGCTACTGTAAGTAGTGGAAGCTACAGTGGGGGGTCAGTCCTCTGGTAGCTCTGTGTGTAACTTTACTTTCACCATTCCATTATGCGGAGCACCACGCTAGAAGGCAGAAAGCACCATTTTTATATGGTCTTTGGTATGACCCGGCCGGGATTTGAACCCCTGCCTCCCGGGTGTGGGGCGGATGCTCTACCAACTGATCCACCACTCCGGTTTGTTAAATGTGTTACTCTGAGAAAAATCAAATACAAACTATCCACATGTGCCCTCTAATTATCCAAACCATATTATATAAAGAAAGAGCAGACAGTGATAAATAAAACATATTTTCCTTCACTTCAGTTTTACTTCTGAATTATGAGTATCAAAGAAATTCAAAGATTGCGACCAAATGTATTTGAGTAAAAGAGGTTTGTCTGCATAAATATATTCAAGTAAGAGTTAAAGCATCCTTTAATACAACTACACAATAAAACGGAATGTACTGCTTTTATTTACAAGTGATTTTAAGTTACTTCGGTACATATACTTGAATAAATTGTTAAACTTTAAAGCATGAACTGAAGTAAACCGATTAATTCAAACTTTCAATATGTGTATTGACATTTAAAAACCGCGAAAGGCCATTCTTTGTAGTTAAATGTCTTTAAATTCCAAATCACATTAGTGGAAGTTAGTTAGCAGCCTAAACGAACACAAATCTAACATTTGAAGAGACGACATACCCACACGAAATGTGAAGACCCACGCCGGAGATTCAGGGCAGATACCAGGCACAAAAATGAATTAGATGAATACACTGAGGTATTCAAAACACTCCACTGTGAGCTACAACTATTTGTTGTTGTGATTCGATTTAGCTAGCATACAATTGCATTGTGGGATATTTGAGCAGCTCTGACGTCCAGCGTCCACCACTGAGCTCTAGAAAAAAAAAAAAAAAAAACATGGCTAGGACACGCCCCATTAGCGAGTACAGAGCCGAGTGAAGCCACCTAGCCGCCATATTAGTACACCCACAACACTCAGCGAGTCAATGGAGAATGAATGGGTGTAGTAGTAAACGGTGCCCCTTTTACCTCAATAGCTTCCCAGAGAATTAACAAATTTTAAATGCCTTGGTATGGAGACACAGTTTATAATCTTGTGCAACTGGTGAACTATAGAAATCGAGTTGCCATTATGTTTAGCGGCCGTGGGAAGGCTGGATAATCGGAAAAGTTCAGCCAAGGCAAGCAGTTCTGAGTAATGCATGCAGTCAGTGTGTTTAGGTATGTCGTCATAATAATAGCTCTAAATATCACGCAGTGCTTTAATCTTGCTATTAAGTGGCTAGGCCTCATCTAATTTGCAAAATATGGGATCACAACTATAGGATTGTGTTATATATATATATTGTGGAGAGTGTGGTTTATATTAATCATATATTCCATACCTACATATGTATAGACAGAATGTTTAGTGATTACATATGTGCAATGACCTCACGCCTCAGAACAGGACAAGAGGTCTCGACCGCCAGCGAAGATCAAAGAGCATACGGAGTTGCAGCGGTGGAGACCAGATCGATCTCCCTGACTACCCAAGGTCAGGTGGAGGAGACAGAGGACAATGGAGGAGATCGATCTCCCTGACCACCCAAGGTCAGGTGGAGGAGACGGAAGACAAAGGAGGGGGGATTAAGTTAATGCGGGATGTCAGCTTTGATATGCAATGTCTTTTGTTGTGTGTAGGTATAAGTATGAAGGTCTGAATGTGTTCGACCTCTTATTCTGCTTCTGCACTGAGATGAGACTTGTTAGAGGAGCGAAGCTGATATTAAACTTTGGTTTATAAATCACATCGCCTCGTTATTCCAAGCTCTTCTACACTGGTGACCCTGACGCGAGGATGGAACAGAGACGTTCTCCCGCGATTGACTCATCAGAGGCGACCCAGGCAAGCGCCGGCGCCCATGCAGACAGGGGAACAGATGGACGACGTTCCCCCACGGCAGAAGCCACAGAGAGGGCTCAACCGAGCACCAGCCCCGCCGTGAGAGCAGAAGAAAGGCGCTCTCACCCGGCGGACACATCAAGGACGGCCCACACAAGCGCCGTCACCGTCAAGCTGCCAGACTTCTGGCAAGAAGACCCAAGCTTGTGGTTCCAGCAAGCTGAGGCTCAGTTTGCACTGGCGGGCATAACGGCAGACGACACAAAATTTTATCACATCGTCGCCAAACTCGACGCTGCCACATCGAGATGTGCGCGGAGCATAATCCAACGGCCGCCCGCCCATGACAAATATAGAGAACTTAAGGCGACCATCGTCGAGAATTTCGTCCCCTCAGCCGAAGAGAGAGCAGAGAAGATCCTGGCGATCTACGGCCACAGAGGATGCAGACCCAAGGCCCTCATGGAGGACATGCTGCAGCTCAAGGAAGAGGACAACGACAACTTCCTCTTCCAACACATCTTCCTCAGTACTCTGCCGCCACACATGAGAGGGACGCTGGTCAACATGCGGTGCAGCACCCAGCAAGACTTCCGCGCGCTGGCCCACGAAGCGCAGCGACTCATCAACGCCTGCGGCGAACAGATGGCCACAGCAGCATCCGCAGATCTCAGCGCGGAAGCCCAGAGCAGCGGAGAACCACAGACAACCGAGCAGAGCCCGCCCACCATGGCGGCAACACGACCAAGACGCAGCAGGCGGAACGACATCTGTTATTACCACCACCGTTTCGCCGAGAGGGCGTACAAATGCGTGCCCCCCTGCAAGTTCAAAAAGTTCGGGAAACGCCAAAGCCGAGAACCGTTAACGGCTGCGGTTCTCGGCGAAAAAAATAAGCTTCTTTATGTGACTGACGGACACACCGGGAGACAGTTCCTGATTGACACCGGAGCTCAACTGAGTTTTATCACCCCTTCCCACGCAGACCGGGCCATGGGCCCCCGGGGTAATGGGGCGATGGCAGCCAACGGCTCCATCATTGACACTTACGGTGAAAGGAGCCTGCCTCTTTGCATTCACAGCCGCAACTATAGATGGACATTTATTGTAGCGGCGGTGAGTTTTAACTTGTTGGGCGCTGATTTTTTGTGTGCACATGGGTTGTTAGTCGATCTAGCAAATAGACGGTTGGTTAATGCACTGTCATTTTCTTCTATCCCCTGCTCAGCTCGAGTTTCTCCACCATCCGTGCAGGCCAACGTCACAACAGTTGGAGGTAAGTTTGACCAACTCCTCACTCAATTTCCAGCACTCACAGTTCCCAAATTTTCAGCAACAGTAGCGAAACACGGGGTTGAACACTTCATTCCCACAACGGGCCCACCCATGTTCGCCGCGACCAAGCTCGCCATAGCACGGGAGGAGTTTACCACCCTGGAAAAATTAGGCATTATTAGACGCTCGAAAAGCCCCTGGGCATCGCCACTCCACATGGTCCCGAAAACCGACGGTTCTTGGAGACCGTGCGGCGATTACCGCAGATTAAACAATGCGACAGTGCATGACCGCTACCCAATTCCTCACATCCAAGATTTTTCACTACATCTGGCGGGTGCGCGCATTTTTTCTAAAATAGACCTGGTCCGCGGCTATCACCAAGTCCCCGTTCGAGCGGAAGACATTCCTAAAACGGCTGTAATAACCCCTTTCGGTCTTTTTGAATTTTTGCGGATGCCGTTCGGCCTCAAAGGCGCTGCTCAAACCTTTCAGCGGATGATGGACGCGGTATTACGCGATCTCCCCTTCGTGTTCGTCTACCTCGACGATATGCTGGTAGCCAGCCCGTCAGAGGAAGAACACGAACAACACCTCACTACAGTTTTTCAGAGACTAGAAGAGCACGGGTTAATAATCAATCCAGCCAAATGCAAATTCGGCGTGTCACAAATTGATTTTTTGGGACACAGAATTTCACCGAAAGGTGCAGTCCCATTGCCAGACAAAGTCCGCGCGGTAAAAAATTTTCCACGACCACAAACGGTCAAATCGCTGCAAGAATTTTTGGGAATGGTGAATTTTTACAACCGTTTCCTCCCCCGCGCAGCTCAACTCATCCAGCCCCTATATGCCGCGCTCAGAAAACAAAAGCCTTCCAACGCGGTCGAATGGACCCCGGAGCGCGAACGCGCCTTTGCGGAAGTAAAAAGTGCTCTAGCGAACGCCACATTGTTGGTTCACCCCGATCCCTCGGCCCGCATAGCGCTAACCACAGACGCTTCAGACCTGGCCATAGGGGCAATTGTGGAACAACACGTTGGCGGAACCTGGCAACCTTTAGCATTTTTTAGCAAATCGTTAAACCAAACCAAGCGTAAATACAGCACTTTTGACAGGGAGCTGCTAGCGCTTCATTTATCCATCCGCCACTTCCAGTTCTGGTTAGAAGGGCGGCGTTTCACAGCTTTTGTAGACCACAAACTGCTCACTTTTGCGATGGCTAAAATTTCAGAACCATGGTCAGGCAGGCAACAAAGACAGCTAGCTGCAATTTCAGAGTTCACCACAGACATTCGACATGTGGCAGGCAAACTTAACGTGGTAGCAGACTGCCTCTCTCGCGCTGTGACATCGCCAGAGCACGAGGAGACAGATTATACTACCTCAGCCGCAGAACTCTTCGCCAACGCGTACGCGGACGCGTACGCGTACCCCAATTCACGTAGGGATAGATTACGCAGCCATGGCAGAGGAGCAAAGCGGTGACGCGGACGTGCGTGCGCTCCTGTCTGGACCAACAGGGTTAAGACTGGAGGAAAGGGGTTTACGTGACGGTGTACCCCCCCTAATCTGCGACATCTCAACCGGCCGACCTCGCCCGGTAGTCCCAGCTGCATGGCGCCACCGTATTTTCGATTCAATTCACTCCCTCGCGCACCCTGGTGTGCGCGCCTCGGTTAAAATGGTCGCCGAAAAGTTTGTGTGGCCGGGCCTGCGCAAAAATGTAAAGGAATGGGCAAAAACTTGCATGTCTTGTCAGCGTGCCAAAGTACACAAACACACAAAAGCCCCTCTAGAGCCTTTTCGAATCCCAGCTCGAAGGTTTGACCACGTTCATGTCGACCTCGTGGGACCACTACCTTCGTCTCAAGGCTTCACACACCTGTTAACAATGATAGACCGTACTACGCGCTGGCCTGAGGCGGTCCCTCTGGCGTCAACCACAGCGGCGGAAGTCGCTCGCGTTTTTTTGACAAACTGGGTGGCACGTTTCGGCGTCCCATCGGACATCACGTCCGATAGGGGGCCTCAATTTGTCTCAGAGCTTTGGTCAGCCATGGCCAGCAGCTTAGGGGCAACAATTCACCGCACCACCGCTTATCACCCTCAGGCTAATGGGTTATGCGAGCGTTTTCACAGATCTTTAAAGGCCGCCCTCAGGGCCTCGTTAACGGATACAAATTGGGTAAATAAACTTCCCTGGGTTTTATTGGGGTTGCGTGCTGCGCCTAAAGAGGATCTAGACGCCTCCCCAGCAGAATTAGTTTTTGCACAACCTCTCAGACTCCCAGGTGAGTTTTTACCGGAGAACTCAGAGCCTGGGCATCTTCCAGCCCTGAGGCCTTTAGGCAGTAACGGACCAGACACTCTCCCCGGACCAGCACATCACTCTTTTCCACGGGTTTTTGTCCCCCAAGCTTTAAAAACGCCGAGTTTGTTTTTGTTAGGCATGAAGCTTTAAAATCAACCCTCCATCCACCATATGACGGACCATTCAGAGTGCTGGAACCTGGTGATAAGCATTTTGTGCTTGATTTAGGGGACAGAAAAGAAACAGTCAGCATTGACAGACTTAAACCTGCTTTCTTGTTGAGAGACAAACCTGCACGGGTGGCGAGGGCACCTCGGCGGGGTAGACCCCCCAAGAAAAAAGACTCAACCCCCCTGCAGGGAACAAATAACCACTCTCCTCCCCAAGCTGCAGATTCCTTACAGGAGGGTCCCACCAGGACGCCAAAGCGGACCTACAGCAGATTCAGGAGAAGATTAAAACCCAGACGGCACAGGGACTGATGCAAATTAACCAAGAGTTGTTAACTATGTTATCAGATTGTGCCGTGACAGTTTTAAGGCTGATTTGTGATATTGTGGCACATATGTTTGGTTCATATTTCCCACAAGAGTGTGGCACATATGTCTGGTTCATATCTCCCACAAATGTATGGCTTATGTGGATTGGGGCTTCACGTCTGGAGGAACAAAAAGTCTGGATCGACGGGGGCCGACAGGAGATGTCGAGGAGGTGTGAAGTCGGACCCTTGTCTCAGAGAGGAGGCCCTGGGGGGTTTCCCGGAACACCAGAGAATAAGAGACAATGGTGAATCTTCAGAGACTTGCATTGTGATTGAATGTTTGCAGAAGCACCATGTGACTTGAGTTCTTAATCCCCGGGAGGTATAAGAGTGTGATGTATCATGATTCTGCCTCTTCTTGCTTTTTGAGAATGTTGGATGATTGTGTTCTGCAATAAAGCCGAACCTGAGGAATACACTCATGTCTCGTCATTGAACACATCTTCCACAATATTACTATACTGTTATGGTTACCACTGAATTCTCTACAGGAGCATGACTGCTGGAAAGATCCTTCCTTGTTTTCCCTGTCAAGAGGTTTAACAGCATAGTATGTCATAGAAATTATCTTCCATCCATCCATCCATCTTCTACCGCTTTTCCGGAGGTCCGGGTCGCGGAGGCAGCAGTTCAAGCAGAGAAGCCCAGACTTCCCTCTCCCCAGCCACCTGCTCCAGCTCTTCAGAGGGGATACCAAGGCGTTCCCAGACTAGCTGGGAGACATAGTCTCTCCACCGAGTCCTGGGTCTGCCCCGGGGTCTCCTCCCAGTGGGACGTGCCTGAAACACCTCAAGTGGGAGGCGTCCAGGAGGCATCCTAATCAGATGCCCATACCACCTCAACTGACTCCTTTCAATGTGGAGGAGCAGCGGTTCTACTCTGAGCCTCTCCCGGATGACTGAGCTCCTCACCCTAACTCTGAGGGTGAGTCCAGCAATCCTACGGAGAAAGCTCATTTCAGCCGCTTGTATCCGCAATCTCGTTCTTTCGGTCATTACCCAAAGCTCGTGACCATAGGTGAGAGTAGGAACGTAGATTGACTGGTAAATCGACAGCTTTGCCTTAGAACTAAGCTCCCTCTTCACCACAACAGACCGGTACAACGTCCGCATCACTGCAGATGCTGCTCCAATCCGTCTGTCGATCTCTCGCTCCATTTTCCCCTCACTCGTGAACAAGACCCCAAGATACTTAAACTCCTCCACTTGGGGCAGGAGCCTGTCCCCAACCCGGAGAGGACAATCCACCTTTTTCAGGCTGAGGACCATGGACTCGGACTTGGAGGTGCTGATTCTCATCCCAGCCGCTTCACACTCAGCGGCAAACCGTCCCAGCAAGAGCTGTAGGTCATTGCTGGATGAAGCCAACAGGACAACATCATCTGCAAACAACAGAGATGAGATCCTGTGGTCACCAAGCATGACACCCTCCATTCCCTGGCTGCGCCTAGAAATCCTGTCCATAAAAATTATGAACAGGACCGGTGACAAAGGGCAGCCCTGGCGGAGTCCAACTCTCACTGGGAATGACTCCGACCGAGTGTTGGCAATGCGAACTAAACTCTCACAACGGTCGTACAGAGACCGAATAGCTCGTAACAACAAGCCCGATACCCCATACTCCCGAAGCACCCCCCACAAAAATCCACGAGGGACGCGGTCAAATGCCTTCTCCAAGTCCACAAAACACATGTAAACTGGTTGGGCAAACTCCCACGAACCCTCAAGAATTCTCGAGAGGGTAAAGAGCTGGTCCGATGTGCCACGGCCAGGACGAAAACCACATTGCTCCTCCTGAATCCGAGGTTCGACCAACGGCCGGACTCTCCTCTCCAGTACCTTGGCATAGACCTTCCCAGGGAGGCTGAGGAGTGTGATCCCTCTAAAGTTGGAGCACACCCTCCGGTCCCCTTTTTTGAAGAGAGGAACCACCACCCCGGTTCGCCATGCCAAAGGCACTGCCCCCGACCTCCACGCAATGTTGCAGAGGCGTGTCAACCATGACAACCCAACAACATCCAGGGCCTTGAGGTACTCGGGGCGAATCTCGTCCACCCCCGGGGCCCGGCCACCAAGGAGATTTTTAACCACCTTGGCGACCTCAGCCCCTGTGATAGGCGAGTCATCCCCCTCGTCCCCAAACCCTGCTTCCTCTGTGGAAGGCGTATCAGTGGGATTGAGGAGATCCTCGAAGTATTCCTTCCACCGCCCGACGATATCCCCAGTTGAAGTCAACAGTGTCCCATCCGCACCATACACAGTGTGGACGGGGAGCTGCTTTCCCCTCCTGAGCCGCCGAACAGTTTGCCAGAATCTCTTTGAAGCCGACCGAAAGTCTTGTTCCATGGCCTCACCGAACTCCTCCCATACCCGGGTTTTTGCTTCAGCAACCACCCGAGCTGCACTCCGCTTGGCCTGCCGGTACACCTCAGCTGCTTCGGGAGTCCCACAAGCCAACCAAGCTTGATAGGACTCCTTCTTCAGCTTAATGGCCCCCCTCACCACTGGTGTCCACCACTTGGTTCGGGGGTTGCCACCACGAGATGCACCGACCACCTTGCGGCCGCAGCTCTGGGCTGCCGCTTCAACAACAGAGGTGGAGAACATGGCCCATTCAGACTCCATGTCTCCAGACTCCCTCGGAATGTGGTTGAAGTTCTTCCGGAGGTGGGAGTTGAAGACCTCCCGGACAGGGGCCTCAGCCAGACGCTCCCAGCACACCCTCACTATACGTTTGGGTCTACCAGGTCTGAATGGCTTCCTCCCCTGCCATCGGATCCAACTCACCACCAGGTGGTGATCAGTTGACAGCTCTGCACCTCTCTTTCCTCGGGTGTCCAAGACATACGGTCGCAGGTCTGATGATACGATAACAAAATCGATCATCGACCTGCGGCCTAGGGTGTCCTGGTGCCAGGTGCACATATGGACACCCTTATGCTTGAACATGGTGTTCGTTATAGACAGACTGTGGTTAGCACAGAAGTCCAATAACTGAACACCACTCGGGTTCAGATCGGGCAGGCCGTTCCTCCCAATCACCCCCCTCCAGGTTTCACTGTCGTTGCCCACGTGCGCATTGAAGTCCCCCAGTAGGACAATGGAGTCTCCAGGAGAAGCACCCTCCAGCACCCCAGTCACAGACTCCAAAAAGGGTGGGTACTCTGAAACATCATTTGGTGCATAGGCACAAATGATGGTCAGGACCCGTTTCCCAACCCGAAGGTGCAGGGAAGCAACCCTTTCGTCCACCGGGGAAAACTCCAATATAGAGGCAGCAAGGTGGGGCGATACAAGAATACCTACCCCTGCTCGTCGCCTCTCGCCCGGGGCAACTCCAGAAAAGGCCAAGCTCCAGCCCCTCTCCAGGAGACTGGTTCCGGAACCGGAGCTGTGTGTTGAGGTGAGGCCGACTATATCTAGCCGGTATCGCTCAATCTCGTACACCAGCTCAGGCTCCTTCCCCACCAGAGAGGTGACATTCCACGTACCAAAAGCCAGTTTAGAAAGCTTGGGATCAGTCCGCCAAGGTCTCCGCCTTTGACTGCCACCTAATCCACATAGCACCGGACTTCCATGATCCCTCCTGCAGGTGGTGAACCTACTGGAGGGCGGACCCATGTAACTCCTTCGGGCTGAGCCCGGCCGGGTCCCATGGGTGGAAACCCGGCCACCAGACGCTAGCCTTCGAGCCCCTCCCCCAGGCCTGGCTCCAGGGTGGGGCCCCGGTAACCCCATACCGGGCGGGGTACACTGAATCCTTGATATACAATTTATCATGAGAGTCTGTTGGATCGTTCTTCGTCTGGCCCTTCACCCAGGACCAGTTTGTCTTGGGAGACCCTATCAGAGGCAAATTGCCCCGGACAACATAGCTCCTGGGATCACTGGGGCACGCAAACCCCCCCACCACGATAAGGTGACGATCCATGAGGGGGTAGAAATTATCTTAAACTGTAGAATTACTCTGATTGTCCTTTTCTTAGTCGTTTGGGGGGGGGGGGCTGTGGTTTATATTAATCATATATTCCATACCTACATATGTATAGACATATTAGAATGTCTATATCTTAAACTGTAGAATTACTCTGATTGTCCTTTTCTTAGTCGTTTGGGGGGGGGGGGGGCTGTGGTTTATTAATCATATATTCCATACCTACATATGTATAGACATATTAGAATGTTTAGTGATTACATATGTGCAATGACCTCACGCCTCAGAACAGGACAAGAGGTCTCGAATGCCAGCGAAGATCAAAGAGCATACGGAGTCGCAGCGGTGGAGACCAGATCGATCTCCCTGACTACCCAAGGTCAGGTGGAGGAGACAGAGGACAATGGAGGAGATCGATCTCCCTGACCACCCAAGGTCAGGTGGAGGAGACGGAAGACAAAGGAGGGGGGATTAAGTTAATGCGGGATGTCAGCTTTGATATGCAATGTCTTTTGTTGTGTGTAGGTATAAGTATGAAGGTCTGAATGTGTTCGACCTCTTATTCTGCTTCTGCACTGAGATGAGACTTGTTAGAGGAGCGAAGCTGATATTAAACTTTGGTTTATAAATCACATCGCCTCGTTATTCCAAGCTCTTCTACAGAGAGCGTGAAAAGATGAGGCTGAGTTTATTTCTCAAATCAGATTTATTCACTTGTCTCCAACATCCTCCAAACAGAAAAAGAGACACATCTTCTCACATCTGTCCTTTTTATACCCAGGACATCAAAGTACAGAGTCACATTATCTTTAAATCCCAAGACACAATACATCATCCTCCAGGTCTTCTCCCCTCCACCTAAAACCACTGGTGGTCAGGAAATCCCTCAAGGCCATCTCTAAAGATCACATTTCGCATCCTCCTGTTATCCTAGACCTATTGACCATGGAGACCCAGACCTATTGTTCATTCTGAGACGTGAAGCAAGAGTAATATACATATGCAGCCTATGCAACTCACATATGTGTCCCACATGACCCCCGCCCCCCAAACGTCTAAGATGAAACAATACAACAATTCAATTCAATTCAATTCAATTCAACTTTATTTATATAGCGCCATTTCACAACAACAGTCATCTCATAACACAGTCTGCATATCATGATAAAATCACAAACATCAGTCCACGTGTTGTTTGGGCTTCAATCTTCTTCCGAACTTGCTGTAAGTGGGCTTTAACCCTCCTGCGGCGCCATCCTGCTGTGGAGCTGCTATCTGAGGATGAGAATTGTTAGTCAATCCCTGTGGGAGCTCTGGGGAACGCTCCCTAGGAGGTCTGCCGCGTCGAGGAGCCCTCACCAACTGCACAGCTTCGTCAGCCATCACAAAAGCGGGTTTGAGCCTGTCTATGCCAATCACTTCCTTTCTGCCCCCCAAATCTAGCAAAAAGTGCTTATCACCTGTTTCCAGCACTCTAAATGGGCCATCATAAGGCGGTCGCAAGGTTGGGCGATGGGCATCGTGTCTGACAAAAACAAACTCCGCACTTTTTAAAGCCTTAGTCACAAAAACGCGCGGAAAACTGTGATGAACGGGGCCAGGAAGCGTGCTCGCTCCCGTGTCGCTCTGCAACCGCTGAGCAGGGGAGCACTCCGGCGCAGGGTTATCTGGGAGAAACTCCCCGGGCAGCCGGAGTGGCTGCGCAAAAACTAATTCCGCTGGGGAGGCTTTTAAATCCTCTTTAGGTGCAGAACGCAACCCCAATAAAACCCATGGTAGCCTGTCCACCCAATTTGCATCCGTAAGCGACGCTCTGAGGGCTGCTTTCAATGACCTATGGAAACGTTCGCATAAACCATTAGCCTGCGGGTTGTACGCGGTAGTGCGGTGGATCGTTACCCCCAGGCTGCGGGCCATCGCTGACCAAAGCTCGGAAACAAATTGAGGACCTCTGTCGGACGTAATATCCGACGGAACTCCAAAACGCGCTACCCAAGCCGTTAAAAATGCGCGCGCCACCTCTTCGGCTGTGGTTGATGCCAGTGGGACCACTTCGGGCCAACGTGTGGTGCGGTCCACCATTGTCAAAAGGTGTGTGCACCCTTGCGACGGAGGGAGGGGGCCTACAAGGTCGACATGCACATGATCGAACCTCTTAGCCGGGATGTGAAACGGCTCCAAGGGGGCTTTAGTGTGTTTGTGTATTTTGGCTCGCTGGCAAGCCATGCAGGCTGCTGCCCACTCCTTAACGTGCTTGCGCAGGCTCGGCCATACAAATTTCTCTCCTACCATTTTGACCGATGCGCGTACCCCCGGGTGCGCCAGAGAATGAATTGAGTCAAAAACGTGGCGGCGCCACGCGGCTGGCACCACGGGACATTGTCGTCTCGTGGAGACATCGCAGATTAAGGGGGGCATACCACCTTGCAGCACCCTGCTCTCCAGCCTTAACCCTGTTGGTCCAGACTGGAGCGCGCACACGTCTGCGTCGCTAACCTGATCTGCGGCCATGGCTGCATAATCTATCCCCACGTGGACTGGGGCCGCGCGCACCTCCGCGCCGCTAGCCTGCTCCGCGGCCATGGCTGCATAATCTATCCCTACGCAGACTGGAGTAGTTATGGCGCGCGAGAGACAATCTGCCACTACATTTAGTTTACCCGCTACGTGTTGAATATCGGTAGTAAACTCGGAGATTGAAGCCAGCTGCCTCTGCTGCCGGCCTGACCACGGCTCTGAAACCTTGGCCATCGCGAAAGTCAGCGGCTTGTGGTCGGCGAACGCAGTGAAACGGCGTCCTTCCAGCCAGAACTGGAAGTGGTGAATGGCCAAGTGGAGCGCTAACAACTCCCTGTCGAACGCACTGTATTTTCGCTCGGTATCGCGCAAAGTCCAGCTGAAAAAAGTGAGCGTCTGCCAAGCCCCGGCAACCCGCTGCTCCACAACCGCCCCTATGGCCACATCTGATGCGTCAGTAGTAAGCGCTATGCGGGCCGTTGGGTCTGGGTGTGCTAACAACGCAGCGTTTGCCAAGGCGGTTTTAACCTCCGAGAATGTGCGCTCCCGCTCCGGAGACCATTCGATTTTATTTGTGGGTTTTTGTTTTTTAAGCGCGGCATACAGTGGTTGCATGAGCTGCGCTGCGCGGGGGAGGAAACGGTTATAAAAATTCACGATTCCCAAAAAATCCTGTAATGCTTTGACCGTTTGTGGCTGGGGAAAATTTGTTACTGCACGCACTTTGTCCGGCAGCGGAACCGCTCCTTCTGGAGAGACGCGGTGCCCCAAAAAATCAATCTGCGTCGCCCCGAACTGACACTCCGCTGGGTTGATTATTAACCCGTGCTCTCCCAACCTCCGGAAAACTGCCGTGAGGTGGTTTTCGTGTTCCTCTTCGGACGCGCTGGCTACCAAAATGTCGTCCAGATAGACGAACACAAAGGGGAGATCGCGCAACACCGCGTCCATCATGCGTTGGAACGTCTGCGCAGCGCCTTTAAGCCCGAACGGCATGCGCAAAAACTAGAAAAGGCCAAACGGAGTTATTACCGCTGTTTTGGGTATGTCCTCAGCGCGTACTGGGACTTGATGGTACCCGCGGACCAAGTCTATTTTAGAAAAAATGCGCGCCCCCGCCAGATGAACGGAAAAATCTTGGATATGCGGGATTGGGTAGCGGCCGTGCGCTGTAGCGTTGTTCAACCTGCGGAAATCACCGCAAGGTTGCCACGAGCCGTCAGCTTTAGGGACCATGTGAAGCGGGGAAGCCCATGGGCTGTTCGAACGCCGAATGATGCCCAACTTTTCAAGGTTGGCGAACTCCTCGTGCGCTATGGTCAGTTTAGCTGCATCCAAGCGCCGAGCTTTTGCAAAAACGGGGGGACCGGCGGTAGTAATAAAATGTTCCACTCCATGTTTAGCGACGGCTGCTGAAAATGTGGGAACCGTGAGTGCTGGAAACTGAGTGAGGAGTGTGTGGAACTTACCGCTTGCCGTAGCGACGTTGGCTTGTGCTGTGAGCGGGGTCACTCGGGCTGCACAGGGAATAGAGTAAAAAGAGAGTGCATTTACCAAGCTTCTATTGGGAAGATCAACCAACAACCCATGTGAGCACAGAAAATCAGCCCCTAACATGTTGAAGCTCACCGCAGCTATAATAAAAGTCCACTCAAATGTACGGCCTTGCAGGGACAGAAGCAGAGTCTTCTCACCGAAGGTCTTAATGCTCGAGCCATTCGCTGCCGATGCTCCGTGACTCCCGGGGCCTGCCAGCCAGTCAGCATAGGTTGGCATGATGAAACTCACTTGGGAGCCTGTGTCCACGAGGAATTTCCTCCCCGAACGCGCATCCGTCAAGTAGAGCAGCTTGTTCTGTTCACCGAGGGCCGCGGCTGCTACCAACCCCCGGATCTGGCGTTTCCCGAGCTCTTGAACTGACACGGTGGTATACACTTGCGTGCCCTCCCTGCAAAGCGGCGATGGTAGAAACAGAGGTCATCTCCTCCGCGATGTTTGGCCTTCACCGCCGCCGTTGCCGGTGGGTCTGCTGCCGCCGCCTCTGGCTCCCTGCCATCTCCGGCCATCGCGTCGAGTCCTGTCGCTGCTGCAGTGGCCGCGCACTGTCTGCTGGCGTTGAGAATCCGCTGTGCCTCCTGGGCCAGCGCGCGGAAGTCCTGCTGGGCCAACAACGGTGAACCGGCCAGGGTCGCTCTCGTGGCCGACGGTAGGGTTCTCAGGAAAATGTGGGTGAAGAGAAAGTCGTTGCCGTCTGAGCCCCTCAGCCTCAGCATGACTTCCATCAGGTCGACGGGTGTGCTGTCTCCCAAGTCGTTCAGGGCCAGGAGTCTCTCCGCTCTTTCCTGGACTGAGGGAGTGAAGCGCTGGATGAGCGCTGCCTTCAGCCCGCCGTATTTGTCTTCGGCCGGTGGGCGCTGCACCAGGCTCTGCACATGTCGAGCCGTGCGGTTGTCGAGCTTGGCAATAACGTAGTAGAATTTCGTGTCATCTGCCGTTATTCCCCGGACAGCGAACTGAGCTTCGGCCAAGAGGAACCAGGAGCACGGGTTATCCTGCCAGAAATCTGGTAGCTTGACTGAGACTGCGTTCGCCTGGCTGGTTCCTGGCGAGTCTGGCTCGGGGGAATTTCTTTCGCTCATGATACGTCTTAAGGTCACCAGTGTGGAGAACGTGAAAAGATGAGGCTGAGTTTATTTCTCAAATCAGATTTATTCACTTGTCTCCAACATCCTCCAAACAGAAAAAGAGACACATCCTCTCACATCTGTCCTTTTTATACCCAGGACATCAAAGTACAGAGTCACATTGTCTTTAAATCCCAAGACACAATACATCATCCTCCAGGTCTTCTCCCCTCCACCTAAAACCACTGGTGGTCAGGAAATCCCTCAAGGCCATCTCTAAAGATCACATTTCGCATCCTCCTGTTATCCCCAGGAGACCCAGACCTATTGTTCATTCTGAGACGTGAAGCAAGAGTAATATACATATGCAGCCTATGCAACTCATATATGTGTCCCACAATATATTATTATGGCAGTGCCCTAGGCTAGGGAGGGGTGATGCCCCACCTTGGTGGGGTGGCATCACCTGGGGTATATAAGCCAGTAGTGGGAGACATAATACCTCTTTGCTGTGGCTCCTGTACTCATAGTAGGGACTGCCGTGTGTACATAGTTCGTGTTATAATAAACTTCATAAAATGTCACCTCGCCTCCTCATTATTCGGACACAACATTTGGCAACGAGGATATAAGGAGATGGAGAGGGCTGCTACTGTGCTCCGTGCTATTTTGGAGGCTCCGGGTGATCCGATGGTCCCTTAGGCACGTTTTTGGATATGGTAATCCCTTGACATCGTGGGCTCGAGGTGGCTGTCTGTGAGGCATAAGGAGGCCTCTATGGGCGCTGCCGAGTTCATGGAGTCTCGAAAAGGTAATGATCTGACGGGCTGTGACTTGTTTTACGGGCTTGGTTTCTTCATCACCTGTGGAGATGTGGAGGAGTGGGCAGGTGGTGGTCTGTGGGACCGGCCATTTTATGTGGGAAGTGGCGAAGAAGTGTGGGACTTTGGGTGGCTCATTTCAAGTGAAGAGGAACGCTGCCAGCACCATAGTACGCTGATGAGGCGAGGGTCCTGTGCCAATGTTTGTGGTCCCATGGACGGTGGACTTGAGTGGTGTGGTTTGACCCCCGTGGTGGCGGAAAGGTCCAAAGAGCGTGAGCTACAGGGCTCTGGTGGCCGACTGGACATGGCTGCTGAGCCAACAGTGGCTGGTGCCGCTCCGACGCAGCAACAACATCATCAACATCTAGCAACCAGGGTACCATCAGATAGCACGAACCCTGGCTGTGCCGACACCAAAAGCAAGGGACTTGGCTCTAGTCAACTTGGCGAACCGCTGAGGAGCCATAGGGTTGCCAGATCACGACACAGATGACGGAAGAAGCCAGTGAGCGCTCCCCTGGGTGAGGGTGATGTCATCTGCCCTAGGGTCGAGCCTTGGCTTGGTCGGGTGCGCAGTTCAAGGGAACTGAAAGCTGGACAGGATAATCTGCGGGTGGTCCAGTCCAGTGGCGACGGGTACTTGAGTTTGATTGATGAGCCGAGATGGCATCCCAACAAGCTGCGGCATTTGAAAAGAGAAGGACGGCAATGCAGCCCGTCTCCTGTCACGAGTAAATGGAGATGCTCTGGAAGTGGGCCGCAGGACGGACACTCCAGGGAGGGGCCCTCGGGAGACCCGGGTTGAATTGTCTATGAGGGCTTACAGTGAGTCTAACTTAGTGCAGTTTTTTAAAAGAAAAGAGGAAAATAGTGTCTGCTACTGTTAATGTTGTGGGTTCGAGATATGTTCTATGGTTTTGGAAATGAAACACTGTTTTGTCAACATGGTAATGTGAATTTATGTGATTACGTGTTTGACTGTTTGTTTATTTGCACTTGACCACCGTTGTGTATGTGTGTATGTTTGGTGACTGAATGTTGTGTGTGTCTGGGGTGCAGTAGCACCTGGGTGTGATTGGTGGTGTGAGGTCTGTGTGGATTCTGTGCCCTATATTGTGAAATTAGTGTGTTGTATTAGGAATCCCTGTGTTTATTATGTACACACGTGGACAAAATTGTTGGTACCCCTCTGTTAATGAAAGAAAAACCCACAATGGTCACAGAAATAACTTGAATCTGACAAAAGTGGTAATAAATAAAAATTCTATGAAAATTAACCAATGAAAATCAGACAATGCTTTTGAATTGTGTTTCAACAGAATTATTTTAAAAAACAAACTCATGAAACAGGCCTGGACAAAAATGATGGTACCCCTAGAAAAGATTAAAAATAATGTAACCGGGACTTCCGGTTATGGCGGCCACGTAGGAAGACGTGTTTCACTCTGCTCTGTTCCTAAAAATAAAAGAAGACTAAAACTCTCTCAATTGGAGCAAAAACCTATCCCAGCGTTTAGGCGCGGATATGGTAAAGACGAAGGCTGGGAAATTAGGCGGAGGAAAAAGCGATTCTTTGAAACAATCCAAGCTAACAGACTTCCACGCTCGTGACGAAGCAGGTAAATCTCCAGAGACTATGGCGGAGGAAGCTCGCGGCGGAGCGGCGTCTGCTGAAGAAAGCACGAATGCGGTGCTGGCTGCTATCATCTCCATGAGAGCAGACTTTTCATCTAAGTTTGATGGGATTATAGCAGCGATAGAAGGAATGAGAAAAGAAATAAGCGACTGTATGGAACGAGTTTCGCAGGTGGAGCTCCGAATCTCCAACGCTGAAGATGACGTCACCAGCCTACAATTAAAGGTCCAAACATTGGAATTAAAAAATAAACGTCTGGAAGATAACGTCCTGGACTTAGAATCCAGGCTGCGACGGAATAATTTAAGGCTGGTGGGCCTCCTGGAGGGTACCGAGGGACAGGATATGTGTTCCTTTTTGGAAAAGTGGATTCCAGAAGCGCTGAACAACGCAGATCTGCAGTCATCGATCGTCTTGGAGAGCGCACACCAAATCAGCCCACCGAGAGATAAGAAGACACCACCGAGGACGCTGATTATGAAGTTCCTCAACTACAGAGACAAGATGACAGTCACCAAAGCAGCGCGTACTAAAGGAGAAATCAAATACCAGGATCACCAGGTGCGGTTCTACTCAGATTTGGCCACGAGAATCCAACAATTAAGGAAACAGTTTGACCCCGCCCGTAAAGAGCTGCGCAGCCTCGGGATCTGTCACGGAGTGATTCATCCGGCAAGACTGCTGGTTCCATATAAAGGGAGAACCTACACCTTCAAGACCCCTGAGGAGGCACAGGAGCTTATCAAGCAGATCCAAGGAGAGACTGGCGGGAGCTAAGCATGAAGCAAGAACAAGATATAAAGGTAGAATATTTAAGTATGTGTACAAGTATCTGACTGATTTGAAACATATAGTATGTCTACAAAATATAGATTGTATTATATATATACAGTATATATATATATATATATATATATATATATATATATATATATATAAAGTTATGATGTACAAAGTTGCTATAAAATTTTGGAGTTAAGTTGGAAAAACTACAGAAGAGAGTTATTGTCATGTCATTTAAAGTAGCAGAGTAAGGGTGATTGAAAGGAGAAAAGAGTGAGTGGTTTGACTGATTCTTGCGGGTGAGGAGCAGCCAATGGCTATAGCGGGAGACGGAATTTTTTTTTTTGATTTTGGGGGGATTACCACGAATGTGGGGAGGGGGAATTTGTTTTTGTGTAGTTTGTGGGATGAATGTTCAACCATCCATGTTTTTGCTTCTCTGTATGAGCATGCTTATTTTGCAAGGTAATCTCAAACTCTTTATTGATCATAGACCAAAGCGTTAATCTTAACTTAACTTCATGGAATTGCAGAGGTCTACAAAATCTAAAAAAACTTCAACAAGTTATGAACAAAATAAAAGACATAGGTTCAAAAATTGTGTTTTTACAAGAAACCCATCTAATAGAGGAGGATGTAAAAAGAATAAGGAAAAGATGGCAGGGAAGTGTGTTCACCTCATCATTTTCATCCCGAGCCAGGGGAGTTATGACTCTCATACATAAAACAGTCCCATTTCAAGTGAAAAATGTAATTGGAGACAAATTGGGAAGATATCTAATCATCCAAGGATCTTTGTTATTAGAAAATATAAATCTGGTGAACTTATACGGTCCCAATATAGATGATCAAAACTTCTTCGTCAATTTATTTCTTACTTTAGCATCACCCACAGGGCAACATATAATAGCAGGGGATTTTAATTGTACATTGAATCCCAGTATAGATAGATCAACAGGACTGGACTGTACGCACAATGGATGCAGGATGATCATTAATCATTTTATGAAAGAACTGAGATTGCTAGATATATGGAGAGAAATGAAACCACAAGTCAAAGCCTATTCTTGTTATTCTAATACCTACAAGACATTTTCACGTATTGACTATTTTTTGATCTCCACAGAATGAAGGTCCAAGATTCAAAACTGTTTCTATGATAACATCATGATATCTGATCACGCACCCTGCTGTCTAATACATGTAGATAAGAAATTGACAAAGGTTCCAGGTAGGTGGCAATTTCAGCATAAATGGCTTCAGGATGAGGAATTTGTTAAGTACATAGAAAAACAGATAGATGAGTTCTTTGATATCAATACCACACAAACATCAGCATGTATAAAGTGGGAAGCTTTCAAAGCTTTTATTAGGGGGCATATCATTAGTTATACAGGATCAAAATCTAGGAAGACTCGAGAGGAGAGAGTCCAATTGGAATGTAAAATAAAAATTCTTCAAGAAAAAGTGTATGCAGGAAGTAATCCAAAATTAGAGAACGAATTACTGATTCTGAGAGCTGAATATGACAAAAAATCATCGAATAGAGTTGCCTCGAGTCTTCTAAGATTGAAGCAAACCTTTTATGAACAAGGTGAAAAATCAGGAAAATTATTGGCATGGCAGATTAAACAATTAGAATTTAAAACACCAATCACCAGTATTATAAGTAACGGACAGGCAGTTGTAGATCCCTTAGCAATTAATAGTGTCTTTAGAGATTATTATGAAAAACTATATGATACAAAAAATGAAACTGACTGAACAAAACTAAATGGGTTTTTGGACGGATTTTCTATACCGTGTATTCCAAATGAAAATAGGGAGATACTGGAGTCAAAAATTAGTCAAGAAGAAGTTGGGCTAGCCATTGATAATATGAAATCAGGAAAAAGTGCAGAACCAGATGGTCTTCCAGTTGACCTCTATAAAAAATTTAAGAATAAATTAATAAAACCATTTTTGGAAATGGTTTTAGAAGCATTTCAAAATAGTAATTTACCACCATACATGAATAATGCCTTAATTATACTGTTGCCAAAACCAGGTAAACCCTCTAATAAATGTGAAAATATGAGACCAATAAGTCTATTAAATGCTGACCTTAAGATAATCTGTAAAATTTTAGCAAGACGACTACAAGAAATATTACCAAATACTATTAACCAAGATCAGAATGGCTTTATAATGGGAAGACAAGGCTTCCATAATGTAAGAAGACTTTTTAATATTATTTATTCTAATAAAGAAGCACCGGATACAGCTCTCCTATCACTGGACGCTGAAAAGGCCTTTGATGGGGTCGAATGGCCCTTTCTTTTTGAAGTCCTACAAAGGTTTGGACTTGGAAATAATTTCATAAAATGGGTTCAGATAATATACAATAATGCTACAGCAGAAATCCTAACAAATAGCAATATCTCAAAGTCAATAAAAATCAATAGAGGATGTCAACAAGGCTGTCCACTATCACCTTTACTGTTTACTATGGCAATTGAACCTTTAGCGATGGCAGTACGTTTACACCCACAAATATATGGAATTAAAGTAGGACCAACAGAACATAAAATTTCCCTGTATGCTGATGACATAATTTTGTTTATATCGAATCTTAAAAAATCAATTCCGACCTTGTTAAATTTAATAAAGAACTTTGGGGAAATATCAGGATATAAAATAAATAAAACTAAATCTTCAATATTAATGCTAAATGAGACCCAGAGGAATCACCCAGCTCCTGAGGTAAATCAATTCAATGTTGTAAATCAGTTTAAATATTTAGGAATTCAAATTGTGCCCAAGTTAGAATCAGTCGCCAGTGTCAACTATGAAGCCTTAATGATAGATATTAATGAGTTGCTTCAGAGATGGATGTCACTACCAATGTCGATGATCAGGAGAATTAATATACTTAAAAGTAATATCTTACCCAAAATACTTTATTTATTTCAATATATTCCTTTACCATCACCTTCAGATCTATTCTCAAGAATTAACAAAAAGTTAGTGGAATTTATATGGAACAATAGGAAGGCTAGATTACGTCTGTCCTTACTATATTTACCATTTGATCGTGGAGGGCTGAAATGTCCATACTTTATGTTGTATTACTGGTCAGCACAACTGAGGTCTATGACATATTATTTTTCATCAAATGATCTCCCTCACTGGACTGAAATGGAATCATACAATTTACCTTTACCTCTTCCCTTATTCATATACTCAGATTCGGCTAAAAAAAACAAGTTAAAAATCCTATTGTAAAGCATATGATCAAAATATGGTGTGAAATCAAAAAATATTTAAAAGAACCACACTTATTGTCACAATTTAGCCCAATATGGGGTAATCAATATTTTACACCAGGGAGAGCGGATGCTGTATTTAAAGTATGGAATTTAAAAGGGATTCAAAAGATTCAAGACTTATATTTGTCACGTTCAGATAATATAATGTCTTTTGAAGAACTGAGGATCAAATTTAATCTTAATAGAACACATTTTTTTAAATATCTTCAGCTTAGGAATTTTATTCGATCAAATCAAAATAATGCTCTCACTCGACCTACTTATTCATCCTCGGAAAAAATTTTGACGAAAGATAGTAAGAGAAAGGGTATTATTTCAGAGTTTTATAACTCATTGACACTATCCTCAAGTGAAAACTCACAGAAAAGAATGAATTATTGGAAAGAAGACCTGCAAATTGAAATTTCAGAGGAACAATGGGAATTGGCTTGCACAGAAGCTCAAACCAAATCAATAAATGTGCGTCTTAAATTGATACATTTTAAATGGTTAATGCGGATGTATGTTACACCGGTGGAGTTAAATAGATATAACAAAAACATACCAGATACGTGCACAAAATGTATGGAAAGTAAAGGAACCCCATTTCATTGTTTATGGGAATGTAGAAAAATTAGAATGTTTTGGGAAGAGGTGAGGGTAACAATAGAAAAAATAATTTCAAAACAATTCACACTGAACCCTAAATTGTTTTTGTTGGGTCTGTATCCAGAAAAACATTAATAAGAGTGAAAGAGCATTCATAGACCTCAGTTTGCTTAATGCCAAAAAATGTATTGCACTACTGTGGAAAAAGACTCATAGACCAGATGTGACTCAGTGGTTAAGACAGATGTTAACAAACCTTCCACTAGAAAGAATAACATATATACTGAAATCAAAGGAAAATGTGTTCGAGAATATATGGAGACCTTTCATTGATTATGTAAAGAAATTAAACATAACTTCTGAAGAAGAAGGTGAATGATGTGTGTGGACCTTGTAAATTCCAAATTGGTGAATGTATAATATGTATACTTATGTAATGGATTACCTAGGCTAAACAGAGGAGCATTGTTGATGACTTGCTTTTGTTAATGGTTGTTGGTGTTTTTAGTTCATTTTTTTTCTTTTCCTTTATTTTTAAATTACTTTAGTGTTAGTGTTTGATTGTTTGTGTCATGTTTGTTAAAAAAGGTTCAATAAAAAATATTGTGGAAAAAAAAATAATGTAACCATAGGGACATGTTCAACCAAGATGTGTCCTCTAATTAACATCACAGGTGTCTACAAACTTGTAATCAGTCAGTCGGCCTATTTAAAGGTTGACAAGTAGTCACTGTGCTGTTTGGTGACATGGTGTGTACCATGCTAAACATGGACCAGAGGAAGCAAAGGAGAGAGTTGTCTCAGGAGATTAGAAAGAAAATTATAGACAAGCATGTTAAAGGTAAAGGCTATAAGACCATCTCCAAGCAGCTTGATGTTCCTGTGACTACAGTTGCACATATCATTCAGAAATTTAAGATCCACAGGACTGTAGCCAACCTCCCTGGACGTGGCCGCAGGAGGAGACGGATAATACAAATGGTAACAAAGGAGCCCAGAACAACCTCTAAACACATTCATGGTGAACTCCAAGGTCAAGGTACATCAGTGTCAGATCGCACCATCCGTCGTTGTTTGAGCCAAAGTGGACTTCATGGGAGACGACCAAGGGGGACACCATTGTTGAAAACAAATCATAAAAAAGCCAGACTGGAATTTGCCAAACTGCATGTTGACAAGCCACAAAGCTTCTGGGAGAATGTCCTATGGACAGATGAGACAAAACTGCAACTTTTTGGCAAGGCACATCAGCTGTATGTTCACAGATGCAAAAATGAAGCATACCAAGAAAAGAACACTGTCCCTACTGTGAAACATGGAGGAGGTTTTGTTATGTTCTGGGGCTGCTTTGCTGCATCTGGCACAGGGTGTCTTGAATCTGTGCAGGGTACAATGAAATCTCAAGACTATCAAGGTATTCTAGAGAGAAATGTGCTGCCCAGTGTCAGACAGCTTGGTCTCAGTCGCAGGTCATGGGTCTTGCAACAGGATAATGACCCAAAACACACAGCTAAAAACACTCAAGAATGGCTAAGAGCGAAACATTGGACTATTCTAAAGTGGCCTTCTATGAGCCCTGATCTAAATCCTATTGAACATCTGTGGAAGGAGCTGAAACATGCCGTCTGGAGAAGACACCCTTCAAACCTGAGACAACTGAAGCAGTTTGCTCATGAGGAGTGGGCCAAAATACCTGCTGAGAGGTGCAGAAGTCTCATTGACGGTTACAGAAATCGTTTGATTGCAGTGATTGCCTCAAAAGGTTGTGCAACAAAATATTAAGTTAAGGGTACCATCCTTTTTGTCCAGGCCTGTTTCATGAGTTTGTTTTTTAAAATAATTCTGTTGAACAACAATTCAAAAGCATTGTCTGATTTTCATTGGTTACTTTTCATAGACTTTATATATTACCACTTTTGTCAGATTCAAGTTACAGTATTTCTGTGACCATTGTGGGTTTTTCTTTCATTAACAGAGGGGTACAAACAATTTTGTCCACGGCTGTATATCCTGCGAGTTACGGGGGTCGGGTACTGCCTTTGTTTATTTTGTAATTACTTGTTGTATATATATATATATATATATACAGTATATATATATATATATATATATATATATATATATATATATATATATATATACAGGTTTATATATATATATATATATATATACGTATATATATCAGGTTTTTCCTATATATAGGAAAAACCTGATTCTAAACCTCTGCTGTCTTGTGGCTATACCTGATTGCAGGAAAGGCTTCGGAAGTAAACCCCGAGGACAAATCCGGTGTGGAGCCCTGAGGTGGATAGTAGTTGCTCTGCACTACTTTCCAGCAGCTCCTGCAGTGAATCTGGCCCCAAATTGTATTGGTTCATTCTTTCCTTTGGACTCTGCCAGTGTGCCGAGAGGGGGACACTGACGTATGGGCAGCCCAATGTCTCCATATTCACTTGCCCAGGCCTGAAGTGCAAACTGGAGAGGCCACTCCAGCAGCATTGCAAGATTCCAGCACAACACGGGATGAGGCAGTCTACTGGTTAAAAGCTCTGACCGATTGGCATAGGAAGGAGCGCCTGGGGTCTCGTTCGATGGTGGGAGAAGTCATCGTAGCTTCATTGGGCAGCTACCACCCGCCTCAAGCTGGGCAGCCCCCAGCCAGTAAAGTGTTGCCCTGCCATGGCTTGCCTGCTCTACTGGGTGCGTAGAGCTTAGGGAACCTTCCTGACAAGCCAGCGTCAATCCGCACCAGGCAGTTTGAAAGAAAAAACAACAAAGACTCCAGCTCTTCAGTTCGCAAGCTGGAATGTACGCACAATGTGCCCTGGACTCTCTGATGATCTCCAACGGATGGACAACTCACGTAAGACAGCCATCATCAACAAGGAACTTGCACGACTCAACATCGACATCGCTTGTATCCAAGAAACTCACCTTGCCGACAGTGGTTCACTTAGAGAAATAGACTACATCTTCTATTGGCAGGGTCTGTCTCAGGACGAACCCAGGCAGCATGATGTAGGATTTGCCATGAGGAACTCGCTGAGCGCTTCCACGGAAACTCCCACAGGAGGTTCTGAGAGGATACTTGCTCTCCGCATGAAAACAGCATCAGGATTTGTAAACATTATTTCTGTATATGCGCCAACCCTTTCATCCGCCCCAGAAGTCAAAAATCGATTTTATGAGGCTCTCGAGGAAGAAATATCTAAAATCCCCAGCTCAGAAGGCGTATACATGCTAGGTGACTTCAGTGCTCGTATTGGAGCTGACTGGCAGGCCTGGCCATCCTGTCTCTTTGGCATTTGGCAGGCATTGGCAGGATGAACGAGAACGGACAGATGTTGTTGGAAGTCTGTTGTCATCACGGCCTGTGTATTACCAACACTGACTTCAAGTGTAAAGATCTGCAGAAAGTGTCCTGGAGACACCCCTGGTCCCCCCCTGGCACCAGCTAGACCTCGTCATCACCAGAACAGCCAACCTCTGCAGCGTCTTCCACACGAGAAGCTATCACAGCGCCGACTGTGATACCAACCACTCACTTGTTGCCAGCAAAGTCAGACTGATTCCCAAGAAACTCTACCATGCAAAAACAAAGGGCCGACCACGCATTAACACCTGCACCACTTCTGAAATTGAAAAGGTCCAAACTTTTGGCAACATCCTTCAATGAAAACTCGAAGATTATTCAAACAGCAACAACCAAGCAGATGCAGACGCGAAATGGTCCTACCTCTGCGATGCCATAGACGACTCCGCTGTGACCGCATACGGGAAAAAAGTACTCAAAAACACAGACTGATTCTAGGCACACTGGAATGAAATGCAATCAGTCACAGAGGCCAAACGGCAACCACTGCTAGCTTATAAGCAGAACTTTTGTCCGAGCACACGCAACGCCCTGAGAGCAGCAAGGAGCAACGCCCAGCAGATCACCCGCCGTTGTGCTAATGAGTACTGGCTGAACCTGTGTGCCAACATACAGGTAGCTGCCGACTGTGGCCACACCAAAGGGATGTACGAGGGCATCAAAACAGCAACCGGTCCCACCAGCATCAAAACAGCCCCCGTCAAATCCAAGTCAGGCGAAGTCATCATGGACCAAAGCAAACAACTTCAGCATTGGGTTGAACAGTACCAAGAGCTTTACTCAACCCAGAACATCATGACAGACACTGCCCTCGACGCTGTACCCAGCTTGCCACTCATGGAGGAGCTAGACGAAATGCCCAGCCTGGAAGAGCTCAGCAAAGCCATCGACTGTCTTTGCAGTGGTAAAGCTCTGGGGAAAGACGGCATTCCCCCTGAAGTCTTAAAAAGTGGTAAAGTAGCACTCCTACAGCCTCTTCACAAACTTCTCTGCCTCTGCTGGGAGCAAGGGCATGTGTCTCAAGATATGTGTGATGCAAACATAGTCACATTGTACAAGAACAAAGGGGATCACAGTGACTGTAACAACTATCGTGGAATTTCATTGCTCAGCATTGTTGGCAAAGTCTTCACCTATGTCACTTTGTCCCACCTGCAGAGTCTTGCTTCGTGAGTCTATCCTGAGTCACAATGTGACTTTAGAGCCGAAAGGTCCACAGTGGACATGATCTCCCTCCGTCAGCTGCAGGAGAAGTGTTGAGAGCAGCAGCAGCCACTATTCATTGCATTTGTGGACCTGACAAAAGCCTCTGACTTAATTAGTCGAAGCGGACTCTTTCAGCTTCTACAGAAAATAGGCTGTCCTCCAAAACTTCTGGGGATAATCACCTTATTTCACAAAAACATGCAAAGCACTGTCCTCTTCGATGGTGCAACTTCAGACGCCTTCCCAGTCACCAGTGGAGTGAAACAGGGCTGCGTCCTGGCACCAACCCTGTTTGGAATCTTCTTCTCAATGCTCCTCCATTACACTTTTGATAATTGTCCTGAAGGTGTCTACATTCGCACGAGATCGGATGGAAAACTTTTCAACATCGCGCGACTGCGTGCAAGAACCAGAGTGACAGAGGTCCTAATCAGAGAGCTACTCTTTGCGGACGACGCAGTCCTTACATCACACAGGAAAGACAGCCTCCAGTGCATGATTGACCGGCTATCCCACGCATGCAAAGAGTTTGGGCTCACCATCAGTATAAAGAAAACCAACATCATGGCACATGATGCTCATACTTCCCCTGTCATCACCATCGACAATACTCAGCTTGCTGTGGTCAACAGATTCATCTACTTGGGGTCCACAGTTACCTACTCCCTCTCCCTAGACTCTGAAATTAATTCTAGAATAGCGAAAGCAGTTGCTGTGATGGCGAAGCTCAACAAATGAGTGTGGAACAATGATCTGTTGAGCGAGAGGATCAAACTCTGCATCTACCAAGCCTATGTCCTGTCAACTCTCCTGTACGGCAGTGAGTCCTGAACATCCTATACCAGACAGGAGAAACGGCTCAATGGATTCCATCTGTGCTGCCTCCGACGCCTCCTACGCATCAAATGGCAAGAGAGTCACAAACACGGAGGTACTTGAGCACGCTGGCCTACCCAGTACGCCCACTGTTATGTCCCAAATAATGAGGAGGCAAGGTGACGTTTATAATGTTTATTAGACAAGAACTATAACACATATAGGGAGACCCTACCGTGAGTACGGGAGTGTGGCAAGGAGACCAGAGGTCTCCTGCCTCAGGCTTTTATAGTACAGGTGGCGCCACTTCCTATAGGCGGGGTCTCACCCCTCCCAGCCTAGGGCACCACCATACTAATATATGATATTCCTATCCTACATTCTCCCTCCCTTGAAAAAACTGCAACCACACTAATTACCCAACCAATAAATTTATACCCGAATCACACTCTAATACAGGGCAACAGGCCTATCCATTCACACAACACTGGCTCAGTGGAACCCTCCGCTATTTAAACATAAGAGTCTCTGAAAGAAAAATGAGCTACTCACCAAACTAAAATAATCACTCCTAAGCTAAACACATAGAAACTAAACACAGAAAATGGCGGTACCCATCCCATAAACCCACAGAATATACATAAAAAATTTTTTTTTCTCCCGGCGCCACACGAGTCGGCCGCCCTTTGCAACAGCGGCTCGATTCCGAGTCTTTTTCCCTTCCTCTCTCTTTTTGATCCGTCTTTTTTTCACTCTATATCACGGACACACAGATCGTCCCAAATGTCTCCTGAGCCGGTGGATGGAGCCACTATTTATAGCAGGATACGATACAGCAGGGAAGAGCTGCTAGCATTCAACCGCCACCCGGTCCCATTGGAAAAACTCGACATACCGAGAGAACTGAGGCGAAAACACCGCGGCTGCCGGGCTGGAGTAAGGCGGAGGACAAAAAATATAAGGTACAGACCCTCCGTTCCATCTATTGTCATGGGAAATGTACGGTCGTTACTGGGAAAGGTAGATGAGCTAGCGGCTATCTGCCGTTACGATAGCACATATCGGGAGTGCTCTCTCCTTTTGTTTTCTAAGACGTGGCTAACTGAACTGGCAGCAGATGCTAACATTGAGCTGGAGGGTTTCCACATGATACGGGCAGACCGAACACCAGACAGTGGCAAAGCAAGGGACGGTGGAGTGATAATGTATGTTAACAACAACTGGTGCAGACCGGGACATATCACTGTTAAACAACGACACTGCAGCAAAGACATTGAGTTGCTAGCTGTTAGCATGCGGCCTACATATCTCCCGAGAGAACACTCACATGTGATCTGCATTGTTGTTTGTGCAAATCCGACGGCGAACGCTGGGACAGCGCGTGACGTCATCCATTCAGTAACCAGCAGGCTGCAGACAGAACACCCAGATGCTCTTCTCCTCATCTCAGGCGATTTCAACCATGTTTCACTGTCTCCCATTCTACCCACGTTCACCCAGTATGTCACATGCCACACTAGAGACAATAAAACACTGGACTTATTCTACGCAAACACTAAGGAGGCGTACACCTCATCACAACTCCCCCCACTCGGGAGATCGGCTCACAACTTGGTTCATCTCCGGCCGGTGTACAAACCCCTAGTGCACAGACAACCTCCGGCCATGCGCACAGTGGAGTTATGGTCTGAGGAGACAATGGACACTCTAAAGGGCTGTTTTGAAGCCACCGCCTGGAAGCAGCTCTGCGATCCACTTGGTGAGGACATCGATGGCCTCACTCACACCTTCAGGGACTACCTCAGCTTCTGTGTGGACAAATCCGTTCCCACCAAGACCATACGGTGTTGCTCAAACAACAAACCCTGGATCAACCCTGAGATAAAAAACACTTCTGAGAGAGAAGAAGAGGATCTTCAGGTTGGGGAATAGGGAGATGCTGAAGTCCGTACAGAGGGAGTTGAGGAGAAAGATCAGAGAAGGCAAGGACAGCTTCAGGAAGAAGATGGAGGACAAGCTACAACAGAGCGACATCAGCGGGGTCTGGAGAAACCTCAAAACCATCTCTGGGCTCCAGAATACCTCCCCCCAGGCCACGGGGGGCAGGGAGTGGGCGAACAACCTGGATCTGTTTTTCAATAGGTTTGACCAACCGCCCTCCCCCCTGACTGCACAACAACCACTGCTGCCTCTAAAGAAATCAAGTCCTGCTGCCCACTCCCCACTCACCAACACCCCCCCCCCCCCCCCCCCACTCCCAACACACAGCCCCCCATCCTGACCCTGACCAGGACCCAGGTGAGGACGGAGCTGAGGAAGATCAAGGCGAGGAAGGCGCCGGGACCGGACGGCATCAGCGCAAAGCTCCTCAAGTCCTGTGCAGACCAGCTGTGTGGGATTGTGACGTACATCTTCAACCTGAGCCTGAAGCTGGGGAGGGTACCACAGCTGTGGAAAACATCTTGTGTGGTACCTGTACCAAAAACTTCCCACTCCACAGACCTGAACAGCTACAGACCGGTGGCCTTGACGTCCCACTTGATGAAGACCCTGGAGAGACTGCTCCTTGCTCATCTCCGCCCCCTGGTGGAACCAGCGATGGATCCACTCCAGTTCGCCTACCAGCATGGCATTGGGGTGGAGGATGTGGTGATCTTCCTCCTTCACCGTTCTCTGTCCCACCTGGAGAAGCCCAGGAATATGGTGAGGATCATGTTCTTTGACTTCTCCAGTGCTTTCAACACCATCCAACCAATGATCCTGAAGGACAAGCTGCTGCGCGCAGGGGTGGACCAGCACCTGTCATCATGGATCCTGGACTACCTTATGAACCGGCCTCAGTTTGTGAGAACCCGGGACTGTGTGTCCGACACGATCATCGGTAGCACGGGGGCCCCCCAGGGAACGGTGCTGGCTCCCTTCCTGTTCATTCTTTATACTGCGGACTTCTCACACAACACAACACACTGCCATCTACAGAAGTTCTCTGATGACTCTGCGATCGTTGGCCTCATCTCCAATGGAGATGAAGCTGAGTACAGAGGGCTTATCCAGGACTTCGTGGACTGGTGCCATCGGAACTGCCTCCAGATCAACGCGAGGAAAACTAAGGAGCTGGTGGTGGACTGCCGCAGGCATGGGCAACCCCTCACAGCACCAGTAAATATACAGGGAACAGACATCGAGATGGTGACATCCTATAAGTACCTGGGTGTTCATCTGAACAATAAACTAGACTGGTCACACAATACTGACGCACTCTACAAGAAGGGACAGCGCAGGCTGTTCCTGCTGAGGAGACTCAGGTCTTTTGGTGTGCAAGGGGCGCTGCTGAAGACATTCTATGACACGGTGGTGGCATCAGCCATCACTTTTGGAGTGGTCTGCTGGGGCAGTGGCATTACTGCAGCCGATAGGAAGAGACTGAACAAACTAATCAAGAAAGCTAGCTCTGTCCTGGGGCAGCGCCTTGATCCGGTGGAGGAGAAGGACGGTGGCTAAACTGTCATCTCTGCTGGAGTCCGAGTTCCACCCTATGCAGGACATACTGAATGCACTGAGGAGCTCATTTAGCAGCAGACTACATCATCCCAGGTGCACAACCGAGAAGTTTCGCAGGTCCTTCCTACCAACGGCTGTCAGACTGTACAACCTAAGCAGGGCTGCTCGCAGAGATAGCAAAAAGACGTAACAAACTAATAGTTTTTTTGAATGCAAAAGATGCAATAGACTTACACAATGGTCCCCTCCGGCATACAACTAGGAAAATACCGGTCGCTATGGAGGGTGAGAATATGTATGGGCACATAATCATACCATGTAGGATAACTAAGTAGACGGTTATGCTGTTTCATCCCATCTAGCAACAATGCTCTGCACTGTGTGTGTTTATATATTTACATATTTATTCCATCTAGCTACAATGCTCCGCACTGTGTGTTTATATATCTACGTATTATTCCATCTAGCTACATTGCTTCGCACTGTGTGGGTTTATATATTTACATATTTATTCCACCTAGCTGCAATGCTCCATACTGTGGGTGTTTATATATCTACATATTTATTCCATCTAGCTACAATGCTCCGCACTGTGTGTTTATACATTCATATATTTATTCCATCCAGCTACAATGCTCTGCACTGTGTGTCTGTGTGTGTGTATATATATATTTTATAGTAATTTGTACATATGTATATTAGCTGCTCTTGCTTGCTTGCTTTTTTTTTCTTGCCTTCTGATTGTTGCTCTGAGTGTTGCTATCCCTGTGCTGTTGCAATCCTGGAATTTCCCCGTTGTGGGACTAATAAAGGCTAATCTTATCTTATCTTATCTTATCTTATAAACATGTAAACAGGGAACTCCCCAAAATAAAGACACACAAAAAAAAAAACAGTTTCACACAATGGGCAATAACCATTCCATTCACACTCAGGCATTATAGCACCTTACACACACAACAGTCACACACTCATTCACAACAGTGGTCTTGTGCCTATCAAATGACTCACCCTAACACAAAGGTAACTAGAAAAGCACTCGGAGAGCGCAGACCTCCGCCAAGCGCCACAGTTCCCCCCCATCCAGTGTTTGTGTGTACGTTTTCAGATTCCTTGACCATGAAAACATATGACTAGCAATTGGATTCACAATGATAGGATTAGTGGTTCAGTAGTAAAAGCATTACCTCCTTGGCGGAGGTAATAAACTGAAGTGTTGGTGTTGTGTCCATCTCCTCCACTGAAAGCAGCACTCAGGGCTTCACTGACGGATGCAAATTGGGTAGACAGGTTGCCGTGGGTTTTATATTGGGGTTACGCTCTGCGGCAAAAGAGGATTTAGAAGCTTCTCCGGCAGAGAGGTCGTTTTTGCGCAGCCCCTATGGCTGCCCGGGGAATTTCTGCTAAATAATCCGGCGCCGGACAGCTGGCCGTCTCAGCTTTTGCAGCGTAACGCAAACACAGGCACGCTGCCGGGCCCTGCCCACCACTGTTTTCCGCGTGCTTTTGTCCCTAAAACTTTGAAGAACGCGGAGTTTGTGTTTGTCAGACACGACGACCAGCGCCCTCCATTGCGCCTGCGCACATGTTGAAAATGGCCGTATCTCACAATGTTAAAGAATCCTTTAAAAAATTCCTGTATCCAGACGGTGATCCGGATCATCCCCAAAATTTAATCAGTTCTTCCTTGTACTATTTCCAACAACGCCTGAAAGTTTCATCGAAATCCGTCGAAAAGTTTTTGAGTTATCTTGCTAACCAACAGACAAACAAACAAACAGACAGACAGACAAACAGACAAACGCTGGCAAAAACATAACCTCCTCCTGGACTGCGGCTTGGCGAAGGTAATTATGTCCCTAATGAAACCACCCAGGGCCATAAAGACCAGCTTGTGAAAGGGGAATCACCTCAGCAACATGTGTTGGAAATAAAATCAAAAATACTGTAGCCACTCGTGTGACTTATTTAATGCTTTGCATAAGGCCTCACATATTAGATAAGAACAAGGACAGAGTTCCCTTAGAGATAACAGGATACTGTGAAAAGGGTAACCTTTGGTATGCAGAGACTGCTTGGGGGGATTCTTTGTGTGCCGAGAGACGGCTTGGAGATTCCTTTGTAGGCCGAAGACTGTGAGGGGGATGCTATGGGATTTGAGAGGAAAAGCATTGTTACTGGTGATTATAATGCAATGTGACTTATGAGCTGTGAGAGTCCCTGGTATATAAGGGACGAGTTGTTTCTGTGATGTCCTCTTTTCTACTTTGCTCATGTTGGAGCGTGTAATAAACTGCCTTGAGATAAAACCTGTCTCATCATTACACACTCCACACTGGTGACCCAAGACGTAGCATGCAGCAAGAGGCGAATTCCCCGGGGCCAGACTCATCGGGAGCCCCCAGCCAAACGTATGCTGTTACAGTCCAGCTACCGGACTTTTGGCAGAACAACCCGCGCTCCTGGTTCCACTTGGTGGAGGCACAGTTCACCCTCCGGGGAATATCGGCAGATGACACAAAATTCTACCATGTGGTCGCAAAGCTGGATAACCACACGGCCCAGCATGTGGAGAGCCTTCTGGAGCAGCCGCCAGACAGCGACAAATACGGCGCGTTGAAGGCTGCACTCATCCAACACTACACCCTCTCGGTCGAGGAGAGAGCAGAGAGACTCCTGGCACTGACCGAGTTGGGAGATGGCACACCTATCGACCTGATGGAGAAGATGCTGAGGTTGAAAGGCTCGGACGACGACCACTTCATCTTTACCCACATATTCCTCAGGACCCTACCATCAGCGACGAGAGCGACCCTGGCTGGTTCGCTGTTGTTGGCCCAGCGGGACTTCCGCGCGCTGGCCCGGGAGGCCAATCAGATTCTCAACGCCAGCAGGCAGCGCACGGCCACGGCGGCAGCGACTGAGCTCAGCGCGACGGCCGGAGACAGCAGGGAGCCGGGGTCAGCAGTAGCAGAACCACCGTCGGCAGCGGCAGCGGGGGCCAAGGAACACGGAGGAGACACCCTTTGTTTCTACCATCGCCGCTTTGCAGAGAAGGCACGCAAATGTACGCTCATGTTATAATTCCTTTGAGGGCCTGGTCCTCAGTATTGGGCACTTTAGTAATTTTAGGTTAAACCCAATTTTATTTGCCATAGTTTATTGTCCCCCATCAACCTACTCAGAATTTTTATCCGAATTTGCTGATTTCTTAGCTGATTTAGTGCTGAAATCTGATAGAATAATTATAGTAGGGGACTTTAATATACATGTGGATGTAGATAGTGACTGCCTTAATGTGGCATTTAATTCAATATTAGACTCGATTGGGTTTTCTCAGAAAGTAGGAAATTCTACTCATTACCTCCACCATACATTGGACCTTGTTCTGACATATGGCATAGAAATAGAAAATCTTGTAGTGTCTCCTCATAACCCTGTACTGTCAGACCATTGTCTGTTAACCTTTGATTTTACTATTTCTGACTATTTGGCTCCTAAAGAAAAATATTATTACAGTAGATGCCTCTCAGATGATGCTGTTACCAAATTTATGCAGATTGTTTCCTCTATGCCATGTGTCAACACAACGGAAATAAGCTATAGACAGCTTGCTCCTTCTGTAATTGATAACATGGTGGATAGTGTTTCAGCTTCTCTGCATCAGACTCTAGACTTGGTGGCCCCCTTAAAAAATAAAAAGTCTAATCAGAGATTTCTAACTCCTTGGTTCAACACAGAAACTCGTAGCTTAAAACAGAAGACTCGTCAATTAGAAAGAAAATGGCGCTCCACTAATTTAGATGAAATCTATTTAGCTTGGAGAAATCATCTTTTAATTTATAAAAAATCTCTTAGAAAAGCTAGAACGAGTTATTACTCTGCGTTAATAGAAGAGAACAAGAATAATCCCAGGTTTCTTTTCAGTACTGTAGCCAGGTTGACAAAGAGTCAGGACTCTGTCAATCCTAGCATTCCCTTAGAGCTTACTAGTCAGGACTTTATGAACTTTTTCAATAATAAAATTTTATCCATCAGAGATAAAATCAATCAGATTCTTCCCACAGTTGACTTAAATACTGTAACTACTACAACTCCTTCTATTGATGTCTGTCTTGATGAGTTTACTCCAATCGACCTTTGTGAGTTAAACAAAATAGTTTCCTCATCCAAACCTTCAACTTGTCTTTTAGACCCTATTCCTACCAGGTTATTTAAAGAAGTCTTCCCACTTATTGGTAGCCTAATTCTTCATATAATCAATTCTTCATTAACTTTAGGCCATGTACCGCAGGCTTTTAAAACGGCTGTAATTAAACCCTTACTCAAAAAGCCAACGCTGGATCCAGGAGCTTTAGCTAACTATAGACCAATCTCTAATCTCCCTTTCATTTCAAAAATCTTAGAAAGAGTTGTTGCTACGCAATTATTTGACCACCTGCAGGGAAATGGTTTACTTGAAGAGTTTCAATCTGGGTTTAGAATCCATCATAGTACTGAAACAGCCTTAGCGAAGGTCACTAACGACCTCCTCATTGCATCTGATAATGGACTAGTTTCTGTACTTATCCTTTTAGACCTTAGTGCAGCTTTTGATACTATCGATCATAATATTCTACTTGATAGATTAGAACACTATGTTGGACTTAATGGAACTTCGTTGCAGTGGTTTAGATCTTATTTTTCTGATAGGTTCCAGTTTGTTCATGTAAATAATGAGTTTTCTTTCAACTCAAAGCTTAGTCATGGAGTTCCACAGGGATCTGTGCTAGGCCCTACTCTTTTTAGTTTATATATGCTTCCATTAGGCAACATTATTAGAAAGCACTGTATACATTTTCATTGTTATGCTGATGACACACAATTATACCTGTCAATGAAGCCAGATGATAGTAATCAATTAGCCAAGTTAGAAGCCTGTCTTAAGGAAATCAAAGCTTGGATGACTTGTAATTTCCTGCTATTAAATTCAGATAAGACTGAAGTCATTCTTGTTGGTCCAAAAAACCTTAGAAATTCCTTTCCAAATCAAACTTTCAGTTTGGATGCGGTTACTCTTTCTCTTAATAGCTCTGTGAGGAACCTTGGAGTTATTTTTGACGGGGCCCAGCGGAGGAGCCACCCAGCCAGACGGCGACGAGTGGCTGTGATCGGTGGATTCCGGCTGCGCCGGCAGTGTGCAACATAACTGGCCAGGTAGACGGAGGCAGGCGCCAGCGATAGCCTAGCCGGATTCTCTGTTTATTTCTATCCACAGGTCAGTAAAATGCCACCCAAAAAAGAGGAAATGGAAGAAATTAAAAAATCTCTGAACTTTGTGTTAGAAGAATTGGCCAAAATGACTAACCAACAGGCCAAAATAATAAACCTAATACAAGAGGTACAAGCCCTACATTCAATAATAAAAGAAAAAGACAAAAAAATTATGGACCTGGAGCAACACGGGCGTCTTTTGGAGCAACGCGTCGAGGATCTTGAACAAGGTTCTCGCATTGATGACCTAGTTATAAGTGGACTAGACATCAGATATCAGTCCTACGCCCATGCCGCAACAGGACTGAGTGGTGAACATGCTTCCATAAGTGAATCAATGTCCCTAGAAAACCAAGTGCTTCAGTTCCTTAATGATAAAGACATTAAGGTAGAAGCCAATGCGATCTCAGCCTGTTATGCTTTACCGAAGAAAGATAACAAAACAAAGAAATCAATTGTGATGCGCTTTGTGAACAGGAGGGTGAAAAATGACATACTGAGGCAGGCCAAAAAACTAAAGGAAACTCAAGTTTACCTAAATGAACACCTGACAAAAAAAAACGCTGAATTAGCACGGCAGGCACGGATGCTAAAAAAACAAAATAGGATACAGTCAACCTGGACAAGAAATTGTAGAATTTGGATTAAACTAAATGGAACACCTGAGCAAGCAAAAAGTATAATGATCAGAGATGCTACTGACTTAGATAAATACAAATGAACACTGTCTATGAAACACAGAGTGAGGAAACTCAAACTCTAAAAATATGCCACTATGCTGAACATAAACCACAAGAGATGGAGAATGATATTGATCCCGATAACCACTTTTCAATAATATTCATAACCACTGTGAATATTACACTGAAAAGCAATTCAAAAGTCAAGTGCAATTAGATGGTAAACTGTCAATAATACACTTCAATAGCAGAAGTCTTAACAAAAACTTCTCACAGATTCAGGACTATTTAAAACAGCTAAACAGAAAATTCACAGCCATTGCAGTCTCGGAAACCTGGCTTAATGAAGACTAGGCTCCCCTGATGGCAATAGAGTGATATCAGATGTTTAACATTAACAGATCTCAAAAAAAGGGTGGTGGTGTTGCACTGTATGTTGATGACCTATATAGATGTAAGCTTGTAAATGAAATGTCCTCAGCACTACCAGGGATTTTGGAATGTGTTACTGTTGAGATTGACCTAGACAAAACAAAAAATCTAATCATAAGCTGCATATACAGAACGCCGGGAACTTGCATTGAGACATTCAGAGATAAATTAGTCGAGCTGTACAATAATATTACTAGTAAGAAATGGTAGCAATTTGTGGAGATTTCAATATTGACCTACTTAATCCACATCAACAAAATGTAGTTACAGAGTTCATGAACTCTATGTACAGCATGAGTCTATATCCCACAATAACACATCCCAGTAGAATCACAGTTCACTCTGCTACACTTATTGACAACCTGTTTGTCAATGTTCTCGATAAGAAAATAGAAAGTGGATTATTGATAAATGATATAAGCGACCACTTGCCAATCTTTGCACTTATCCATTGCCACACGGGGCCCAACCCAGAAAAAATCTCAAAATCGTTCAGACACAAATCACCAAACGCAATCAGTTCTTTTAAAGAGGACTTGCTGAAGCAAGACTGGACAGAAGTCTATGTATCAGATGTAAATGAAGCCTATGACACATTTATAAACATTGTAACCACTCTTTATGAAAAAAACTGCCCATTAGTTAAAAAAAAGCTTAAACACAAATTTGCTGACAAACCATGGTTAACCAAAGGACTACAAAAGGCGTGTAAAAAGAAAAATTTATTATATAAAGCTTTCATAAAGAAAAGGACAAAAGAAGCAGAGCAACGGTATAAAACATACAAAAATAAGTTAACATATATAATAAGATGCAGTAAAAGAGACTATTACAGTAAAGAACTGGAAAAAAACAAAGACAATATTAAAAATACATGGACAATAATCAACAGTATCCTTGGAAATAAAAGCAGAAATACTAGCTACCCAACTAATATTCCAAAAAATAATAAATCGACTCCGAATGTGAATATAGCTTCACCTGCAGATGAATTTAATAATTTTTTGTTAACATTGGACCTAAACTGGCCCGAGAAATACCCACTACGGCGCCTACAGGTGATACAATATGCAATAACACTGCTGTAAAAGACCAGAATCAGAATCAGAATCAGAATCAGAATCAGAATCAGCTTTATTGCCAAGTATATTTACAAGTAAACACACAAGGAATTTGACTTGACATTGGGCGCGCACATTAGGCGCATCCAATGACACGGCAGCCATAGAGGCGCCTGTCTGCAGTGGGGGTAAAGGGGGGGAGGGGGGGGGAAACACAATAGGCAGAGAGAAAAAACATAGTTATCAGAATCACGCTCGTATAAGCTCATATAAGCTTATGAGCCAAATTTTGATTACACAGAAAAAAACCCTCTATGCACATTAGCAGACGATAGATACAATCACACAGCAGAGGGAGGGAGAGCAGTGTGTGTATATTTGCATGTCATTGTGTAGTGTGAGTGTAACAGTTGTTAGTGAGCAGCAGAGGCGCCTCCAGGCAGTGGATAGATGTTATAATCATGTGACTTATAAACAAGTCAGAGATCAGAGTCTGTCTCTCTTTTCCTCTTCCTTGCAGAAGGCACATGGGCAATGTCCTCGAGAGACCAATCCGCTGACGACAACAACTGATTGTTGATGAATGGGTAGACATAAGCCACTTCCCAGCGTTATCTTCATCGAGGAGGAATGTAAACAAAGGCGCCAAAACACAAGGTCAAATCTGCACAGTGCAACTCAGAGAATAAAAAATTTCTCTCTCTTCGATTCTGTGCTTCAATTTCATACAGGCTTGAATCATACTTAGATCATTCTCTGGAGAGCACTCAGCGATCCACAGATGTTATCCACCTACCGAAACATAGGTAAAACATGTCCAGAGAGTTCGTTCTCTCTTCAATGCATGCCAGATAGTAAATTCCATGTTAATCCTGCCGCTGACAGTCAGTGCTCCCCCCAGCTGGACGAATTGTTGAATTTGTTAAGGGAGCTACGCCGGGGGTCCGCATTTGATTAGCTCACCCAGATAATTTCGATACACTAGGAAAACTCCAGGGGCCAAACAGAAGATCCTGTGATCAGTTCAATCTCAGTCGAATCACACAGACACATGAATTCCAATACCATGAGTCTCCCTTGGGTTCCCCCTGACCCGATCTTCTACTTTTTAAAGTGGTGACAATCGCATATAAGTCGCTTTCCAGATCCATAATTTCCATTTGGATTAAGATTCAGCCAGGAGAGTGACATTGCAAGCTGGGATCAGAAGGGAGAGGATTAGGAGGGAGAGGGAAGAAAAGCGTCTGCTCTCTCTCAGAAGCGGAAGTGAGGGTCAAAAAGACACCATCTTCATAAAGAACACAGACGAAAGAGAGGTCATTGAAATTGTTAAATCGTTTAAAAAGTAAAATATCTACGACCTGCGATTGGAATTGACATGCTCTTAGTCAAAACTATTATTGAATGCTTAGTGAAACCACTGACGTATATCTGTAACCTGTCTCTCCAAACAGGTATATTTCCCAATGCAATGAAAATAGCTAAAGTAATTCCGATATACAAAACGGGTGACAGAGGGGAATTCTCAAACTATAGACCAATTTCACTATTGCCACAATTTTCCAAGATACTTGAAAAAAAATATTCTATGAGAGAAATGACAACTTCATACTGAAGAATAATTTATTGTGTGAGCAGCAATATGGGTTCAGACACAAGAGGACAACTGCATTTGCTCTAATGGAATTTATAGAAAAAATATCAACTGCCATTGAAAATAAAGAGTATTCAGTTGGGGTATTCCTGGATCTTAAAAAAGCATTTGATAAAGTGGATCATAATTTATTATTAAAGAAACTACAAAATTGTGGTATTAGAGGGGTAGCACTGTCCTGGTTAAGCAGTTACTTAAAGAATAGATATCAGTATGTATGTGTTGGTAACAAAAACTCACAGTTACTAAAGGTTACTTGTGGAGTCCCACAGGGTTCAGTTTTTGGGGCCATTGTTATTCAATATGTATATAAATGATATATGTAAAGTTTCAGAAAAAATGGACTTAATATTGTTTGCCTGATGACACTAATCTGCTATGCAGTGGAAGCAATTTGGAACAACTTCTGGATACACTCGGAAAGGAATTAGGAAAGCTTAAACTGTGGTTTGATTCAAACAAATTAACGCTCAATTTAAGTAAGACAAAATTTATAGTCTTTAACAACCATCACAACAACTCAGTATGTAAACTCAGTGTAAATGGTGTAGAGATTGAAAGGGTATCTGAAACTAAATTTCTTGGAGTAATAATTGATAATAAACTGTGTTGGAAAGTCCACATATTAATTATTATAAAGGTAAAATATCCAAATCAATTGCAATACTACACAGAGTGAAAATATTTGCTGAATCAACCCACACTATATACCTTGTATCATTCATTAATACTCCCATACATGACATATTGTAATGAAGTATGGGGAAATACATATAAAACAAAACATATATCCAGTCTTCTATGCTTCAGAAGAGAGCTATTAGAATAATCAACAAAGCAGCTTACAGGGAACCAACAAACCCACTTTTTCTTAACATAAAAACTCTCAAGTTGAAAGATCTGATTGACTTTTAAAACCGCAATAATAATGTTTCAAAGTGAAGAATCTATCACTGCCCGCAAATATCCAAAAGTTGTTCCAAATAAGGGAGAAGAAACGATATCACTTCAGAGGAACATGTATATTTCAAAAAGCCTACAGTGAGAACAACCACCAAGCAACACTTGTATTTCAGTGCAAGGAGTCAGATTATGGAACGATTTTGGACCTGAATTAAATCATGTACAAAGCTTGGACAATTTAAACAAAAACTAAAGGAAGAAATACTCCAAACATATATACAAGACGACATGTAAACTCACATAAGGATTGACATTTCCAGCCTGTTTGTGTTGTAGCTTAGTTTTTTCTTTTTTCTCTGTGACACTATGTCTTAGATTTGTTTTTGAATAGTAACCGCTTAACTTAGACTAGCTCAGTTTTCTTTTCTCTCAGTCACATTTTGTCTTAGCCTTGTTTTAAATTGTAATCGCTCTTGTCTTGTTTCTCTTTTTTCTCCTTTGAATTCTTGGATGGAATATGGGTGGGCAATATAAGCTGCGGCTTCAGCCATCACCCATTTCGGATAACTCACGTGGAATTGTATAGTAGAAGGAGTCTTTGTCTAATTTGGACCTTGTTGTTATATTATACAGTTTCTTTTAACCTGTAATGTACTATCCGAAATAAATAAAATTCATTCATTCATTCATTCATTTTTGATCAGGATTTGTCCTTCAATTCACATATTAAATTTGTTTCTAAGACTGCCTTCTATCATTTGCGTAATATTGCCAAGATTAGGAGCATCTTGTCTCAGAGTGATGCTGAGAAACTGATCCACGCTTTTGTTAGCTCGAGATTAGATTATTGTAATTCTTTATTATCAGGCTGTCCTAAAACATCTTTAAAAAGTCTTCAGCTGATCCAAAACGCTGTTCTCTTCCGCCTTCCAAAGAGAGCAGACGCTTTTTCTCCAGCCCCGGCTCCTTATCTCTCTCCTCCCCTAACTGATCCCATCTTGCTATTGTCTGTCTGCGTGTCTCTACTGCTGATGATCAAACGAAATTATGGATTTAATAAGCTGGGCTTTGAACGCAATTGACACTGTTTTTTCAATGAGAAATTCTGGCCCGGGGGAGCCGATTTGCCCCGCAGGAACAGCGGCCGCGGGCTATTTGAAGGACACAAGTGATTGGAAACTCTTGTGCCTGTGTGATCTCTCTATCGAAGATGTTGAAGATTTATACCTCTTCGTAGCAATGGTCATCGGAATTCTACTGATTGGATCTGGGATTGTTCTGGTGTACCGCAAATTGAAGAAGATGGACGGAGCCTATCAAAATGCAGACCCGGCGAGGCTTAACCATCAAATTGACCAACTGGGCAGGACTCTGACAGCGGCTAATGGAGAACTGTCTAGGAAAATGGATTACATCACGATCACGCTGAGAGCCGTCCATGATAATTTCAACGTCCAGCCATGAAGGATTTAAGCACTGAATCTGTAAGAGAATATAAAGTTTTTTCTCTGAAGTCAGTACTATTCGACCTATTCGACCTGCCCTCACAGTCACAGTCCTCCAGATTATCTTCAGTTTTTGTTTTCATAACATGGCGGGCAGCATTTGACTCTCAAGGACAGCCAGCTGTCTGGCAAACTATACCATCTGCTGTGCCAAGGACACACGCCTTTGCCAGACGGTAGACATAACATCTGCTGCTGAAGAGACTTTGTTGTCCTTAACTGATATCAACACCCTCACTCAACACCTTCACTCACACTGACTCACTATACTGACGTGAAGATTACTCATTCACTGCTCTCTTTGTGTCTTTGTATGGATTCTATTGTCTGCTACTTGTGCATTGAGAGTTTTTTTCTTGTAATCATAATATTGATCATATATATGACCTGTATTCTGACAAACAATGCTTTTTTCTCTCTCCTATTGTGTTTATCCTTTTTTCTCCCCCATTGCTTCCTGTTCCCATTCTGCTGACAGGCGCGTCACTGACACTGCCGCGTCACTGAAAATGTCAACTATGTCGTTCTCAGTGTCAAGTCAAATCCCTCATATATTTATCAGTTATTTACTGTGAATGTACTTGGCAATAAATCTTTTCTGAGTTCTGAGTTCTGCAGCAAGAGTTTTAACAGGTACTAGAAAGAGAGATCATATCTCTCCGGTTCTGGCCTCCCTTCATTGGCTTCCCATAGAGTTTAGAATTAAGTTTAAAATCCTTCTTCTTACTTACAAAGCTCTAAACAATCAGGCTCCTTTTTATTTAAAAGATCTGATACTACCGTATTATCCTAACAGAGCACTACGCTCCCAAAATGCAGGATTACTTGTAATACCGTACCTAGAATCTCCAAAAGTACAATGGGAGGCAGAGCCTTCAGTTATCAAGCTCCTCTCCTGTGGAATCAGCTGCCAATCTGGATTCGGGAGTCAGACTCGATCTCTGTTTTTAAGAATAGGGCTAAAACCTACCTTTTTGATATAGCCTACAATAAGGGAGGGATCATGTGTTTCTGAACCCTCCCTTAGTTATGCTGCTAATAGGTTTAGTCAGCCGGGGGACCTCCAGTAATGCACTGGGCCTCACTCCTTTTCTCACTCTCAATGAAATTTTTTTTTTGCTGGTCATTAACATTTGTTTGTTCTCTCCCATAGATTGAGTCCCCATCGTGCTGTTTGCTCTCTACATGTCTGTTCTTTTCTTCTTCTCTATCCCCTCACCCCCCAGCCAGTCGCAGCAGATGACTGCCCCTCCCTGAGCCTGGTTCTGCTGGAGGTTTCTTCCTGTTAAAAGGGAGTTTTTCCTCTCCACCGTCGCCAAGTGCTTGCTCACAGGGGATCGCCTGATTGCTGGGGTCTTTCTGCAACTGTGGGGGTTCCCCCTACAGTTGATAGTGCTATGAGATGACTGTTGTTGTGAAGTGGCGCTATATAAATAAAGTTGAATTGAATTGAATTGAAAATGTATACCACCGTGCCAGTTCAAGCGCTCGGGAAACGCCAAGACCGGGGGTCGGTAGCAGCTGCGACACCTCGGGGAGGAGAACAAGCTGCTCTACTTGACGGACGCACGCTAGGGAAGACATTTCCTCGTGGACACCGGTGCCCAGTTGAGTTTCATCACGCCTTCCTCCGCTGACCGGCTGGTGGGTTCCAGTGGTCCCGAGATGGCAGCAGCGAACGGCTTGAGAATTAAGACCTTTGGTGAGAGGACTCTGCTTCTGTCTCTACATGGCTGTACTTTTGAGTGGACTTTTGTCATAGCAACATTGAATTTCAATATTTTAGGGGCTGATTTTTTGTGCTCACATGGTTTGTTAGTTGATGTCGCTAACAGGCGCCTGATTAATGCACTTTCTTTTGATTCTATCCCCTGTGCAGCTAGAGCGGCCCGGCCAACAGCACAAGCCAACGTCACAGCTGCAAGCGGTAAGTTCCGCATATTGCTCACTCAGTTCCCAGTACTCACGGTCCCCACGTTTTCGGCAACCGTCGCTAAGCACAGGGTGGAGCATTTTATTACCACAACCGGACCGTCTGTTTTTGCAAAAGCTCGGCGCTTGGACGCAGCTAAACTGGCCATAGTGCGCGAGGAGTTCGCCAACCTGGAAAGGTTAGGCATCGTCAGGTGTTCAAACAGCCCATGGGCTTCCCCGCTTCACATGGTCCCGAAAGCGGACGGCTCATGGTGACCGTGCGGGGATTTCCGCAGGTTGAACAATGCTACAGCGCATGACCACTACCCAATCCCGCATATCCAGGATTTTTCCGTTCATTTGGCAGGGGCGCACGTTTTTTCTAAAATAGACTTGGTCCGCGGTTACCACCAAGTCCCAGTGCGCGCTGAGGACGTACCCAAAACAGCGGTGATAACTCCATTTGGCCTGTTCGAGTTTTTGCGCATGCCATTCGGGCTTAAAGGGGCTGCACAGACGTTTCAACGCATGATGGATGCAGTGCTGCGCAATCTCCCTTTCGTGTTCGTCTACTTGGATGATATTTTGGTAAACAGCGCGTCTGAAGACGAACACGAAAACCACCTCGCGGCAGTTTTCCGGAGGTTGGGAGAGCACGGGTTAATAATCAACCCAGCAAAATGTCAGTTCGGGGTGGCGCAGATCGATTTTTTAGGACACCGAGTTTCCCCCAAAGGAGCGGTTCCGCTGCCTGACAAAGTGTGTGCGGTGGCGGATTTCCCCCGGCCGCAGATGGTCAGGGCGTTACAGGAGTTTTTGGGAATGGTGAATTTTTATAACCGTTTCCTTCCCGGTGCAGCGCAACTCATGCAACCGCTTTATGTCGCACTCAAAAAACAGAAACCTGCAAATAAGATCGAGTGGTCCCCGGAGCGGGAGCGAGCGTTCTCGGAAGTCAAAACAGCCCTGGCAAACGCTGCGTTGTTGGCACATCCGGACCCAATGGCCCGCGTAGCGCTCACCACTGACGCGTCTGACGTTGCCATAGGGGCGGTCGTGGAGCAGCAGGTAGCCGGAGCTTGGCAACCGCTCGCCTTTTTTCAGCAGGACCTTGCGCGATAGTGAGCGTAAATACAGCGCGTTTGACAGGGAGTTGCTGGCTCTCCATTTGGCCATTCGCCACTTCCAGTTCTGGCTAGAAGGGCGCTGTTTCACCGCGTTCGTTGACCACAAGCCGCTAACATTCGCGATGGCCAAAGTTTCAGAGCCGTGGTCGGGCCGGCAACAGAGGCAGTTAGCCGCGATCTCAGAGTTTACTACAGATATTCAGCACATGTCGGGTAAACTGAACGTAGTGGCAGACTGCCTCTTGCGCGCCGTGGCTGCCCCCGTCCGCGTGGGGATAGATTACACAGCCATGGCCGCAGAGCAAGGTAGTGACACGGATGTGCGCGCGCTCCAGTCTGGACCAACAGGGTTAAGGCTGGAGAGCAAGGTGCTGCAAGACGGTATGCCCCCCCTTAATCTGTGATGTCTCCACGGGACGACCGTGTCCCGTGGTGCCGGCAGCGTGGCGCCGCCGCGTTTTCGACTTGATTCATTCTTTGGCGCACCCGGGGGTTCGCTCATCGGTCAAAATGGTAGCGGAAAAATTCGTGTGGCCCGGCCTTTGCAAACAAGTTAAAGAGTGGGCAGCAGCCTGCATGGCATGCCAACGGGCCAAGGTACACAGACACACGAAGGCTCCATTGGAGCCATTTCTCATTCCTGCCAAGAGGTTCGACCACGTTCACGTGGACCTCATGGGCCCCCTTTCGCCATCACAGGGGTACACGCACCTTCTGACAATGGTGGACTGTACCACGCGCTGGCCGGAGGCGGTCCCTTTGGCGTCAACCACAGCCGAGGAGGTGGCGCGCGCGTTTGTAACGACATGGGTGGCGCGTTTTGGAGTCCTGTCGGACATTACATCCGACAGAGGCCCGCAATTTGTTTCCGAACTTTGGTCAACAATGGCCCGCAGCCTAGGTGTCACGATTCACCGTACAACTGCGTATAATCCGCAGGCTAATGGGTTGTGCGAACGTTTTCACAGGTCATTGAAAGCAGCTCTTAGAGCGTCACTGACGGATGCAAATTGGGTGGACAAGCTTCCGTGGGTTTTATTAGGGTTGCGTTCTGCGCCTAAAGAAGACTAAGAGGCTTCCCCAGCTGAACTCGTTTTTGCACAGCCACTGCGGCTGCCCGGGGAGTTTCTCCCGGATAATCCTGCGCCAGGCAGCTCCCTGTCCCAGCTGTTGCAGAGTAGCATCGACACAGCTACGCTGCCGGGCCCTGCCCACCACAGTTTTCCACGCGTTTTTGTGCCTAAAACTTTGAAGAATGCAGAGTTTGTTTTTGTCAGACATGATGCTCATCGCCCCCCACTGTGACCACCTTATGATGGACCGTTCAGAGTGTTGGAAACAGGGGACAAGCATTTTTTGCTAGATTTGGGGGGTAGGAGGGAAAAGGTTGCCATGAACAGACTCAAACCCGCTTTTGTGGTGGTGGACGAGCAAGTGCTGTTGGCAAGGGCCCCTCGGCGCGGCAGGCCACCACGGGGTGCTTCCCAGAGTAATATTCCCCCAGAACACCCACAGGGACTGACAAAAGGTTTTCACCCCCAGACAACAGCCCCCCAGCATGACAGCGCCGCTGAGGAGGTGAATCCTGGTTACAGCAGATACGGGAGGAGACTGAAGCCCAAGCAGCATGTGGACTGATGTTTAATGATTCTATCATTGCATGCAGACTGTTATCCTCTTGTTCAATCTACATGTTTGGGGGGGGGGGTGGTGTAGCCACTCATGTGACTTATTTAATGCTTTGCATAAGGCCTCACATAATAGATAAGAACAAGGACAGAGTTCCCTTAGAGATAACAGGATACTGTGAAAAGGGTAACCTTTGGTATGCAGAGACTGCTTGGGGGGATTCTTTGTGTGCCGAGAGACGGCTTGGAGATTCCTTTGTAGGCCGAAGACTGTGAGGGGGATACTATGGGAATTGAGAGGAAAAGCATTGTTACTGGTGATTATAATGCAATGTGACTTATGAGCTGTGAGAGTCCCTGGTATATAAGGGACGAGTTGTTTCTGTGATGTCCTCTTTTCTACTTTGCTCATGTTGGAGCGTGTAATAAACTGCCTTGAGATAAAACCTGTCTCATCATTACACACTCCACAATACAACACTTTACAAGATGGTGATCACTGTACCTACATCCCCTGACCAAACAATAACACGTACTCACAGGTCATCCCACAGTAAACACACACCTCAAAACAGTTGTATCTCTTCTATTCTTTTTTTTTAAAAACAGAACAATTAACTACAAACCAGAACATTATAGATTGCACAATAGACCCACTGTTAGCCCCATGCATTCAGCCCGGGTCTTTCAACCCCCCCCCCCCCCCCCGGAGTGTCCGTCACACGACCCACTTCCAGAGCATCTCCACTTTGTTGTGATTGGAGAAGGACTGCATCGACGCCCCACTGCACTCCGATGTCGCAGCTTGTTGGGATGCCTGTCAGACCCATCAGTCAATTTTAAGTAGCCGTTGCTGCCGGACTGGACCATCCTGTCCCGCTGTCCCGATTCTGGAACTGTGCACCCGACCAAGCCGAGGCTCAACCCTAGGGCACACTTTATGGCCCTCCCTTAGGGGAGCACCCACTGGCTTCCTCCATTGACTGCGCCACGTTCTGGCTCTTTTATGACTCTGTCCATATCCCTCGCCTTGGTTAACGGCACGGTTGGGGTCTGCGCTGTCTGGTGTTGCCCCGGACGCCAGATGATGGTGCTCTGGAGCGGCATCAGTTACTGATGGCTCAACAATGATATCCCATTGACCACCGAAACCCGGTGACTCTCGCTCTCTGGACCTTTCCACCTCCGCAGAGATCAAACCATACCGTGCGGGTCCATCCTCTGCTGGACCATAAACACTGGCACGGGATCCCCGCCTAGTCGGCGTATTATGGTGTCGGCGGTGTCCCTCTTTACCCGGAATAGGCCACCCTAAGTCCCACATTTCATTGTCACATCCCACATAAAAGGGCCAGTCCCACAATCCACCACCTGCCCACTCCTCCAACTCTCCGGAGGTAATGGCGAACCCGAGCCTGTAGAAGACGTCACACCCCATTAGGTTATTTCCTTCCCGCGACACCAGGAACTCGTTGGTGTAGATAGAGGCTCCTCCATACCTCATCACCGACAGCCAAACCGAGCCCACGATATCCAGCGGGTGGCTACCATAACCATAACAAGTGATGCTGGTACCGCTAACACTATAGTGGGGAAAACACCGTCTTACCGTCGCCAAGTTCAGGATGGAGACCGCTGACCCTGTGTCCACCAACAGCGGCACCGTCATCCCGTCCAGCATGATGTCACAAACTATACATCCGTCAGTGTCAGGCGAGACTGTGTGAACCATCGTTGGGGCCTTCTTTTTCAGTGTTACTTTAGCTGGGTCCCGTTCCTCCTTGGCGAAGTTGCGGCAAACTCTGGCGAAGTGATGGAGCAGGCCACACCGTCCACAACGCTTGCCCCTTGCCGTGCACTCCCTGGCTCGATACCGGTGCTTAGCGGATCCGCAGCCGTAGCATCGTGGTGTTGCCAGGGTGGACCTTATTTTGACGATGGCCGCGTACTCATCATCCCTGCCCTCGTCCGAATCCAAAGCCAGGGTCATCCCATGTGCTCCGCTCTTCTGAGGGGCTTCCTCATGGCTAATGTGTTTCATTAGCCACTCTGCTGCCTCATGTTGCTGTGCTAGCTCAATGGCCGCTAACAGGGTTAGCTCACCAGCGTACTTTAGCAGGCGAACCTTCGCCGAGGAGTAGGCCACTTGCTCAGCCAGTTGGTCACAAACCATCTCCTCCTCCAAGGGTCCAAACCTGCACTCACCCACCAACTGCCGGAGGTCTGCCACGAATTGCTGGACCGATTCACCAGGCCGTTGGTGCCATTTCCAGAACTGGATGCACTGCATGATGATGTTGTCGGGCGCTCGAAAGTAGCCAGCCATGAGTCTCATCACATTGTTAAATGTGTCACCTCCTCCAAGAGTGCTGAGGATCTTCTGGCCGTCCATGCCCAGGTTATGGACAAGGAGAGCTCTCGCACGTCCTTTTGTCAGGTTGCTGAGGTCCAATGCGAGTAGATAATTTTGGAAGGCCGCAAACCACCTGGTCCATGGGACCAAGGGCTCTCCCGGAGCCTCCAAAAAAGGTCAAAGGGCGGCTGCAGCAATCTCCATCTCCAATTATCCTCGTTGCCAATGTTATGTCCCAAATAATGAGGAGGCAAGGTGACGTTTATAATGTTTATTAGACAAGAACTATAACACATATAGGGAGACCCTACCGTGAGTACAGGAGTGTGGCAAGGAGACCAGAGGTCTCCTGCCTCAGGCTTTTGTAGTACAGGTGGCGCCGCCTCCTTTAGGCGGGGCTTCACCCCTCCCAGCCTAGGGCACCGCCATACCAATATATTATATGATATTCCTTTCTTACACCCACGCTTCTCAGCCAAAGGCATCTTTGATGGCTTGGCCATGTGCACCGCATGGAGCCAAACTGTCTGCCAAGAGAAATCATGTATGGTGAACTGCAGGAAGGCATTTGTCTGGTAGGACGACCCCTGTTGAGGTACAAAGACGTCTGCAAACACGATCTCGATACGCTGAAATAAACACCGACCACTGGGAGGAGGTGGCCAAGGAACGTGAAGTTTGGCGCCACTGTGTAAGAGAAGGAATAAGCAGGGCTGAAGCAAGTTGGAGGGAAAAACAGGATAGGAGGAATACTGCAAGACACGAGCGCGCAAGGGCGGAACAACATCCATCAGCCTTCATCTGCGCCAACTGCAACAAAGACTGGCACTCAAGGACTGGTCTACACAGCCACACCAGGCGCTGCCCCAATCCTTGATAAGACGCGCTTCACCATCGCCTCTTCGAGATTAGGATGCCAGAATATATATATATATATATATATAATGTTTTTTTTTAGTAATCAAGGTTTAAGGCCTGGTGTTGCCATCTTAGAGATGAAAAATTGGCCATTAAGCAGAGTATTAAACCATAGACCACATCATTGACCAGTATCATTGACTACATCCCATACACTGTATGATGACCAGCATCCTGAATAAATTAATTTATTTAGCATGCTGGTCATCATATTTTGCAAATTAGATTAGGCCTAGGCACTTAATAGTAAGATTAAAGCACTGCATGGTATTTTAATTTACTCATATAGGACTATCATTAGGACTATTTGTTGCATCCATACTTAGACAATAACGAATAGATGGTGACTCAGTTTACGGAGCTTTATTATAATACTATTTACAATACAGATAAGGCTTCCGGCACTCTCCTGCAGGCCAGGTGTCTCCACGATGAAAGAGGACTGGCCCCTTCCGCCCACCTCCTTTATACTAAGAGTGGCGTCACCACCGGAAACCGGCAGTTGACCACCCTAGTCTATTCACCGTCCAACCCGGCTGCCATCTTACTATTACCAGTCTTTTACATACATAACACCCTCCCCCTTCAAAAAAAAGTGTCAGGCATACAGGTAACCCACCCAAATTTGTCTCCCGACTCACGCTCTAAACATAAAATATATACAAAAAGAAACAAACTGCCTATTCATTCATGCAACCAAGGCTGGGGGGCTGGGTAGACTGCCAGCGCCCCCTACACGGCCTGGTGGGTTATTCTGCCGCCAACCTAAATCAGTCCAACTCAAAAGTAAAGCCGTGTTTCTAAAAAAAATAATCCCATAAAACAGCTCCTTATGAACACAACATACAAAAATCACAACACACACATAAACTACTCCCCCCCCCCCCACAGTAGGGCACACAATAAAATAACCTGTGTTGGGTAACTTAGTTAGTTAATCCCTTCACACCTGAAGGTGTATATGGGCGGCGCTTATCTCCGTTTCTCTGACCCTAGGCCACACAGCTACTGTAAGTAGTGAAAGCTACAGCGGGGGGTCAGTCCTCTGGTAGCTCTGTGTGCAACTTTACTTTCCCCATTCCATTATGCGGAGCACCACGCTAGAAGGCAGAAAGCACCATTTTTATATGGTCTTTGGTATGACCCGGCCAGGATGTTGGGTAACTTAACTACTATAAATCTCCAATCAATAAAATCAAACAATCCAATCATACCCCACAAATTCAACTACGGGCATGTATCCAATTAACAGTTTACCAATTCATTCCCACCATGGTCAATAAAACCCTCAAATCAATACAATCCAGTTTCTATATAACACACAATTCACAAAATTCAAGCCACAAAATGTCATCTTCTTATCATTATCCCTTTTCCTTTTCTGTGTTTTTTTTTTTTTAGTTTATGATAACTGGGGCACTAAAACAGCAGTAAATAACTATAGACATCAGGACCCGAGTTAAAATTAAAACACATACACAAAACACCCTCAGTCCTTGGACGGGTCTCTCTCCAAACGCCTCCGTCTTTTGACCTCGGGGCTCCTGGTGCGTCGCCTCCTCTCCTCCAACGTCAGATGCAGCTCACTCGGATGCCTCCAGGTCTGGTCAGACACGCGCCGATACCCATCCCTCCGGGCAGCCTCTACCTGGAACCACCTCTGGTCATCACGCCCCTCACGTGGCCCGTGATCCTCTCGTACTCGAGCTTCAACCCTGGGCCGAACTCTGTCTCCAACCTGCAGGGAAGCCTTCCTCTTCCTTTCCGGATCACTTTGTTCCCGACTGGCCTCCTTCACCGATCTGGTCAACTCGCGGGTCCGGTTCGACTTCCTCTTGGTGGGCCGTCATTGTGAGCGCTTTGCCACCACGCTCTCAGGTCTTGCCCCCTCATCCTCCAGCGTGGACACCTTGTCCTTAGGGGCCACTCCAGGGGTTCCAGCGTGCTGTCCAGCACCCTCATCCAGGGCAGCATGATGACCGGCATCAGGCCCATCCCGGGGCAGCGTTGTGTGGCGTCAAACGTGCTTTCCACTTGCTTCTGTGTCCAGCCAGTCTGAGTCCCACACCTCCACACCATCCACCACTGGAGCTGGTCGGCCCCAAAGTCCACATCCCAACCACTCTTCACCTGATACATTGGCTATGGAGAACCCCAAGCTGTAAAAGAGGTTGCACCCCATGATGTTAACCCCCGCAGCGGTGACATAAACACGGGCCTTACGTACGACAGACTTGTACCAAGCCTCCATTTCCACAAACCCCAGCATGGCCAGTCTGTTCCATCCATAGCCATAGTAGTCTCTTTCCTGTTTTCTAATTTGTCGGTGGGGAAACAAACTTCTCATGGTCGCCAGGTTTAAAACAGAGATAACTGCTCCTGTGTCCATCAGCAGGGGAACCTCAACGCCATCTAGCGTGACATTACACCCGATCCGTCCCGTAGTCTACGGGGAAATGGTGTGCACTATCGTAGGAGTCTTCTGTGCAGGACCTGGTTCACTCCACCGGTCCCTGCATTCAAAGTTTGCGCACGCCCTGGCAAAGTGGTTCAGCAAACCACACTTCCCACAACACTTGCCTTTCGCCGGGCACACTCTGGACTTATAGCGGTGACTAGGGGACCCACAGCCATAACAATGTTGCGTACCTGGGGCGGACCTAACTTTAACTATGGAGGCATACTCTTCCTCTCTGCTGTCTTCATCACCAGGGTCCAAAAACAGCGCCTTAGTTTGAGACTCATCTTGACCCAGAGTGGCCCCTTCAGTAAGGCCTCTTGCGATAGTCTCTGCTGCCTCGAACTGTTGGGCGAGCTCGATAGCTGTGGCTAACGTCAGTTCTCCTGGATGTGTCAAAAGCCTGGACCGGGCCGCAGCGCAGCGGATGTGCTCTGCCAGCTGGTCCCGAATCATCTCATCCTCCAGGGGCCCGAACTTGCACTCCTTCTCAAGCTCTCGGAGGTCCGCCAAAAATCTCTTTATTGGCTCCCCCGACTGCTGGCGGAGCTGTTGAAACTGGATGCATCGGACCGTGACGTTTTCTGGCGCACGAAAGTAGCGCACCATTAGCTCCACCACTTCGTCAAAGCTATCAGCTCCCCCAAGGTTCTCCAGTATTCTCTTCCCCTCCATGCCTAAATTATGGACAAACACATCCCTCGCGCAAAACTTTTCCAGCTCGCCGAGGTTCAAAACAACCGGGTAGTTGGTAAATGCGGTGAATCACCGGGGCCGTGGCACTGGTGGCTCACCCGGGGTTTCCAAAAACGGCCGAAAGCTGGCAACAGATCTTTCCACCACCGCTTTTACCTTGTCGCCAAATGTTGCATCCATACTTAGACAATAATGAGTAGATGGTGACTCAGTTTACGGAGCTTTATTATAATACTATTTACAATACAGAAAAGGCTTACGGCACTCTCCTGCAGGCCAGGTGTCTCCACGACGAAAGGGGACAGGCCCCTTCCACCCACCTCCTTTATACTGAGTGGTGTCACCACCGGAAAGTGGCAGTTGACCACCCTAGTCTATTCCCCGTCTAACCCGGCCACCATCTTACTATTACCAGCCTTTTACATACATAACACTATATTATGACGACATGCCTAAACAACACACTTACTGCATGCATTACCCACAGAACTGCTCGCCTTGGCTTGACTTTTCTGATTATCCAGCCTTCCCACGGCCGCTAAGCTTAATGTCAACTCGATTTCTATAGTTTATTGGTTGTGAAACATTATAAGCTGTATCTCCATACCAAGAAATTCAAAATCTGTTAATTCTTTAGGAAGTTACTGAGATAAAAATGGCACCGTTTACTACTAAACCCATTCATTTTCCATTGACTCGCTGAGTGTTGTGGGTGTACTAAAATGGCGGCCACAGAGTTTCCGGTGGCTTCACTTCTGTCGGCCAGGTTTTTTTTTTTATAGAGATCAGTGGCGTCCGCCTGTCAAATCAAAATGTGGAAGTGCTTCATTACTGGACTGCAGCGATGACGGTTTTAAATTTCCTACATTTTTACCATAATCAAGCTTACCACTTGACAATATCAAGTTGACATATCAATATTTCCGGAATTGCCTGAAAACTGACGGTTAGTACTTTAGGTCTGTGCTTGGGAGTATCTTTAAAATTTTTGACAACTGACGGCCACCGTAAGTAAATTGGGGGGGGGGGGGTCGAAACTTTAGTAGTTGTAATCTGAAACGTCACCACTAGATGTCACAAATATTACACATTGTTCCTATATGTTCATATTGTTGGATAGATTACAGCGGTTTGGGAGGTGGTGTTGGATTGGGTCTGAAATTAATGGAAAACGCAGGAGAGAATTTGTAAATATTAATGCATATCAAGTGTTTGTACGTTTGCTTGCAGTATCACCCTGGGTCCAGTATTGACACCAAAACAAAATGTGGTTTGACAGAAACAATTATCAGTTATATATGTACAGACTATTACAATACAGTGTATATGCTTGATAATGATAAAACATCACATCGTACTGTCCCCTGCTGACTTGCTTCTTAAATTTCAAACATGGGGCACCTAATACCTACACTCCAGCTTTCAGCACCAAGCAAAGCACAGGCCAGACAGACATAAAAACTGCAACTTTCCATCTCTTTACAAAGCAGGCCAGTTGCCAATAGGTGTAACAGAGTGACAGCCAATCAAAAAGCATGGCACTTGTCCAAGGTGCTGAACAACACTGCTAATTGTTGGAGCAGCTGTCCAGGGTGCTGATAGGTATTTGTTAAAGAAAATGCTTTATTCTAGTTAAATTTTTATGAGTTTGACTGTTAATTTTGTGCTTTTTAAAAAATTATATTTAAGTTAACTCACCTTGATACAGAGTTTTAGCTGATAAAAAAATTATTGCAAGACTTAACTTGAACAATGGTGCATATTTTTTGATAAATTAAATACTTACAAGTCAGTATAAAATTGATACAGACTCATCACACAACCAATTGTTGTAGAGAGTGGGAATCTGAAAAAAGCAGTCATTCAGAAATTACTTGAAAGTGGAAGGTAGATTTTGCATATCCTTTAATTATTAACTTATTTTCATTGACAACAAAGTCAAAATTGCTGATGACAAGCAGTTACAAACAAAGACAACAAAACAAGGAAAACACAAACTTTTTTAAGGGGGGGGTCTGATTAATATGCCCAACAGGGCTGTGCAGAGACCATCTGAAGGGCAGGGGCTCAAATTTGAAAAAAAAAAAAAAAGGGGGGGGGGCACATGGAGCAAGATTTGTTAACAATATATGGGGAATGGGGGAGGGGGTATTGAAAAGTTCATAGTGGTCAAATTTGACCAGATGTGGTTTATTTTTCAACCGCAGGGATCCAAGCACTGCAACACCGATAGAAGAAGTGTGTGGACCGAAGGGGAGACTATGTTGAAAAATAAATCACATTTGGTCAAATTTGACCACTATGAACTTTTCAGCCCTCCTTTGTACACCAAAAAAAAAAATAAATAAATAAATAAAAAATAAAAATGGAGCGGTATTTACTTAAAAAACCTTGTCAAGTATTTTCACTCAAAAAATCTAATAAATTTTACTGAGGTTATTCTTAAGTAAAGTTTACTTACTACCTAAAGTAAATTTTGCAAATATATTCTAGTAAAGTTTACTAAGAACTTTATTTTTCAGGAAAAAAAAATTGCTTACATTGGTAGTAAACTTTACTCAGTTCGCCTTAGTATGTTACTCCAAAATCTTAATAAATATTTATTTTCAGTGTTAATTTTCTAGTGTTTATCTATGAAATAATTTTTTTTTACTTTGTATGTATATTATCATATATGAATATACTACTTCACCTCTAAATTATTACAAATGTATTGCATTAATAATCATTTTAGCACATGGGTAGCTTAACCGACTCCTGCATAAAAGTCCACAGAAGTTTTAAAGAACACCACATTTATTTGATGTCATCAGAAGCACAACAGTCATAAGCCAATGGGTGACACAGCACAGTTACGTCAATCTTTTACACACAATCTTTTTCAAGCCTGAGAAAACAGATAAACATTCTATAAAAGTTTACCTTTCTAATGCTTTTATCTTAATCCCTTGACATTCTAGCCAATTTCCAGCCAATGGGAAATGTTCCACGGGTGGAACACCAGAATTTTAAGTTAACTGGCATTTTAAATAAGAGTATAGGAGATAAATCACAATGAAATATTACTATAAAGTGCATCACTTTGCAAGAAATAAGTGTTGTCACTAAATTGTCACATATGTTTTTAGATTTTCAAAATTATGATGTAACAATTCCAACATTACAGCCATGACCAAAAAGTTTGGTTTCCCTGGCTTTGTAACGAGTTTAATTTTTATGAGGATCAAATTATTTCATATTTATCTACTATAGGCAAAATGCAGGCACAGGCAAGAGCAAAAGCAAAAATTGTGAATCAAATTTGAATATCAAAGAAGAAAAACAGAAAGAAAACTAGAAGAAGGTACCAAAAAAAAAAGTTTTAAATTTGTCACGAAAAAAACCAAATATGCAAAAAGTAGCTATAATTAGGAAGAAAGCTGGGGGAAAAGATTGCACATTTACATTTTTATTGATCTATTTTTGAGGAAAAAACAAAAATTGCAAGAAAAAGTTCTAAATTTGCATTTGTCAAGCAGCAGACAGACCAACTTATCCAGCCACGTCCTTAACTTATCCACCTTAAAAGAACATTCAGTGTTATATACATTTTAAATGCTTATCTCTAAACCTTTATTTAACAGGTGGGTTTTATGTCCACCTGTAAGAATGAAATTATAAATTTCACTTTTTCCTAGTGGCTGGAGCTCCACTCTGCAAAAAATACCAGCAAACACCCTCACTCACTCAAGGTAATGATCAAAACCCACAAAAAACTTCTCATTCAAAGATTATTATCACATTGTAGAGACTTGGGTGAGTCAGCAGACAGGATCTCAGTCAGGATGCAGAGGTTAAACATAGGAGGACAATAGTCAGGGACATCATGGGGAGTTGGCAGGAAGAAGGAGTCGGGGGGGGGGGGGGTTAAGGGGAATGTATTGTGATGTTAAATGTCAAGCAATGTGATGTGAAATGTCATGCAGATATGAGATGAGCGGTTGGGATAAAAGGAGAAACCGTGCTTGGTTGATTCATGCTTTTTCTGTGTATGATGAGAGTGTAATAAACGTTGTCTGCTCGTAAGCCTGTCTCCTCATTTCACACTCTCCACACTGGTGACCCTTTGATGAATTATGGAACACGAGGCAAGAACCCCGGAGTCGGCCCGGACGGGAAGCCCCAGTGACGCGGCAAGCATCCCACAGATGGCCCGAACGGGAACCCCCGGCAACGCGTGCGCTGTTTCAGTCAAGCTACCGGACTTTTGGCAGCACAACCCGTGCTCTTGGTTCCACCACACCGAGGCCCAGTTTGCCCTCCGGGAAATATCGGCAGACGACACAAAGTTTTACTACGTGGTTGCAGCGCTGGACGCTCACACAGCTCAGCAGGTAGCGAGCCTGCTCGACCAGCCCCCAGCCCACAACAGGTACGAGGCTCTCAAGGCTGCGCTGACCCGGCGCTACACGCTCTCGGACTGTGAGAGAGCAGAGAGGCTCCTGAGGCGTTTCAAGTTAGGAGATGGTTCGGCTGTCGATCTGATGGAGAAGATGTTGGCGTTAATGGGCATGGGCGACGGGCATTTTCTGTTTGCCCACCTTTTCCTCCGGAACCTTCCAACAGAGGCGAGAGCAGTTCTGGCCATTTCGCCGTTGCTGGCCGCGCGTGACTACCGTGCGCTAGCCCAGGAGGCAGACCGGATCATCCTCACCACCAGAGCGCCCACAGTCAACGCGGCGGCGTCGGAACCCAGCGAGACGACCAGAGGAGGCGAGGAGCCACCGACGGTAGCGGCAGCGGAGGCCAAGGAGTGCCAGAGAGACACGCTCTGCTTCTACCACCGTCGCTTCGGAGAGAACGCACGCAAATGTGCACCACCGTGCCAATTCAAGCGCTCTGGAAATGCCAAGGCCGGCAGTCAGTAGCAGCTGCGACCGCCGGTGAAGAGAACAAGCTGCTCTACATGACGGACTCGCGCTCAGGGAGGCGTTTCCTCGTAGACACCGGAGCCCAGAAGAGCATCATCCTGCCGACCTACGCCGACCAACTGGCAGGACCTAGTGGCCCCGGGCTGGTGGCAGTAAACGGCTCGGACATTAAGACCTTTGGTGAGAGAACACTGGCTTTATCTCTACACGGCCGTACATACGAGTGGACTTTTGTCATAGCAGCACTGAGTTTCCCAATCCTGGGAGCTGATTTTCTGTGTGCGCATGGTTTACTAGTTGATGTTGCTAACAGGCGCCTGGTTAATGCACTGTCCTTTGACTCTCTCCCCTGTACAGCTCAAGGGGCCGGGCCAGTAACACAAGCCAACGTCACAGCTCCAGGCGGTAAGTTCCACACACTGCTCACTCAGTTCCCAGCACTCACGGTCCCGACGTTTTCGGCGGCCATTGCTATACACGGGGTGGAGCACTTTATAGCCACCACCGGGCAGCCCGTTTTCGCACGACCTCGGCGCTTGGATGCAGCTAAACTGGCCATAGCGCGCGAGGAGTTCGCCAACCTGGAAAGGTTGGGCATCATCAGGCGTTCGAACAGCCCATGGGCACCACCGCTACACATGGTCCCTAAGGCTGAGGGGTTGTGGCGACCGTGCGGTGATTTCCGCAGATTGAATAACGCCACAGCACACGACCGCTACCCGATCCCCCACATTCAGGATTTTTCCGTTCACCTCGCCGGAGCATGCATTTTTTCTAAAATAGACCTGGTCCGCGGTTATCACCAGGTCCCAGTGCGCGCGGAGGACGTACCCAAAACAGCGGTAATAACTCCATTTGGCTTGTTTGAGTTTCTGCGCATGCCATTCGGATTAAAAGGAGCGGCACAGACGTTCCAGTGCGTGATGGACACGGTGCTGTGCGATCTCCCGTTTGTGTTCGTCTACCTGGATGATATCCTGGTAGCCAGTGTGTCCGAAGACGAACACGTAACCCACCTCAGGACGTTTTTCCAGAGGTTGGAGGAGCACGGGTTAATAATCAACCCGGCGAAGTGCCAGTTCGGCGTGACGGGGATTGATTTTTTGGGGCACCGCGTCTCACCGGAGGGAGCGATACCCTTGCCCGACAAAGTGCGCGCCGTGGTGAACTTTCCCCGGCCTCAGACAGTCAGGGCGCTGCAAGAATTTTTGGGGATGGTTAACTTTTATAACCGTTTATATCATAACTCATGCAGCCATTGTACGCCGCGCTCAAGAGACGGAAACTCGCGGATGGGGTTGAATGGACTCCGGAGCGAGAGCAGGCATTCTCTGAGGTTAAAGCAGCCCTGGCAAACGCCGCATTGTTGGCGCACCCAGACCCAGCGGCCCGGATAGTGCTCACTAACGACGCCTCGGACGTGGCCATAGGGGCCGTCGTGGAGCAACGTGTCGCCGGTACTTGGCAGCTGCTCGCTTTTTTCAGCAGGGCTTTGCGCGACAGTGAGCATAAATACAGCGCGTTTGAGAGGGAGTTGCTGGCTCTCCACCTGGCCATACGCCACTTCCAGTTCTGGCTGGAAGGGCGCAGCTTCACCGCGTTCGTGGACCACAAGCCACTGACGTTTGTCATGGCCAAGGTTTCGGAACCTTGGTTGGGCCGGCAGCAGAGACAGCTGGCCGCGATCTTGGAGTTTACGACCGATATTCAGCACGTGTCGGGTAAACTGAATGTGGTGGCGGACTGCCTCTCGCGTGCGGTAGTGGCCCCGGTCTGCGTAGGGATAGATTATACAACCATGGCCGTGGAGCAGATTGGCGATACGGACGTGCGCACGCTCCAGTCTGGACCAACAGGGTTAAGGCTGGAGAGCAGAGTACTGCAAGACGGCAACCCCCCCCAATCTGTGACGTCTCCACGGGACGCCCATGCCCTGTGGTCCCGGTCGCGTGGCGCCGCCACGTGTTTGAGTCAGTTCACGCTCTGGCGCACCCAGGAGTGCGCGCGTCAGTCAAAATGGTGGGAGCGAAGTTCGTGTGGCCAGGTCTGTGCAAACAAGTGAAAGAGTGGGCTGCAGCCTGTGTAGCGTGCCAACGAGCCAAAGTGCATAGATACATGAAGGCTCCTTTGGAGCCGTTTAGTATACCAGCTAAAAGATTCAACCATGTTCACGTGGACCTCGTGGGCCCCCTCCCGCCATCGCAGGGGTGCACGCACCTTCTGACAGTGGTGGACTGCACCACACGCTGGACAGAAGCAGTCCCGCTGGCGGCAACCACATCCGCGGACGTGGCACGTGCTTTATTGACAACATGGGTGGCACGTTTTGGAATCCCGTCGGACATCATGTCCGATAGGGGCCTGCAGTTTGTTTCCGACCTTTGGTCCGCGATGGCCCGCAGCCTGGGCGTTACAATTCATCACACAACTGCGTACAACCAACAGGCCAATGGGTTATGCGAGCGTTTCCATAGGTCACTGAAAGCAGTGCTCAGGGCTTCGTTGACAGATGCAAATTGGGTAGACCGGTTGCCGTGGGTTTTATTGGGGTTGCGTTCCGCACCAAAAGAGGATTTGGAGGCTTCCCCGGCAGAGCTGTTTTTTTCTCAGCCACTGCGGCTGCCTGGGGAATTTTTGCCAGATAATCCCACGCCGGACAACTGCCCGTCTCAGCGTTTGCAGCATAGCGCAGACACAGGCACGCTGCCCGGCCCGGCCCACCACTATTTTCCACGCACTTTTGTTCCAAAAACTTTGAAGAACGCGGAGTTCGTGTTCGTCAGGCATGATGCCCACCGCCCTCCATTGCGCCCACCCTATGATGGCCCGTCCAGAGTGCTGGAAACAGGGGACAAGCATTTTTTGTTAGACTTGGGGGGGCGTCGGGAGAAAATATGCATAGACAGACTTAAGCCCGCCTTTGTAGTGGCGGACGAGCAAGTGCTGCTGGCTCGGGCCCCTCGACGTGGAAGACCCCCACTGAGAACTCCCCAGGCAAACGATTCACCAGGACAGCCACACAGGCAAAGCGGAGTTCCCCCCCCCCCCCCTCGCCATGGCCCACCCACAGTCAGACATGCTTCCAGCAGCCCCCCGCCGGCACAGAAACCCCCGTTACAGCAGATATGGGAGGAGACTGAAGCCCAAAAGGCGTGAGGACTGAAACTCTGTCTCGGGGGGGGGGGGGTAGAGACTTGGGTGAGTCAGCAGACAGCGTCTCAGTCAGGATGCAGAGGTTAAACATAGGAGGACAATAGTCAGGGACATCATGGGGAGTTGGCAGGAAGAAGGAGTCGGGGGGGGGGGGGGTTTAAGGGGAATGTATTGTGATGTTAAATGTCATGCAATGTGATGTGAAATGTCATGCAGATGTGAGATGCGCGGTTGGGATAAAAGGAGAAACCGTGCTTGGTTGATTCATGCTTTTTCTGTGTATGATGAGAGAGTGTAATAAACGTTGTCTGCTCGTAAACCTGTCTCCTCATTTCACACTCTCCACAACATATATGACCACTAATGATAAAATAAAATCAAAGAAATAAAACTTTCGACTGTGACTGCTCTCTCAAATGAAAAAAATAAAAAATAAGTTTGTTATGCAGTTTTCAAGCAGATGTTTTAAGACAGCAGTCTTTAAACTCTTTCTTGCTTTGGTGAAAATGTCATTTTGCCTCTGTATGAAGGAGGCCGTTCAGTTTCTCTAAAAAAAGTCTGAGCAGTCTGAACTTTTTCAGTTCAAGCAGGAATAATAACAAACTTAGTACTGATCTCTTACATTTACATAAAGAAAGAATGATGCAAAATTACTATTAAACGTCAACGTGTGTTATTTACACAGCTGCCAAGACTCCAGCACAGGCTGCAGATGTACTGTCTACAAGTATGGTTGATGTCCAAGAGTGGCTCCTCAAGAACCATCTATTGCTGAACCTCAGAAAACAGTCTCAATGTGCTTTTCAATCAAAAATGTAACCTGCAACATTTTAAAGTTAATATCCATGATCATGACATCAGTTTAGGCTACAGAATTCAAATACCTTGGCATTGTACTAGATCCTCAACTCAAATTTAATCTTCATATAAAGAAAATTTCAAAAACAGTAAAAAAAAATCTGACTGCTTTAAATTAATTAGATATTACATACCTTACGAAGCAGCTGCACTGTATATGCATTCTATGGTTTTTCTCATATATCATACTGTTTGACAGTCTGGGCTCAAGCAGCCCCTTCCACAATAAGACATATAGGTTCATTATATAATCAAACCCTAAAAATCTTGGGACAAAAAGCCCATAGGTGGCATCACTGTAATGTTTTAAAAAAATACAACTATTGAGTTTTGAGAGCTTCATTGACCTCTGTCTTCTGAATTAACGTTCAAATGTTTCCATAAATCAGCACCCGAGCCACTTGCTGGTTTCGTCCAAAGACAGGACAGCAGCAGAGCCACCAGGAGTTCTGTTAACAATAACTGTAAAATATTCCACCGCAGAACCACATTTGGACAAACAGCTTTCTCTATAAAGGGCAGTCACATCTGGAACACAATGCCAAATGAAATTAAAATAATAACGGACTTTAAAACATTCACTAAAAATGTTAAAAACTGGCTGAAAAATAAACAAGAATGTACTCATGTATGAATTATTTGTTTGCAAAGTGAGAGTGAATGAAGGGAAGGAATAAATGTGTTTGTTTTAAGTGAGTGACGGAAGGAGAAGGCCTGAAATAGGGCCAAATGTGAGTTATGTATATGTGTTAATGTGAGTCAGGCTGTTATATTTGTGTATTTATAAATTTATGTTAAATGTGAGTCAGGCTGTTATATTTGTGTATTTATAATATTTATAATATTTATAATTGTGTATTTATAATTTTTTCTGCATTGATGTATTGTGGTTATTGTGTATATTTTTATCTTGATTCTTTTTTCTAAAGCCCATCCAGGGACAAGAGTTGCAAATTAGCTAATAGCTATACACTCTATGTGCAACACATCAGATTGATTGTCTTTGATTAATTGTCTATGTTTATTGCACTGTCCCTGTCAAATAAACTAATCTACTACTAACACTGTAGCCCAGTGGGAAGTTTAGGCGGTGCGTCAATAGAGGGCGCAAGTGCGCTATCCCCTCAAAATATTCAGAGATAAAAATATTTCTAAATAATTCAGTCATGATATGCAAAATAAATGACTGACATAGCATGTCCGTCTGTAGTTGATATGTATGCTTATGTAGTAGCAACCATTTTAAATAACATTTCAATATGTATGACCACTTCCTGGTTAGAGGCATCGTGTCACTGACCGAATCTCAATCTCCTCCCTAAACCCTCAAGCCCTGAGGCCTTGTAGACTGTGTTCAGAATGTTCACTCCCTCCCTCCCTGCTCGCTATATAGTGAATTTAGATATAGTGGATTATAACAGTAAACTCAATATAACAATAAAATTAACAGCTTTCGGACACTACTGGGCTTGTTTTTGCGGCACGGTTAATGACGTCATTGCAGTATGTGAAACTACTATGGGTTAACTGGCACTGGCATGGTGACGCGACCGTGCGGTGACGTCATCACGCCGGACCATTATAAAGGGAGAGTCGGCCGTCTTAGGCCTCTCTTGGCTCTCTCCTCTCTGATAGCTCAGCCTCCCTTAACAGATGCCAGTACTGTAAGTTTATCCTTGTTGTAATAAAGTTCGTTGTTCCAAGCAACACTGTACTGATAGGTGTTACCACTAGGTGACAGTATGATCACATGAGCGAGCAGGTAGATTCAGGAAGTGATAAAACATGTTGAGCCGGAAGTTATAATAAGAGGAGAAGCACGTCTTGCTAGTATGGTGATTAAGACTAAGTGTCTTTGTTATAAGTACATAACAAACATTACATGGTACCAGGACGGGTAAACTTTGTCAGGAGTGACACAAAATAATGGATGCATTGAAGCCGCCAGGGACGTTGAAACTGACAGGAAACGATGCAAATTGGAAGGCTTTCAAGCAGCAATTTCTGCTGTATCTTTCGGCTGTCGGAGTGGATAGATGGGCAGATGAGAGAAAAATAGCCATGCTGCTAACTGTTGTCGGCAAAGCAGCCATAGAAGTCTTCAATACTTTTGTGTTTGCTCAGCTAGAGGACAAAGACACGTTTGAAGAAATCCTACAAAAGTTTGATGAGCACTGTCTGTCAAAGAAAAACAAAACTTATGAAAGGTATGTTTTCCGCTCACGTATGCAATACCAAGAAGAAACATTTGATAACTTTCTGATAGACCTTAAACTAAAAGCACAGTCTTGTGGTCTATATTAATCATATATTCCATAACCAACATATGTTTAAGCATGTGAGAATGTTTGGTGATTACATATGTAAGGCGACTTCACACCTCAGAACAGGACAAAGAGTCTCAACCGCCAGTGAAGATCAAAGAGCATCCGAGGCACTGCGGTGGAGACCGGATGGGTTGCCCTGACCCCCCAGGGCCAGGCGGAGGTGTACGAAGACAATGGGGGGATTAAGATAATGAGGGATGTCAGCTTTTGATATGCATGTCTTTTGTTATGTGCGAGTATAAGTTCGTAGAGCCGAAGGTGTTCGCTCTCTTTCCTTCTTCTGCTGCTGCACCTAGATGAGACTTGTTAGAGAAGCTGATAATAAACTTTGGTTTATATATCACATCGCCTCGTTCTTTCAAGCTCTTCTACAAGTCTTGCAGTTTTGGTGATCTCAGAGAGTCTATGATAAGGGATCAGATAGTGTTTGGAACAAAAGATAAGAAGCTCCGAGAGAAACTGAGCTCACGCTGGAAAGTGCTATAAAAATACACTACCGTTCAAAAGTTTGGGGTCACCCAGACAATTATTTTGTGTTTTCCATGAAAAGTCACACTTATTTACCACCATCAGTTGTAAAATGAATAGAAAATATAGTCAAGACATTGACAAGGTTAGAAATAATGATTTGTATTTGAAATAATAATTTTTTCCAGATACTCAACCTACTCAAAGGAAGGTCAGTTTTATAGCTTCTCTAACCAGCTAAACTGTTTTCAGCTGTGCTAACATGATTGCACAAGGGTTTTCTAATCATCCATTAGCCTTCTGACGCAATGAGCAAACACATTGTACCATTAGAACACTGGAGTGATAGTTGCTGGAAATGGGCCTTTATACACCTATATAGATATTGCACCAAAAACCAGACATTTGCAGCTAGGATAGTCATTTACCACAGAGTGTATTTCTGATTAGTTTAAAGTTATCTTCACTAAAAAAAAAAGTGCTTTTCTTTCAAAAATAAGGAAATTTCTAAGTGACCCCAAACTTTTGAACAGTAGTGTATGTCAAGCCAGTGAGCTAGCACGCCATCTTGTAATGACTTTTGATGAGTGCTTTGGGAGCAGTGAGCCAAGGTGAAGAGAAAGTCCATGCTTTGTCCGTGAAAGTTAAACAGCAGGGCAGAATTAAGAGCAATGAAAAAGAGGTATATTCCTGTAAGATATGTGGTGAAAAACACAAACAGAGACAATGTCCTGCTTATGGAAAAACGTGCAAAGGAAAAAATCATTGTGCAAAAATATGCCACACTAGAGACATTAAAAAAGGACAAGTGCACACAGTGGCAGAAATGGATGACAGTGATGATTTAAGTGAAACATTTTTCATCAAGATGGTGTTATGCAGTAACAATGATGACGGTGCACAGCCCACGCAGATTAGAGGCACTGGTCAGACAGTGAGTGCAGTCAAAAGTGATAAGTGGATTGCACCACTGTGGGTAAATGGGACAATTGTGCCATTCAGGATTGACACAGCAGCTAAAGCTAGCCTAATAAATAAGAATGATGTCAATGCACTGAAAATAAAGCCTAAAATATTCACCAGCAAGACCACACCACTGACTGCATACAATGGTCAGCCAATTGAGACATTAGGAGGATGTAAACTTACTGTGAACGTGAAAGACAAGCAGCACAGCCTGTTGTTTGTCATTGTACCTAATGGACACAAATCACTCCTAGGAGATAAAGCATCGGAGGACCTAGGTTTGGTTAAGAGGATCTACCCGATAAACAGTAAAAACATAAAAATGGACAATCATAGCCAAGAAATACAACACTTGCAATATGAAGGAGCTGCACATATTGTAAAATAGTTCCCCTTTGTCTTCAAAGGACATGGAACATTAAAATACACCTACAAGATTCAGCTCAAGAGTGATGTCAAGCCTGTAGTGCATGTCCCATGGAAGTGCTAGCAGGACTTGGAGCTGGCTTGAAAAAGGAGCTGGACAGAATGACACAACTGGGTGTTATTGAGCAAGTGGAAGAGCCCACTGATTGGGTGAATTCTGTCATCTGTACCAAGAAACAGAATGGAGAGTTACGAGTTTGCCTTGATCCTAAGGATTTGAATGAGAATATTAAAAGAGAACACTGTTCAATCCCAACATGAGATGAGATAACCAGTGAAATGGCAGGTGCTAGATATTTTAGCAAGCTGGATGCCTGGCAGGGATTTTGGCAGCTGAAGCTGGATCCAGAAAGTAGCAGGTACTGTACCTTCAGCACACCATTTGGGCGGTACTGTTTTCTGAGGCTTCTGTTTGGTATTGTCTCAGCTCCAGAGATTTTCCACAGGGCTATGGAGTCCATAATTGAGGGTCTAGAGGGCACAAGAATGTACACTGATGATTTGGTGGTCTGGGGAACGACATGCCAGCAACATGATGAAAGACTAAAAAAACTCCTTAACAGGGTTCAGGACAGTGGACTAATACTGAACAGAAAAAAATGTCAGTTTTGTGTCACAGAAATTACCTTTTTGGGGAGAACAAACTTTCAGGTGAAGGATTGAGCCTGATCAGTCAAAAGTGCAGGCTATACTGGACATGCCTACTCCCACTAATAAAAAAAAAAAAAAAAAAAGGAGTCCCGAGAGTCATGGGAATGATCAACTTCCTTGGAAAATTCATTCCTCATCTTTCTTCCAAAACAGCATGCCTCAGAGAGTTGCTCCAACATAACAAGGAATTTGAGTGGTCAACACGACATGAAAAAGAATGGAAAAAGCCAATGGAAATTCTAACCACAGAGCCTGTCCTCACATTCTTTGATCCCTCAAAACCAACAAAGATCTCCACCGACACCTCAAAGGATGGTTTGGGAACTGTTCTGCTTCAAGCTACAGGGGGTAAATGGCAGCCGGTAGCATACGCGTCGAGATCAGTGACAGAGACAGAAAAAACACTATGCTCAAATTGAAAAAGAGACTCTGGGTTTAGTGTTTGGGTGTAGTAAGTTTCACAGTTATGTCTATGGTTTGCCAACCTTTACTGCAGAGACTGATCACAAACCGCTGGTGTCAGTTGTAAAGAAAAACCTCAATGACATGTCTCTGAGAATACAGCACATGATGATGAAAGTCCAGCGATATGACTTTGAGCTAATCTACACGCCGGGAAAATATATAGTGCTAGCGGATGCTTTGTCACGGGCACCAGTATCAAGCAGCTGGACAGAGTCCATCTCCACAACAGATGATGTGGAAACACATGTCAACATGGTGACAGCTTCACACCCTGCATCAGATGCGATGCTAGAGCAAATTGCACAGGAAACGGCAAAGGACTCTGTGCTGCAAAAGGTTGTCCAGCAGATTTATGGAGATTAGGCAAAGGGAAGCTGCACACAGTACTACTCAGTGAGAGTGTAACGGATGCCAACTAGCACTGTTCGGCGTAGAACGTTAGTAAAACCTCCCTCCGAAAAAGCCTCATACAGTATCGGTAGCGCTGAGCATCGGTCGGAACTTTAGTCTCAGCGCGATCGTGCTGGGTCTCCCATGCTCGAACTGTGTAGTTGACTGGTAGGTCGTCGGGTTCGTGTCCCGAGTAGGGCGAACTGCAACAGGATGATCTCAGTCACAATGGTGCCGTGAACCCGGGATGGGAGTGAGGTTTTAAGGGGGAGAGTGTAACGGATGCCAACTAGCACTGTTCGGCGTAGAACGTGAGTAAAACCTCCCTCCCGAAAAAGCCTCATACAGTATCGGTAGCGCTGAGCTATCGGTCGGAACTTTAGCTCAGCGCGATCGTGCTGTGTCTCCCATGCTCGAACTGTGTAGTTGACTGGTAGGTCGCGGGTTCGTGTCCCGAGTAGGGCGAACTGCGCAGGATGATCTCAGTCACAAGAGCAGATCTGAGTGTGGCAAATGGCCTTGTGTTTGAGACAGAACAGAATTGTTATTCCTCAGTCTATGCGCCAGGACATGCTGCATCGTATCCATGAAAGATATCTTGGAATAGAAAAATGCAAAAGGAAAGCCAGAGAAGCAGTTTATTGGCCAGGTATCAATATGGATATCAAGAACATGATAGGAAAATGTAATACATGTCTCACACACCACTACAAACAAACAAAAGAGCCAATGCTGATTGCAGAACAACCAACTGCACCATGGCAAAAAGTGGGCACTGATCTAATGATCAGTTCACTGCTATAAAAGTTCACTGCTAATGATTCGGCTTCCGTGTGGAGAGGACTGAGGCAAATCACCAACTATCGACCTAAGGCTCCTAAAGGTCAGGATGACAAAGCCCTTTGTCAAAGACTGTCCCAACACTATGCCCGTTTGACACCCACCTCGTCATCTGTGTCCAACTCCCCCCCTCCCTCCAGCTCCACAGCCTCCACATTCCCTACTTCATTTAAGGCACACCCCCTCCCCCCCCCCCCCCTCCCCTTATCATCAGTGAGCAGGATGTGCTCAAATCATTCTCCAGGACTGAACCCGCGCAAGGCCCCCGGCCCAGACGGCGTGTCTCCTCCACCCTGAGACTCTGTGCGAAACAGCTGGCTCCTGTATTCACAGACATTTTTAACACCTCCCTTTAGTTATGCCACGTGCCGTCCTGCCTACAAATCCTCCACCATCATCCCTGTCCCCAAGAAAGCCACGGAATCACTGGACTTAATGACTACAGACCCTGTAGCGCCTACCTCTGTAGTCATGAAGTCCTTTGAGGCGCCTGGTCCCTGTCCCACCTCAAGTCCATCACCACCCCTCTCCTTGACCCGCGGCAGTTTGCCTACCGAGCCAAACAGGTCTGGACGATGCAGTCAACCTGGCCCCCTCCACTCCATCCTTGCAGCACCTGACTCCCCGGGAACCCTACGCCAGGATCCTGTTGTGGACTTCAGCTCCGCATTCAACACCATCCGCCCCGCTCTGCTCGGGACAAGCTGTCCCCCTGCTCAACGTGCCTGACTCCCTCTGCAGGTGGATCATCGGACTTCCGACGGAGCCGGAGGCAGCATGTGCGGCTGGGAAAGGACTGTCTCAGACTATACTAGCATCAGCACCGGATCACCCCAGGGCTGTGTACTTTCCCCCCTACTCTTCTCCCTTTACACCAACCTCTGCCACCTCCAGCCACCAGTTCTGTTCAAGTTGATCAAGTTTGCGGACGACACCACCCTCATCGGTCTCATCTCCAACGGCGGACGAGTCCGCCTACAGGAGAGAGGTGGCCCAGCTGGCGTCCTGGTGCAGCAATAACAACCTGCAGCTGAACGCTCTGAAGACAGTGGAGATGATTGTAGACTTCAGGAAAGTCACTACTCCTCTGCCCCCCCCTCACCCTCTCAGGCTCTCCCATCACCACTGCTGATTCCTTCCGCTTCCTAGGCACTACCATCACCAGGGACCTCAAATGGGAGCTGACCATCAGCTCACTCATCAAAAAAGCCCAGCAGAGGATGTTCTTCCTGCGGCAGCTGAGGAAGCTCAAGCTACCCACCAAGATGTTAGTGCAGTTCTACACAGCCATCATCGAGTCCATCCTCACCACCTCCATAACCGTGTGGTACGCAGGAGCCACTGCCAGGGACAGACTAAGGCTGCAGCGCGTCGTGCGCACTGCTGAGAAGGTGATCGGCTGCAAGCTCCCATCTCTCCAGGATCTGTACATCTCCAGGACCCGGAGGCGTGCTGGCCGGATCATAGCCGATCCCTCACACCCTGGTCACGTACTGTTTGCCCCCCTCCCCTCTGGTAGAAGACTTCGGTCCATCCAGACTAAAACCTCCCGTCACATGAACAGCTTCTTCCCCTCTGCCATTAGACTGCTGAACACTAAGTGACTTATTGACTCTCGTGCACCATGTACAGCAGCTCAACCAGACTCATGTCAATCATCACTGTTTTCTTCCTGCATTACCGACTGCACTATATAGTTCTCCACAGTATCTGCTGCTGGCTAATATATATTTTAACTGTTGACCAGTATCACTTAATCTTATCCTACACTTTATTACATGTATAGTTTATTTCTCTTATCTTATCATGTTTAATGTTGCAGCATTGTACCGAGACAAATTCCTAGTTTGTGTACTACATGAACAATGGCAATAAACCTGATTCTGATTCTGATTCTGATTCTGATCTCTTCCATTTGCATGGAAAGGACTATGTCTTAGTCATAGACTATAATTCAAACTACCCTGAGGTAGCCCAGCTCACTAGTACATCAGCACAGTCTCATCACACACATAAAAAGCTTCTTTTCTAGACATGGAATCCCACAGTGTGTGGTTAGTGACAATGGCCCCCAGTACAGCTGTGTAGAATTCAGGGAGTTTGCCAAGCAGTATAGATTTCAGCACACTATATCTAGGCCACTGTATCCACAGGCTAACGGACAAGCCGAAAAAGGATTCCAAATTGGAAAAAGACTGTTGAAAAAAGAAAGAGATAGCAATACTGACCCATATCTTGCTTTGCTAAGTTACAGGACAGCAGCACTAGAGTGTGGTGCATCACCAGTAGAGCTTCTAATGCGTCGTAGGCTGCGCACCACTTTACCACACATTATCACAGAGAAAGACAAGGACAACAACAGAGAACTGACTAACAAGAGAAACAAACTGAAACTCAAACAGAAAATGAACTATGACAGATCAGCAAGGAGACTGGAACCTCTTTGTGAAAGGGACATTGTGAGACTTGAGGATCCTAATGCTTGGACCAGAAAGGCAACAGTTCTCAGTGAAGTGGGCTCCAGATCCTATATGGTGAGAACAGAGGATGGACAAGTGTTCAGAAGAAACAGGAAGAGTCTTTTGAAGATTGTGGAGGACACTGAAGGGCAACCTCAGGAAACTGAGTCTGGAAAGGATGTTAATATGACACTAGATTTGCAACACACTGAGCCTCCTTCATCTTCCTCAGGTGTTGTCACTCCAGCTCTGAGGCGATCCACCAGAAACAGGAAGCCACCTGAGAGACTCATAGAACAGTGAACTTTTGAAGTTGTTAAAAAAAGAGTTGACAGTTACATGTTATGTGTTATAAATGGAATAGTTGTGGCTTTCTTGTTTTGTTTTGGTGATCAGTACACAGTGTATTTGTGAAAATAAAGAAAAAGTTTCCTATGAACTGCATTAAGACATCTTGAATGTTAGTAAGAAGGTTTATACAGTTACAGTCTTGAAATGCTGTATATACAGTGGGGAAAAAAGTATTTAGTCAGCCACCAATTGTGCAAGTTCTCCCACTTAAAAGATGAGAGAGGTCTCCAATTTTCATCATAGGTATACCTCAACTATGAGAGACTAAATGAGAAAAAAAAAAATCCAGAAAATTGCATTGAAGGATTTTTAATGAATTAATTGATAAATTCCTTGGTAAAATAAGTATTTGGTCAATAACAAAAGTTCATCTCAATACTTTGTTATATACCCTTTGTTGGCAATGACAGAGGTCAAACGTTTTCTGTAAGTCTTCACAAGGTTTTCACACACTGTTGCTGGTATTTTGGCCCATTCCTCCATGCAGATCTCCTCTAGAGCAGTGATGTTTTGGGGCTGTCACTGGGCAACACGGACTTTCAACTCCCTCCAAAGATTTTCTATGGTGTTGAGATATGGAGACTGGCTAGGCCACTCCAGGACCTTGAAATGCTTCTTACGAAGCCACTCCTTCGTTGCCCGGGCGGTGTGTTTGGGATCATTGTCATGCTGAAAGACCCAGCCACGTTTCATCTTCAATGCCCTTGCTGATGGAAGGAGGTTTTCACTCAAAATCTCACGATACATGGCCCCATTTATTCTTTCCTTTACACGGATCAGTCGTCCTGGTCCCTTAGCAGAAAAACAGCCCCAAAACATGATGTTTCCACCCCCATGCTTCACAGTAGGTATGGTGTTCTTTCTCCTCCAAACACGACAAGTTGAGTTTTTACCAAAAAGTTCTATTTTGGTTTCATCTGACCATATGACATTCTCCCAATCCTCTTCTGGATCATCCAGATGTTTTCTAGCAAACTTCAGACGGGCCTGGACATGTACTGGCTTAAGCAGGGGGACACATATGGCACTGCAGGATTTGAGTCCCTGGCGGCGTAGTGTGTTACTGATGTAGCCTTTGTTACTTTGGTCCCAACTCTCTGCAGGTCATTCACTAGGTCCCCCCCGTGTGGTTGTGGGATTTTTGCTCACCATTCTTGTGATCATTTTGACCCCACGGGGTGAGATCTTGCGTGGAGCCCCAGATCGAGAGAGATTATCAGTGGTCTTGTATGTCTTCCATTTTCTAATAATTGCTCCCACAGTTGATTTCTTCACACCAAGCTGCTTACCTATTGCAGATTCAGTCTTCCCAGCCTGGTGCAGGTCTACAATTTTGTTTCTGGTGTCCTTTGACAGCTCTTTGGTCTTGGCCATAGTCGAGTTTGGAGTCTGACTGTTTGAGGTTGTGGACAGGTGTCTTTTATACTGATAACGAGTTCAAACAGGTGCCATTAATACAGGTAACGAGTGGAGGACAGAGGAGCCTCTTAAAGAAGAAGTTACAGGTCTGTGAGAGCCAGAAATCTTGCTTGTTTGTAGGTGACCAAATTCCTTACCGAGGAATTTACCAATTAATTCATGAAAAATCCTTCAATGTGATTTTCTGAATTATTTTTTTTTCTCATTTAGTCTCTCATAGTTGAGGTATCCCTATGATGAAAATTGGAGACCTCTCTCATCTTTTAAGTGGGAGAACTTGCACAATTGGTGGCTGACTAAATACTTTTTTGCCCCACTGTATGTCATAGTTATCAAGTTATACTAATCTGCTCAGGAAAGGGGATGTACTGATAGGTGTTACCACTAGGTGGCAGTATGATCACATGCGATAGCAGGTAGATTCAGGAAGTGATAAAACATGTTAAACCGGAAGTTATAATAAAAGGAGAAGCTCGTCTTACTAGCGTGGTGATTAAGACTTAAGTGTCTTTGTTATAAATAAATAACAAACATTACAAACATCACTCTCTGTTGGTCATTCCGGGTATCCAGACATAACATTTGGCGACGAGAGTTGAACCATGGAAGCGTGCGTGAGGCCACCACAGCCATTTCTGGAAATCCCCAGTGAGCTCCCCATTCTGTGGCTGCACTGGTTTGCTGCTTTCACCACCTACATATCGGCGGTTAGCCTGGATGAGATAGACGAGGTACAGAAACAAGCTCTATTGGTTCACTACTTGGGCATAGAAGGCCAACATATTTTGTACATGCCAGGACCAACAGACTTGTTCACTGATTCAGTCAAGCTGCTAGCTAGCTACTTCACCAGATACGACAGCGTGTTTGTGCGGGACACAAGGTTTTGACAACAACGACAGAGGCCCAGAGAGACGACACAACAATTCATGCGGACCTTCGCTGCCTAGCTAGCAAGCGCAAATTCAGTTTGTTGGAGGATGCGGTGCAGAATCAGCTATGGCAACTGGGCTACATGCTACTAGCATATGTGGTGGCCTCAGACAGGCCCGGTGACACTGCAGAAGAGGCTGAGGTAGACACCGCGGGACAGCAGGACACCATGGAGCAACAACCCAGTGACAAACTTACGCTAGAAGATGAGCTAATCTGTGACAAGCTAGCCGAAGAGCGCAGCCTAGAGAACGAATGCAGCACAGAGTGGACACAACACAGAGCGTGAATATGACACGGAGGGAGAGCAGCAACCAGACTCAGATTCTTGCCCAGCGTGAGCTTCCAGGAGCTGGTATGGAGTTGCAGGAGAGGGAGCCCACATCTATCGGGAACCCCGGGACACAACAACCTGGAGCAGATTCTAACAGCGACGATAGCAACACATCACCATGACCAGACTTCCCAGGTGAGGGGGAGAAGGGGTTGGTCTACTTCCGACTCCATGCACAACACCAGCCTATGGGAGCCGCCACTGAGCGGCTGGATGAAGAGACCACAATCATACAAAAAGCAGTAGAGTCACCGGACGTCTTCCAAATCTACGATCGGCACCGGCCTCCAGGAACTGCCGCAGAGGCACAGGATGAAGAGTCCGTGACCCAACAGGATGCAGCAGAGCCACCACGGCCTGGTGGATGCCCCATAGCAAACGTCAGAGCCACACCATCACAGCCACAATGGCGTGTGTGGCCAAACAAAGCGCCACTCACAGTGATGAACTGGGTTCGGGTCCACAGAACCAAGTGACTGGGTTCATAGTCGGCCTTAACATTGTCACCCCCACAACACCTATGAAGATTGCTGCACAGCTGAGACCAGCTGCCGTTCAGATGGCGGATGAATTGAGATGGCAGGCCAGCTGTCTGTGGAAGGTGAGAGCAGCTGCTGTGGATCAAGATGCAGCGCTGGAGTCGACCCAGCTGGTGTGGGATCCTGGCTGGGACATTGTTAACAAGACTGCCACGGCTCCAACAGGATGGCACCCGGGCTTGCTGCAACTGGCTCCTCCAGGGGCGTGTCCACCACCAGCTCGCCTCAGGGCCCCTCCAACTGAACTGCCCTCCTCAGAGAAAAGAAAAGAGGACTGTTAAGCTAGGGGCGCGGATGCCAACAGATCATAGCAGAATAACCCACTCAGCCACGCTGGGCTACACGGCGGTCTACCCGCTAGCACTAGCTAGTTCTGTGTTTCATTATGTACCAAATTGGGGAGGGTGACATAACGCACGGCTCAGGAGACACACACGCAGGCTCAGGGTAGATTTAATCGCTTTATTGAACAACAAGAGTGCGTGGCTGCATGTCTGTGGGATAAGAATGTATTGGTGGTGGGCGTCTGCGTCAGGCACGGGGGCAGGAAGCCGTTCAGCCGGACAACCCTAAGGGAGGAAGCAGAGGGAGAAGGGTAACGGGCACCACACCAATACAGAAGACTAAGACAGTTTGCTGGCTTACTTGGTTTGGGCTGGTGGCTGGCGTTAACAAGGGCGTAGCCCGGGAGACAGCAACCTGGAGCGCCTGCAGCAGCAGCGAGGAGGCAGCGGCGAGGAGACGAGGTCCGCCGCCGGGGAATCCACCTGTGCACAGGGGAGAAGACTGGGAGAAAAAGAGGTGAGGGAAGCTTACTCAGATTTCCTTGCTTGGAGAAGGGGGTTCCTTGCAGCAAGAGATGCCGATGAGAACAGACGGCTTCAGGCCGAAGCCCAGGGCAGAGTGAGTTAAATACCTCGCCGCTGACGAGGCGCAGGTATGCGCGCAGCTGGCACCGCTGATGAGCGGCGAGTCATGACAGTACTCCCCCCTCTAGCAGCGCCTCCTGGCGATGGTTTCTCCGGGTGTGCTCGGTGGAACTCAGCGATGAGGGACGGGTCCAACACAAACGAGGAGCACACCCATTGTCTCCATTCAGGTCCATAGCCCTCCCAGTCCACCAAATACTGCAACCCGCGACCCCGGCACCGGGAGTCCAGGATGGCGGAGACTGCCCAGGCCGAATGGCCACCTATCATCCGGGGCGCGGGCTGCGCTGCAGGTGGAGGGCAGAGGGGGTCAGAGACCACCGGTTTAACCTTGGAGACGTGGAAGGTGGGATGGATGCAGAGGGAGGGGGAATAGCCACACGCACAGCCACCGGGTTGATGATCTGGGTAATGGGAAATGGGCCGATGAATCGTTGTGCCAGCTTCCTCCTCTCACCCTTTAAATTAACGTCCTGTGTGGACACCCAGACTTGTTGGCCCACCTGGCAGGCAGGGGCAGGTCTCCTGCGCCGGTCCGCCATGGACTTGTTGCGCTCCGCCGTGCGTAAAAGCGCATTGCGCGCCGTGGTCCAAAAGGAGCGGCACCGCCTGAGGTGCGCCTGGACTGAGGGGACAGCCAACTCGCCCTCCTGCACGGGGAATAGAGGTGGATCATAGCCCAGGGATGCCTTGAAGGGGGACATCCCGGTGGCAGAAGAGCGGGAGGTGTTGTGGGCGTACTCCACCCAGGCGAGATGTGTGCTCCAGGACCCGGGCTTAGATGCAGTAACGCAGCGGAGCGCAGCCTCCAGCTCCTGATTGGTCCGCTCACACTGCCCGTTGGATTGGGGGTGATGGCCGGAGGAGAGGCTTACTTTGGCTCCCAGGGCGTTGCAGAAAGACCTCCAGACATCCGAAGTGAACTGGGGACCCCGATCGGAGACCACGTCAACCGGTATCCCGTGCAGTCTGACCACGTGCTGGATGAGGAGGTCCGCCGTCTCCAAGGCAGAGGGGAGCCCCCGTAGAGGCACAAAGTGGGCGGCCTTGGAGAACTGGTCAACGATGGTCAGGACTGTGTCGAAGTTGTTGGAAACAGGGAGACCGGTGACGAAGTCTAGGGCGATGTGTGACCAGGGCCTACCAGGGACGGGCAGGGGCTGAAGCAGGCCCGCGGGGGGAGCGTTACCTGACTTGCTGGTGGCGCAGACGGGGCAGGCCCGGGCGTAGCGGGCGGCGTCTTTCCGCAGTCCCGGCCACCAAAAGGTCCGTTGGAGGAGGTCGATCATCCGGGAGGACCCAGGGTGGCAGGTGAGCTTCGAGGTATGGAGCCAGTGGATAACCTCCCCCCGGACAGCAGATGGCACGAAGAGCCTCCCCTCCGGTCCGCCGCCAGGGTCCGGTTCCGACTCCTGCGCCCTCCGGATCTTGCTCTCAATGTCCCAGGAGACAGCCCCCACGAAGCACGACCTGGGCAGGATGGTGTGGACTGCATCTTCTGACGCCTCAGGGGCGAATTGCCTGGAGAGGGCGTCGGGCAGGCCGTTTTTGGAGCCGGGCCTGTAGGTGATGTTAAACCTAAACCTTGCGAAGAACAGGGACCAACGCGCCTGGCGGGCGTTCAGACGCTTGGCAGTTCTTAAATACTCCAAGTTCTTATGGTCGGTGAGTACCACGAACGGCAAGGCGGCCCCCTCCAGCCAGTGGCGCCACTCCTGAAGCGCGAGTTTGATGGCCAATAGTTCTCTGTCCCCCACGTTGTAATTACGTTCCGCCGGGGACAAGCGCCGAGAGAAGAAGGCGCAGGGCCGCTTGGCTCCATTGGCTGGTGACCGCTGGGACAGCACCGCCCCCACCCCCGTATCCGAAGCGTCCACCTCCACAATGCACTGCAGCACGGGATCAACCTGGCTGAGGACCCGGGAGGAGGAAAACTCCGTCTTCAGCGCCTGGAAGGCAGCTGCGGCCTCTTCAGTCCACTGGAACGGGACCTTAGGGGAGGTGAAGCGGGTCAGAGGGCCGACAATGGCTCCAAAATTAGGGACGAAGCAGCGGTAGAAATTGGCAAACCTGATGAACTGTTGCACCTGTTTCCTCGAGGTTGGCGTGGGCCAATCTACCACCGCTTTGACCTTCGCTGGGTCCGGGAGCACCTGGTCATGGGAGATGACGAACCCCAGGAAGGAAGTTGTCTTGGCGTAGAACTCACATTTCTCCGCTTTCACATATAGTCGGTTCTCCAGTAGCCTCTGAAGGACCCGCCTCACGTGGATCTGGTGCTCGTCCCTGGATTTGGAGAAGATGAGGATATCGTCCAGGTAGACGAACACGAACAGGCCGATGAAATCCCGGAGGACGTCATTTATGAGGCGCTGAAAGACGGCTGGAGCATTGGTCAGCCCGAACAGCATGACTAGGTATTCAAAGTGGCCGTTTGGGGTATGGAAGGCAGTCTTCCATTCATCTCCCTCCCGGATCCGGACGAGGTGGTGCGCGCTGCGGAGATCCAGCTTGGTAAACCAGGTCGCCCCCTGGAGGGAGTGGAAGGCGGTGTCCATCAGGGGCAGGGTGTAGCGGTCCTTCTCCGTGATGTCGTTGAGGGCACGGTAATCAATACAAGGACGAAGGGAGCCATCCTTTTTGCCCACGAAGAAGAACCCTGCGCCTAATGGTGATGATGATGGGCGGATAATCCCAGCACTGAGCGACTCCTTCAAATATGTGTTCATCGTCTCCTTCTCTGGCACTGACAGACTGTAGAGGCGTCCCGAGGGTAGAGGTGCCCCCTGGCGGATGTTAATGGCACAGTCATAGGGCCGGTGTGGAGGAAGAGACATCGCCTTGGACTTGCTGAAGACCGCGCCCAGGTCATGGAACTCCGAGGGCACCAGGGTGAGATCCGGAGGCGCGGCGTCCTTAGCAGAGGGAGGAGAGGGCGCAGGCAGCGGATTGGAGACAGGTGCCCATGCAAAAGGAGCTCCAGGCAGACACCCTACCGGTCTTCCAGTCCAGGACGGGGTTGTGGAGGCGGAGCCATGGGTATCCAAGGATGACAGGTGTAATAGAGGAAGGCAGGACGTAGAAGGTGATGTCCTCCCGGTGGTTCCCCGAGATGATAACCGGGACGGGGGACATCCGGTGAGTCACTTTTCCCAGGGAGACACGGGAGAGATTGACTAGGGCGAGAGGAGAATCGAGAGGGTGGCAACGGATGCCCAATCCGGTTGCCAGGCTTTGAGATATGAAGCTACCCTCCGCGCCTGAATCCACCAGTGCGTGAGTGAGATGCCCTGTGGGGTTGTGGCAGAAGCGGATGGGCAGCGTCAAATGTGTGAGGGGAGTTAACCGATTAGCATCTGCGAGGCCCCCTACAGTGACTCGCGGACCTCCCCGTTTGGTTTCTCCGGACAATGCTCCACCGTGTGCTGGCTGCCCCCGCAATACATGCAGAGGCCCAACTCACGGCGACGTTGTTTCTCCGCTAGGGGGAGCTTTGTCCGGCCCGTCACCATCGGCTCCGACTCCTCGGAGGGCTCTGGCGGCGGTAACGCCAGGGGGCGAGCTTGGGGCAGGCGCGCCGAGGCACCCCGCGAGCGAGAAGAGGACTTCCGCTCCGAGGCGCTCTCGCCCAACCTGTTATCCAAGCTAATAGCAAGGGAAGTCAGCTCCGCTAGCGTCTCCGGGATATCCCGGCCGGCCAGCTCATCCCTCAGACCAGAGTTAAGACTGCGAAGGAAGATGCCGCAGAGCGAACGCTCTTCCCAGCCGACTTCCTCCGCGTTAACCCGGAAGTTGATCGCGTAATCGTCCGCCGATCGGCTCCCCTGCTGGAGGCTGAGAAGGCAATCAACCTGGACACTATCCATACGCGAGTGAACGAACACTTCCAGAAATTGTCGCACGAACTGGCCATAGGTGAGGGTGGTGTAGCTGGGCTTCGCCATTACGGCGTAAGCCCAGGTAAGCGCTCGACCCTCCAAGAGGTTACCTATATAGCCAATCCGGCTGTGGTCTGAGGGGAAGTCTCCGGGGACGCGGTGGAACACGGACTCACACTGCATGATAAACCCCCGCGCTCCACCGAGCTTGCCGCTAAAGCGGGCGGGGGTGGGAATGGGTGTGAGTCGTGCCGGAGCACCCGGAGCAGGCTGGACGGCCGCCGGAGCAGCGGAAGCTGCGCCACCCAGACGAACCGGGGGGAACGGTTGTTGGGGGTCCAGGCGGTCTAATCGGTTAGTAATTATTGTTAATTGATTAAGGATCACTTGTTGTTGGTGGGCTATTAGATCCACCCAAGCCTCGAGGGTGGAAAGACGGCGTGCGAGCCCGTTGTCTGCCGAGCCGCTCTGCTGAAGCCGTACTGACATAACGCACGGCTCAGGAGACACACACGCAGGCTCAGGGTAGATTTAATCGCTTTATTGAACAACAAGAGTGCGTGGCTGCGTGTCTGTGGGATAAGAATGTATTGGTGGTGGGCGTCTGCGTCAGGCACGGGGGCAGGAAGCCGTTCAGCCGGACAACCCTAAGGGAGGAAGCAGAGGGAGAAGGGTAACGGGCACCACACCAATACAGAAGACTAAGACAGTTTGCTGGCTTACTTGGTTTGGGCTGGTGGCTGGCGTTAACAAGGGCGTAGCCCAGGAGACAGCAACCTGGAGCGCCTGCAGCAGCAGCGAGGAGGCAGTGGCGAGGAGACGAGGTCCGCCGCCGGGGAATCCACCTGTGCACAGGGGAGAAGACTGGGAGAAAAAGAGGTGAGGGAAGCTTACTCAGATTTCCTTGCTTGGAGAAGGGGGTTCCTTGCAGCAAGAGATGCCGATGAGAACAGACGGCTTCAGGCCGAAGCCCAGGGCAGAGTGAGTTAAATACCTCGCCGCTGACGAGGCGCAGGTATGCGCCCAGCTGGCGCCGCTGATGAGCGGCGAGTCATGACAGAGGGTTGATTTAACTGTGTGTGTTTTCTATTTTTCCGGGGGGGTGGGGGGCGGGTTGAATGTAGTATGTGAAACTGCAATGGGTTAACTGGCACCGGTGTGGTGACACAGCCATGCGGTGACATTATCATGCCAGACCATTATAAAGGGAGAGTTGACCATCTTAGGATTCTGTTGGCTTTCTCCTCTCTGATAGCTCAGCCTCCCGTAACAGATGCCAACATTGTAAGTTTATCCTTGTTGTAATAAAGTTCGTGTTCCAAGCAACACCACTCTCCGTTGGTCATTCCGGGTTTCCGGACATAACAGTCATCATGGTGAGACAGTAAAATGTAACAGACTAATTGTGGTAAAAAATGAATACTTGCATGGAATTTGTAGTAAATCATTCATCAGCAATGTCCCAGCCAGGATCCCACACCAGCTGGGTCGGCTCCAACGCTGTGTCTTGAGCTGCAGCAGCTGCTCTTACCTTTCGCAGACTGCTGGCTTGCCGTCTTGATCCATCAGCTATCTGGACGGTGGCTGGTCTCAGCTGCACGGCGATCTTTATGGGTGTCAGTGGTGGTGACGATGTTGAGACCGACTGCGGGTCCGGGCATTCAGTTCTGCGGACCCAAACCCAATCCATCACTGCTAGTGGCACTCTGTTCAGGTGCATTCGGCATCGTGGTTGTGATGGTGCAACTCTCACATCTGCTGTGGGACATCCTCCAAGTTGTGGTGGTTCTGCTGCATCCTGTTGGGTCACAAATTCTTCTTCCTGGGGTCACAAATTCTTCTTCCTGCGGCTCAGCGGCAGCTCCTGGAGGCTGATGCTGGTCGTGGATTCGGAAGGCATCTGGTGGCTCTACTGCGTTTTGTTGAATCGCGAACTCTTCATCCTGCAGCTCAGCGGCGGCTCCTAGAGGGTGATGCCGGGTGTGGATTCGGAAATAATCTGGCTTCTTCTCCCCCTCTCCTGGGAAGTCTGGTCATGGCGATGTGTTGCTGTCGCTGTTGGTAGAACCTATGCCAGGTAGTTGTGTCCTGGGGTTTCCGATAGACGTGAGCTCCCTCTCCTGCAGCTCTGCACTGGCTTCCTGAGGCTTATGCTGGGTGAGGATCTGAGGCGAGTCCTGTCTGTGCTCTCTCTCCTTGCTGTGTTTGCTCTCTGTGCTATGTTCTCTCTCTGCGCTGTGTTCACTCTCTGGGCTGTGCTTTTTGGCTAGTTTGTCACGGATTAGCTTGTCTTCTAAGGTGAATTTGTCACTGGGTTGTTGCTCTGTGGTGCCCTGCCGTCCCACGGTGTCTACTTAGGGGCCCTCCCGAAATTGTGTGGAGTTGACGGGCTCAGCAACCGGAGTAACTGTCTGCACCAGTGGAGCTAACTGCGAGGAACACGGGTGTGGTCCCACCAGCCGCGGTGCCACCTGAGCCGTCATCTCCAGCTGGAATGCCAATTCCATCGCCTCCGTCACCGATAGGTAGGGCACCATCTCCAACATTGTCTCCTGCATCTCTTTCACTGTGTCTGCCACTGTCTGGTCATCCGGCCCCTCTTCCAGCATGGTCCGTATCACCGTATTCACAGCAAACCACTTCAACTGTGACCATATCAATCTGTCCTCCGCGTGTCTGAACTCGCACGTGCTAACCAAACAGCAAAGGGTGTCTACGTACTGTACGAGCGACTTGTCTTCTCGCTGTTGGCACTGGGAAAACATGAACCCTCAGGCCATCACGTCCCGTGGGGCACGGAAATGCTCGGCCATCAAGGCGGTACATTTGCCGAAAGTCTCCGCAGGGCCCAGTGCCTCCAACACATGCCATCCCTCGAGGCCAAGGCAAAAATTCATCACAGACCGTAGATGACTCTTGCTAGCGTTAGCTAAGTCCTTAGCCGACACAAATGACTGAAGTACCTCAATCCAACATGGCCATGGGATGGGTGGCTCACCTGGGGTCATGAGGAACAGTGTTGGTAATAAGGGGCACTCTCCCAGATGTGCGTCTGTCTTCAGGAAAAACATTGTATTTTCCTCTGGAAGACCTATCCCATCCTCGTCGCCATTTGTTATGTCTACAAAACTGGAAAGATCAACAGAAAATGGAGTTTGCTGAGAACATGAACTTTATTACAAAACTTTCTTATGGTGGTACAGAAATGTTATCGGTTGGGAAGCCGAGCAAAGGAGAGAGCAGAAAAGAGGCTGTAAAATGGCCGTCCCTCACATTTATATGCTCAGTGTGATGACATCACCGAACGACTGCATCATCACGCCAACACTGACTAAACCTGTGGTTTCACAACACCACAACTACCGTCTACCAGCCAGTATGTGGAAGAATGATCCAACAGTGTCCAGAAACAATATTTATTGATATTTGTAATGACGAATAGATGTGCTAGCTTGGCTGTGCATTGGTGAAACACTCCAATAATAGAAAATAAATTGTACCTGTTGTGGAAATCCTCAAAAAGCCGTCATGTCTAGGTTTGCAAAATTTATCCACCAGAGCTCCCATGAAAAACGTGTTTATTTACACTCGTTCGCCCTGTTAATCCCAACACTTCGTTTCAGCTCTACAGAGCTTCATTCCATTTGTGAGCAGGTGAGTGTCAGTCTTATTTTTAAACTAGTTTAATTGCAGTGATAATACGTTTACTCTGAGGCTGATTAGCAGCTCAAATTGGAAGTAATATTTCTACTGAGCCGACGCGTTGCTGTTAATGCTATTCTAGCTATTAACTCCCTCTGATGGAAATTCGGATGTTTTTCGCATATTTGCATTAACTTTAAGTGTAGGCAAGTTACTTTTAATGATAAATAAGAGTCATAATTTGGTAAACAGACATACCTGCAGCAGGAGTAAGCTCAATTTGTGGCCAGACAGAGACATGGGGTCATATCATCCCTCAGCCAACTCACATGAAAAGGCAGCCCACAAAATTTTCCTTTGGTAATCTCTGCTGGTCTATGTGAATCTAAAAAACTTGTATTCTGATTGCTATCACCATCTTTCATAAGATGGTGATGGCTACATGAGCCAGTTGTGCAACATTTCGACATTTTCTTTGTTTAAATTTAGATAATGTTGCCATAGAATTGCATTGAAATCGTCGTTTGTTGATACCTCGATGTGCCATTAGTGCACGTTCATGAGATTGGTGACGTAAGCATCGACAGCCCTATGTGAAGTTCTCCTCTCACTGCTCTGTTAGCTGTGCGTTGCATTATGGGATATATTTTCTAATGTAGTGACCATCCGTTGTACACTACTTTTCAAAATGCATTGTGTGATATTTTGAGTGAAATATGAAATTTGAGTGAATTGAAATTTTCAGGTAAGATTTTGAACAGCACTACAAAATAGCTGATTAACTATATAGTACACTATATGGGGAGGGAGTGAACATTTCGAACACAGCATTAGGCTGCTGCCATCAGTAGTGCTTGAGTGTGGGAGTCTGTGAGGGCATGAAGTGGCTCAAAATGGTAGAAATGGGACATACAGCAACAGCTACAGACCAGTGGCCCTGATGTCTCACATGATGAAGACCCTGGAGAGACTGCTCCTTGCTCACCTCTTCCCCCTGGTGGGACCAGCGATGGATCCACTCCAGTTCGCCTACCAGCATGGCATTGGGGTTGAGGATGCAGTGATCTTCCTCCTTCACCGTTCTCTGTCCCACCTGGAGAAGCCCGGGAATGCGGTGAGAATCATGTTCTTTGACTTCTCCAGTGCTTTCAACACCATTCAACCGATGATCCTGAAGGACAAGCTGCTGTGCGCAGGGGTGGACCAGAACCTGTCATCATGGATCCTGGACTACCTCACTAACTGGCCACAGTTTGTGAGAACCCGAGATTGTGTGTCTGACACGATCATCGGTAGCATGGGGGCCCCCCAGGGAACGGTTTTGGCTCCCTTCCTGTTCACCCTTTATACTGTGGACTTCTCACACAACACAACACACTGCCATCTACAGAAGTTCTCTGACGACTCTGCGATCGTCGGCCTCTTCTCCAACGGAGATGAAGCTGAGTACAGAGGACTTATCCAGGACTTCGTGGACTGGTGCCATCGGAACTGCCTCCAGATCAACGCGAGGAAAACTAAGGAGCTGGTGGTGGACTGCCGCAGGCAAGGACAACCCCTCACAGCACCAGTAAACATACAGGGAACAGACATTGAGATGGTGACATCCTACAAGTACCTTGGTGTTCATCTGAACAATAAACTAGACTGGTCACACAATACTGATGCACTCTACAAGAAGGGACAGCGCAGGCTGTTCCTACTGAGGAGGCTCAGGTCTTTTGGTGTACAAGGGGCGCTGCTGAAGACATTCTACGACACGGTGGTGGCATCAGCCATCACTTTTGGAGTGGTCTGCTGGGGCAACGGCATTACAGCAGCCGATAGGAAGAGACTGAACAAACTGATCAAGAAAGCTAGATCTGTCCTGGGGCAACGCCTTGACCCAGTGGAGGAGATAGGAGAGAGAAGGATGTTGGCTAAACTGTTATCTCTGCTGGAGTCCGAGTCCCACCCTATGCAGGACATATTGAACACACTGAGGAGCTCATTTAGCAGTAGACTGCATCATCCTAGGTGCGCAACCGAGAGGTTTCGCAGGTCCTTCCTACCTACGGCTGTCAGACTGTATAACCTAAGCAGGGCTGCTCGCAGAGATAGCAAGAAAACGTGACGACCTAGTAGTATTGAATGCAAAAGACGCAACAGACTTATATAAATGGTCCCCTCCAGTATACAACTAGGACAATATCAGTCGCTACGGAGGGTGACAATATGTATGGGTACATATTCATACTATGTAGGATAACTAAGTAGACGGTTATGCTGTTTATTCCATCTTGCTACAATGCTCCGCACTTTCTATATATATTTATATATTTATGTGTACGTATGTGTATCCACTGCTCTTATTTATATTTTTCGTATCTTCTTAATTATTGCTCTGAGTGTTGCTATCTCTGTGCTGTTGCAATCCTGGAATTTCCCCATTGTGGGACTAATAAAGGCTTATCTTATCTTATACTTTGTTACCTTGGCAACACTAAAAGTTTTTTATTTAATTTACTGTATTAAAAGGATTAGGAAATCAAAATAGTGTATGTAAGAGATTACAAAAATAAAATAACAGGACAAAATAAAAACAGATTCCAGACAAAACTAAAATTAGAAACCAACAGGGGTACATTGACAAAGAATAAAAGAAAATGATCCTAAAAGTTCAAGGTTGTGTGTGTTCACAGGGTCTTTAGAGGATTTTGTGTAACTTCTTAAAATAAAATCCCAGTTCTGTTTTAAATTATTGCATTCTCCTTCATTTTTGCCCATCTACATTTATAATTGTAATATTTTTTTATTGAACTAAAGGGGATCAAATCACGTCTCTCTTGTGTGGTGTGTGTGTGTTGGCGTACCCCCCCAACGTGACATCAGGCAGGCATGGTTGTTCTGTATATATAGTTCTGTGTTCTTAATAAAGTGTGGTTGGTTCGCTGCATGACAAGAGAGACTCCGAATCCTTTCCTCATACATAACATTTTGGCGACAAGAATAAACCATGGGAGCGTATGGGCTACCTCCATCCCTGCTACCGTTTCTGGAGTACATGGGAGAGCCAGTGATCCTGTGGCCTTAGTGGGTGGCCATGTTTGTGGATTACATCGGGGCGCTGGGCCTAAGTAGACTCGACGGGAGATGAAGATGAGCACTTCTGGCCCACCATCTCGGCGCGGAAGGCCAAAGAATTCTCGGTATGTTGGGTGAAACGGAGTGCTATGAGGATGCTGTTGAGCGGCTGGCCGAGTACTTCCCTGAGCAGATGAGGACCACGAAGCTGTGGGTGGCAGGAGTGTTGGCTAGTTAGCTGGGAGGAGCTAACGGCCCACTCAGTGTCTATGGGCAAGTTAGCCACAAAGCTAACTATGCGCCAAAAGCAAGTTCCAGGCTACCAGCTAGGCATCGAGGTGGGACTGGGGCCACGAGTGGAGGAGTCCCCGCTCACTGGAGATGGTGGGCCAGCCAAGGAGCTCAGCATGGTACAGGACCATAGAACTGGTGAGTTTGACAGCACGGTGAGCGATGACAGCGGAGAGGGAGAGCAGCGACAGGAGTCATCCCCGCAGCTGGAGGCTGGGCAGCGGGAGAGTGGGAACATGCAGGCTGAGAGCCCCGGGGAAGAGCAGTGACAGCTGGGCATGGAGACGACGCAGCGGAGCACCTGGGATGAGGGTGCTGAGAGCAGCCACGAAGCACCAGGGTCAGAGAGTGACACCAACAGGAGTGATGCTGAGAGCCCTGGGAGAGAGCAGCTACAGCTGAGCATGGAGACTAAGCAGTGGAGTGCCTGGGATGAGGGTGCTGAGAGCAGCAGCGAGGTGCCTGGGTCGGCGAACGACACTGGCGAAAGTGATGCTGTGAACCCCGGGAGTGAGCAACAGCAGCTGGGCATGGAGGCAGCGCAGCAAAGTGTCTCGGACGACAGAGAGGAGGCGCCGGGCACTGTAGAGGTTGGGTAGAGTCTCAGTGCCGGAGCTCAGGCCACCCTGGACAAGGGTGCTGGGTGCTAGGGCGAGACGCCCAGGTCGGTGAGCAGCGCCGACAAGCAGGCTCTTATCTTCGGCAGCCATGGGCATGTATGCTTTGGCTCTGCCCTGGGCCCCGGGGCTGGTTTTACCTCTGCCTGCCAATGGTCATTGGTGTCACATAAACACTGCAATGTAAATATGTATATATTATGCTGGTGTACATGTGAGTATGTATGATATGGGATTATTTTATTTATTATGAGAGACATGGTCTAATTTTAGTTGTTTTGTGTGACTGTGGTAGACCGTTTTATTACAGTTCATTATTCCCTGTTTTCTTAGTGCAAGATTTGGGTCCTAAATTGGGGACGGTCTCGGTTGTGTGTGTGGTCTTACACTTTTGTAAGGGACAGGGGAATGTTGTGTGGTGTGTGTGTGTTGCTGTGCCTGCCCCTAACATGATGTCAGGCGGGCACGGTTGTTCTGTATATATAGTTCTGTGTTCTCAATAAAGTGTGGTTGGTTCGCTGCATGACAAGAGAGACTCCAACTCCTTTCCTCATACGTAACAGTCTCATCTCATTTTCGGTGTTACCATTTATTAGAAATCTGTTATGTATGGAAAATACCTGGGTGAAGGATGAGGCGAGATGGTGTTGGCGAACACAGCTTTATTGATGGAACTCTGACAGTGGTTACATGGCAGGCACCTGGCGATGGGCACCGGTCAAAGAGACCACAAGACGGTGGCCCACCTCCTATATAGGGTAGTGTGGTGACGTGACGGGAAGTGCATGCCACCACACTGCACTTTACAATAAAGTGCCGTTTCCCATATACAGATTTCCTCCCCCCCTTAGAAAAGTCAGAAATCACATACAGAATTGAGACCCCCCCCCCCAATTTAGGACCTGAAGCATGCACTAAAATAACAAAAACTAATGTACTAAATTGGACTAACACATTCACTCAAAACAACCTAGAATAGGGCTGGCAGGTGGACTGCTGCACAGCCCGCACGGCATGGTGGATTATTCTGCCACCAATAGCTAAAAGAAAAAGTCCTTTATTAAACTAAAATTACTTGCCGTGCTCCTAAACTAAAATACAAGCACAAAAATAACCCCATTTCATAACATGCATGCACAGAACACAAGAACTATAAACACCCATTTTACAGCACAGTCACTTGGGGGGGAGAGGTAGAACCAGCATGGGGGGGCCAAGGGCAGCTCCTCAGCAAGCAAGCGTGCCCCTGGAAGCAGCAAACCCTTGGGACGATGGCTGATCTTCTGGACGGTAGAGCCCGACTCGTTCACCACCAACACCGACTCCCGTCCAGCCTTGTCACCCAGGGCCTCTTCCTGGACATGCCGAAGCTGACTGGTGTGCCTCGATGAGCCATTGGACAACCTGAAGTATGCTGCGCCCAACTTCACCACTATGTGCAGACGTCCTCTGTGTTTTGCTGGCTGTTGTTTGGCCTATCTTCGCCGTGGAAGATCTTCACCCCCAAACCTGAACCAAGTCCAAAACCCTCACGGGGCCCGGCTCGGCCCTGACGTGGTGATGCTGAGCATGTGGTAAACTCCATGCTTGTCAGTCTGGCCCCGTCCTCTTCTAAAACCATCGTAGCAGTCATCTTTGTAGCTGCAGATCCTCCATCCTCCTGCAGCCAAGTCTGGAGGCATCTGGGGCTAGCACAACGGTATCACTCACCGACGCAGGCGCCTTGCCGCCACACTTGGTACCCCCCCTCTACCATGTCCCGAGTGCCGGCACTGAGACTCTCCTGCACCAAACATGATTGAAACTGGTCCTGCTTGACCACTGTGGTGTCCGTTAGCTCTTCATCCACACAACATCCTCTTTGACCACCGGAACCGGAAAGTTCCAGCAGCCACAACCTGACCATTCGTTCCTGGCACTGTCTTTAATGACGAAACCCAGTCTGTAAAACAAGTCACAGCCCATGATGTTATCGCCTTGTGCTGTCATGTGGAACATGACATCAACCATCTTCGTAGACTTGCACTGGCCGTTAACTCCAAAACCCAACCATGCACAGTCTGCCACCTCCATAGCCATGCAATGGTGCTGGGTTACCTCTAATCCTGTAGTGGGGAAAAAATTTCCTCACCGTGGCCCAACTCAGCAATGACCCCTCCGCCCCCGTGTCAAGCAGCAGTGCTGGGGGACACCAAATGGATGGTTGCCGGGAGCGGGCAGAGTGATTTCTTCCGTGGGCTCTCCGGTTCAGATACACAGCACACTCTAGCATAATGGTTCAAGCATCCACATCTGCTACAATGTTTTCCTCTAGCCGGGCAGTCCTTTGCCTTATTTCGGTGCATTGCAGACCCACAACCCTTGCAAAGGGTTTTTCCCGGGGCAGACCTTCAGCTGGCAGCATTGGTTTCCGTAACATCGTCATTCAAGCTATCCTCGCTTTCTGAGTCCTCAACATTTACTGTGACGGGTAGCTCTGGTGGCTGCTGTGATGGGCACCAGGTTAGCTCCGAAGCTAGCTTGTCTACGGCCTCCAGCTGGAGAGCTAGCTCGATAGCTCTGGCTAATGTTAAGTCATTGGGTGCTGTGAGTAGCCTAGCCCGCAATGTGGCGCTGCACGTGTGCTCCACAAGCTGGTCACATACCATTTCATCTTCCAATGGCCCAAAGTAGCACTCGCTAGCTAGCTGCCTCAAGTCGATGACAAACTGGTGAACAGGCTTACTTACCCGCTGATGTCGCTGCCGAAAACTAATCCTCTGGACAGTCACACTGTCCGGGGTGTGGAAGTGGTAGGCTAGCAGCTCCATGACGTCCTTGAAGGAGTCCAACGCTCCGAGTGTTTTCAGGACTCGCTGGCACTCAATACCCAGGTTATGGATGAGAAGCGCATGTGCCCTTAGTTTGTCGAGCTTAACGAGGTCCAGCACGGTGATGTAGGTTTGGAAGGCCTCGAACCACCTGGGCCAAGGCACCGGCGGTTCGCCTGGAAGCTTGAGAAAGTGACGAAGTGGTGTGATACAAATCTACCTGCGGGTACAAATAAAGTAACCTGAACCTGATACATGCCTCCATGAGTTAATCCTCGATCGCCAAATGTTATGTATGGAAAATACCCTGGGTGAAGGATGAGACAAGATTGATTGACGAACACAGCTTTTGATGAGTCAAAACACTCAGAATTTTTCTTAAAGTAAAAACTGCAGAATCTCTTCTTCAGGACAAAAAAAACCACAAAATCAGAGAATCTTCAGAGCATAAAGGGGTTTATTTTTGCCAGCAAAATAAAGCCTCATTTCCACTAGCCCAGCACACCTTGGAACGGCTCGATTCACTTCAACACGGCTCGGAATGCTTCTGTCTCCATTAGCACGGTGTTGTGCTTGGGCTGGGATGGTTGGGATGGTTATAACAGCGAGGCGGCGCCACAGCAAGGCGGCGCCACACTCCCAGCGAGGCGGGGCCACACTCCCATGACGTAACGCAGGCGACCCAAGCAAAACATAACACACAGCTGTACAAGGCCACTCCTCGGTCTGTGGCTTTTTTCACCGTAAACGCCAAAAAGGACCGCCAGACAAGGGTACAGGCAGCGAGATGAAAACACTCTGGAATAGTTCTGCAGCTTCTGGGAGAGCCAAAGGCGTGAGGATACAAACTAGGTCGTATATGACGGTAAGCTAATGGTTGCTAATGCTAGTTTGCTATAAGTACGTCGTGCTACACTTTAATGTCTGCAAGTTATCGCTGTTAGGTACTAAAATATGTACACTGTGTGTGTTTCAGATGGCTCTGTGGTGGGGAAATTACTGCTTCATTTGCTCTGGGCGTGCCTGTCACGGATGTCATCAGCCTGTCACTGATGTCAGCAGCCTGTCACTGATGTCAGCACAGCTTCACAAACGAGCAGTGGTTATAGAGCTTAAGAATGTCTGTAGAAACGTTTTATTTCCTGTACAACAAATTGCTCTGATCTGCTTGAAAATCATGGAGAGACTGTTGAGACATCATGGACTTACTTGCTTCTGCAGCAGAGTCTGAGATGGTGTCATAGAAAAAAATGATAAGCTGACACAACTTGATAGCCAGTTTAATAACTATACTAGCCACAAAATATATATTCAAAAAGTAAACTTTACTGAGTTAGGTATAATAAGATATATTTGACAGTTATCATGCATTTTAGGCAAAAACAAACTTGATCTAGGATTAAAAGCAATTAAAATAATGCAGTCACAAGGTTACATGGAAACATGTACTGTAGAAATATATATTCTCTGCATCAACAATGTACTAGATATGCATTCATGTTGTATTGCACTGGGATTTGCACTGACAATAAACCTCTGAAGTTTTTGCAGATGTCTCTTTTTTTATATGTGAAGGTTACCACCATAAATTAAATACTGAAAGATTGGAAAAGCTAAGAATAATCCAGCAGTTTGAGAAATCACTTTTGATTTGGTGTAAGTCTGTCAACAGAATTATGAACCATAAAGCAGTTTGTGTTAAAATGTTAAATCCCATTAAACCTAATCCGGGGGCTTCCAATCATGTGTCATGGGGGGCCAAGACCCTGCGGGTTCTCTCTTCTACCCAGTCTCTTCAGCAGGTGTTCTCACTGATCAGTCAGTGGAAGAAGTTCAGTGGAATCTGCTGTTGAAGACACTGGTTGGAGGTAAAGCCTGCAGGGTCTTGGCCCTCAGTGGCACATGATTAGACACCCCTGCCCAAACCCATTATGATGAAGAGCAGATGCTAATATGACCCGGAATTCCTCCATATACTGGTACTGTCACTATTGAGAAACGTGTTATATGTCAATTTAATCCTATCCAACTTTTACTTTCAAAACAAGTGTAAATATTTGCAAAAAGCACACATTATAGAAATATGTTATATTTCAATTTAATACTATCCCACTTGTACTTACAAAAAAGTGTGAATATTCATAAAAAGCACACACATGAAAAAGGTAGCACCACAAGCAGTGGGTCACAGCGGTTTTGGGCAACAGCAACACAATTGTGTATCCTTTGCCAATCTGTCTGCTGTTATTTAATGTTTAACAGTTAAGGGACGGATGATTATATGCTCCAAAACTGGAGAAACTCTCTGATAAAAAAGCTGCAACAACACAAGTCACTTTTGGTTTGAATTAACTGCCAAATGACCTAGAAATAATGAGCTGAAACTTGTTTTTATTCGTATTAAATAATGAGACGGTGGCACACTGGCCAACACCAAATTGTATTATTTTTTACATCCTAGGGAATTTTGGATGTACTGAATAAAAAAAATTCATGTTTTTCACCTTCAGGTCAACGTTTGGAACAACAGTATTGGTATTTTCCGTTTTGATGATGCTACACTCCTTCTAAAGTATTGTAATTCTCTGAATTTGGAATGCCAATAGAACATTCAATTTACATATACTTACTTTTTTACCTACTTTGACTTGTAAGCTTGATCAGTCTCTCCTGCTGCATTTAAAAGTCCAACTGTGCAACTTCTTATAAGTTAACATAAAAAATGTACCCAAAGTTTAGAACTGGATCATGTGGTGCTAATTTTTTATGATATTTCAATAAAAAGAACAGAAAGCTTACAAAAACATTTGTTTTTTGGTCTAGTTAAAAATTACATTACCTTTACAAGGGTTGACCCCTGACAGGATGATCAGCATCATTTTGATCAGACTAGGCAATGGAATTTCTATGTAATTATACTGTTTTATAATTCAGTGTTATAACAGACAAACCACACTTTGATCCAAAACGCTTCCATTTTATTATATACAAAATATTCAAATAAAAAACCTTTGCAACACAACAAGAAGGTTAATCGACATTTTATACACGCCGACCACTGGATCAGGTGATGGAGATGCTGATGGATCTCGTGATGGAGCTTGGGACGGAGCTTGTGATCTGCCCGACACCGATGTCGGCGGGACAGATTCACATTGGAGAATCTGGGCGGGCTGGCGCGGCGGACGCGTGGGATGATTCTACAAGGAAAATGCACACAATAAAATACAGCACGAAAGTGCAAGATATACAGAAAAGACAATAGTTTTTAACAAGATTGCATAAGCTTATTTCAGCGTATTGTTCACATGAATACTTAAAAGAAAAGCGTGAGTCCGCAGTGTGCTGCGATAAAGCAGAGCGATCATCATCCACAAATGAACAGCTTTTTTATTGCATAAATAAACTGAGCGTCTTACTGAATATATTTGCGAAAAAATGCACAATAAAAAAAAAAAAAATCACCGTTAAAGGACTCCGATGTCGAGACCTCCCGGTTCCGGGTGGCTCCGTCTAACTTGCGCTGGATGCGTTCGTCTGACAATGCAGTGAGCAGACACTGCACCTCCTCATTGGTCCATGGAACACCCTTATTACGCGAAGCCATTTTTGATAGAGATTAAATGAAAATAGCACAGCAATACACTGAAAATAAACCGCCCACAGTGGTTGCGCGCTGAGTAAGGCGGTCGTGAAGATTTGGCAGAAGAGGTCGCTTTTCGTGACGTTACGACCTGACCAATCAGCGGCGGTTACAAACTGACCAATCAGCGGCGGTTACAACCTGACCAATCAGCGGCGGTTACGACCTGACCAATCAGCGGCGACCAGTCTGTTAACGTCACAACACGGCCCAGCTCAGCACTGCTGTACCCTGCCCTGAGAATCGCGGCTGTTAAACCGTGTTGGGGCTAGTGGAAAGGCGTACAAAGCGTGCTGAGCCATCCCATGTCGTGCTAAAGCGGTGCTAGTGGGAAAATGGGCCTTAAGTGAGTGCATTTAAAAAAATACACTGCCAGATGCAGGCCTTTGTTTCTGTCTTTTATACAGTTCTGAAGCCAATACTTTTCATGCCCAACAATGATTTTTCCTTGGATTATGACAAATACACCAATAAAATGCAGACACATTTTTGATATAAGTCCACAACCCCCATATTCCTATTGGTGGGGTTATTTGACACCATTATATAATTTTTCCCAGGTACATGAGTTTTGGGTACATTTCCATTACGCAATCATGCACCTGTGTCCTTGACTTCTCCAGAATCTGTTCTCCCCCCGCCGGGTCCTTTCCATTGTTCTTCCCCTGTAGTTTTCCAATACGTAACCATCTTTACACCTCACTTCCTGTTGTCCCCGTCCCATACACAAAGATGTACAAATCTTGCACATACATGTCATCTGCACCCTTACGTTTTTTTTTTTCAGAACCTGTTATATAAATGATTGATAATAGTTTGAGTTTTTTCCCTACTTTGAAGCACTTCCGGCAAAATTAATCACTTTAACAGTAACTTATTTAGTCCCCCTTTTAAGCTTTCTCCCCTTCCTTTGAAATGGTGATCTCTGATATCTTCTTACAGCTAACTTCAGGGTGATTTAAAGAAATCCTTTTTTATTTTTTCACATATTTATACACCATTATGTCCTGCAGCTATCTTGTGCGCAATTATTTTAAGACTATTTTACTGTAGTGTTACACAATTATATTTCTAATCATTTAGTACTATTTTTTTTAAAACTATTTGTTTCTAAGCTTTTAGAGTCTGCCATAAAGTATTGTCTTTATCATAATGTCATGTGTATGTAAGATAATGCCATGCATACATAAGTTTGTCATAACTGACTCAACACACCTTCTAAAATTGTCACTCAGTAACTCATAAAAAACACTACATTCCCCCCTTGTGACAAGTAACATGTGACTTGTCACATCCTAACGAGTAAGGTTCATCATATTACTACTAACATGGATCTAAATACTAGGTCATGTATTCTCAGAGCTGAATATTACATGATACTCTATCTCTGGCAACATGATGTTGAGTCTTATCACTCCATTACATTACTTCAAACATAAGTTGATTGTGAGGTTAACACAGGACCATCATAAGTGATAACGGTATAAGATGATGTAAATGTTTTCCAAATTATTGACAATACTTTGAGGATGCATATGAACTCATCAGTATGAAATGAACCATACAAAGGTCACAGTATTTGTTCAATACATATGTTCAGTACACCGTGCCTGCTACATAATGATTACTGTCCGTAATGTGACGGTTAGTTGGACAGCGTCTAGCACACGCAATTCTTGATGCTCCAAGACATATGACAGTTCTGGCTCAAGTAGGTTCATTTTGTCTTCTTTTATTTGCCTTTTTGTTCTTATTAAAGACAAAGATAGAAAGGAGATGTTTTTACCTTCTTTTCTTTTTCTTTTCTTTTCTTTACATGTTTCAACTGTTCACTGCAGTCTTCATCAGAAGTCTACAGAAGTGGTTTCTGATGAAGACTGCAGTGAACAGTTGAAACATGTAAAGAAAAGAAGGTAAGAACATCTCCTTTCCATCTTTGTCTTTAATAGAACAAAAAGGCAAATATGACAGTTCTGGTTGTTGATATAGGTGTACAAAGGAAGTAAAAATATATCACTGCTCAGGGTTTATTGTGCCCTGGAAAAACAGTGCTGTTGATTTGAGTGATAACTTCATAGTGAGAAGGTGATGTCAGGGTGATTCAGTGACGATTCAACAGATGAGTTCTCCATCTCGATGAGATTGATGCTGTGACTCCATTCCCTCTCATCCAGAGTTGGCCATGGTGTCCAGTCCTCCAACACCCCGAACGGTGGTCCCATTCACCTGGTCAACCCATCAGCTTGTTGCTCCAATCTTGAATGCCAGAGGGAAGCATCTAGTTCCCTAGGTTCCAGAGATTGGGTGGTCTCAGCTAGGCAGGTGGATGGCGTGTGCCTGGTCCCCAACTTGGTCCCTATCAGCATGTACAGATGGTCCTACCACTCGTCCCCTTGGTAGTCAGCTATCGGGATCTAGGCAAGGTGGCACAGAAAGGTAGCATCACCACAACATAGTTCCTACGGAGAAGGATGTTTCTCTTTTGCTATGCAAACCTTTTGACTACTATATTACAACAGTTTTGTGTTGAAAGGCTATGTCTGAATATCTGACCATAATTTTTGCATAATTTTCAATTATTAGTACATTCATAAATTGTTTAAATCTGAAAAATATCACCCATCTCCTACTTTCAACCATGATCTCATAGTTCTGGTTCCTGATATTTTAATACATTAGAGATGAAAGTTTTATTTAGAAGAAGCTACTTTTCATCCGTTTTATGTTTCCTCATTAATGCTCCTTATTCAAATGTATTAATGTATTATAAATCTGTATTCCTCACCAGTTCTCCAGACTCTCCATTTAACAACTAGTGGATTGGTTGTCTGATAATTGATTATTTAATTTTCTTCTTTATTTAGTTTAGAATAAAACAAAAAGAATTCTAAACAACTTTCTAAATAATATAACTTTAAAAATGAGTCGGTGCAAAATTAGGCCAATTAGAAATACTTACAGCAGAGTGGAAGAAAAACACTTAAAAATACCTTCTTCTGCTGAGCTACTACTGGTTATAATTAAAATGTGTAGCATTAATAGACAGTCTGCACGTACAGTGGTTATGAAAAAGTGTTTGCCCCCTTCCTGATTTCTCATTTTTTTGTATGTTTGTCACCTTAAATGATTCAGATCATCAAACAAATTTAAATATTAGACAAAGATAACACAAGTAAACACAAAATGCAGTTTTTAAATGAAGTGTTTATTAATTAAGGGTAAAAAAAAAAAATAAAAAAATCCAAACCTACATGGCCCTGTGTGAAAAAGTGATTGCCTCCTGTTAAAACATAAATTAACTGTGGTTTATCACATCTTTGGAAAGCTGAGTTCAATTTCTCAAGCCACAACCAGGCCTGATTACTCCCACACCTGTTCTCAGTCAAGAAATCACTTAAATAGGATCTGCCTGACAAAGTGAAGTAGACCAAAAGATCCTCAAATGCTGGACATCATGCTGCAGTCCAAAGAAATTCAGGAACAAATGAGAAACAAAGTAATTGAGCTCTATCAGTCTGGAAAAGGTTATAAGGCCATTTCTAAAGCTTTGGGACTCCAGGGAGCAACAGTGAGATCCATTATCCACAAATGGCGAAAACATGGAACAGTGGTGAACCTTCCCAGAGTGGCCAGACGACCAAAATTACCCCAAGAGTGCAGCGACGACTCATCCAAGAGGTCACAAAAGACCCCACAACAACATCCAAAGAACTGCAACCCTCACTTGCCTCAGTTAAGGTCAGTGTTCATGATTCCACCAGAAGAAAAGAGACTGGTCACAATGGCCTGCATGACAGAGGCTTCCAAGACAAAAACCACTGCTGAGCAAAAGACATAAAGGCTCGTCATAGTTTTGCCAGGAAAACATCAATGACGATCCCCAAGACTTTTGGGAAAATACTCTGTGACAGACGAGACAAAAGTTGACTCTTTAGGAAGGTGTGTGTCCCATTACATCCAGCGTAAAAGTAACGCAGCATTTCAGAAAAGGAACAATCATACCAACAATCAAATATGGTGGTGGTAGTGTGATGATCTGCTGCTGTTTTGCTGCTTCAGGACCTGGAAGACTTGCTGTGGTAAATGGAACCATGAATTCTGCTGTCTACCAGAAAATCCTGAAGAAGAATGTCCGGCCATCTGTTCGAGACCTCAAGCTGAAGTGCACTTGGGTTCTGCAGCAGGACAATGATCCAGAACACACCAGCAAGTCCACCACTGAATGACTTAAGAAAAACAAAATGAAGACTTTGGAGTGGCCTAGTCAAAGTCTTGACCTGAATCCGTTTGAGATGCTGTGACATGACCTTAAAAAGGCGGTTCATGCTCAAAAACCCTCCGATATGGCTGAATTACAACAATTCTGGAAAGATGAGTGGACCAAAATTCCTCCACAGTGTTGTAAAAGACTCATTGCCAGTTATTACAAATCTTGATAGAATTGTTGCTGCTAAGGGTGCCCAACCAATTATTAGTTTAGGGGGCAATCACTTTTTCGCACAGGGCCATGTAGGTTTGGATTTTTTTCCCTTAATAATAAACACCTACATTTAAAAACTGCATTTTGTGTTTACTTGTGTTATTTTTGTCTAATATTTAAATTTGTTTGATGATCTGAAACATTTAAGTGTGACAAACATACAAAAAAATGAGAAATCAGGAAGGGGGCAAACACTTTTTCACACCACTGTATAACGCACGTCTAATACTCCACAAGTAACAAATTAGCAGTTATCCCACAGAAAAACTGAAAATATCCTTTAAAAGGCTCACCTCTACCGCACTGTCAGAGATTTTACTCTCCTTTCTTTTATTTACAGTGGGGCAAAAAAGTATTTAGTCAGCCACCAATTGTGCAAGTTCTCCCACTTCAAAGATGAGAGAGGTCTCCAATTTTCATCATAGGTATACCTCAACTATGAGAGACAAAATGAGAAAAAAAAAATCCAGAAAATCACATTGAAGGATTTTTAATGAATTAATTGGTAAATTCCTCAGTAAAATAAGTATTTGGTCACCTACAAACAAGCAAGATTTATGGCTCTCACAGACCTGTAACTTCTTCTTTAAGAGGCTCCTCTGTCCTCCACTCGTTACCTGTATTAATGGCACCTGTTTGAACTCATTATCAGTATAAAAGACACCTGTCCACAACCTCAGTCAGACTCCAAACTCCACTATGGCCAAGACCAAAGAGCTGTCAAAGGACACCAGAAACAAAATTGTAGACCTGCACCAGGCTGGGAAGACTGAATCTGCAATAGGTAAGCAGCTTGGTGTGAAGAAATCAACTGTGGGAGCAATTATTAGAAAATGGAAGACATACAAGACCACTGATAATCTCCCTCGATCTGGGGCTCCACGCAAGATCTCACCCCGTGGGGTCAAAATTATCACGAGAACGGTGAGCAAAAATCCCAGAACCACATGGGGGGACTTAGTGAATGACCTGCAGAGAGCTGGGACCAAAGTAACAAAGGCTACATCAGAAACACACTACGCCACCAGGGACTCAAATCCTGCAGTGCCAGACGTGTCCCCCTGCTTAAGCCAGTACATGTCCAGGCCCGTCTGAAGTTTGCTAGAGAGCATTTGGATGATCCAGAAGAGGATTGGGAGAATGTCATATGGTCAGATGAAACCAAAATAGAACTTTTTGGTAAAAACTCAACTTGTCGTGTTTGGAGGAGAAAGAACACCATACCTACTGTGGAACATGGGGGTGGAAACATCATACTTTGGGGCTGTTTTTCTGCAAAGGGACCAGGACGACTGATCCGTGTAAAGGAAAGAATGAATGGGGCCATGTATCGTGAGATTTTGAGTGAAAATCTCCTTCCACCAGCAAGGGCATTGAAGATGAAACGTGGCTGGGTCTTTCAGCATGACATTGATCCCAAACACACCACCCGGGCAACGAAGGAGTGGCTTCGTAAGAAGCATTTCAAGGTCCTGGAGTGGCCTAGCCAGTCTCCAGATCTCAACCCCATAGAAAATCTTTGGAGGGAGTTGAAAGTCTGTGTTGCCCAGCGACAGCTCCAAAACATCACTGCTCTAGAGGAGATCTGCATGGAGGAATGGGCCAAAATACCAGCAACAGTGTGTGAAAACCTTATGAAAACTTACAGAAAACATTTGACCTCTGTCATTGCCAACAAAGGGTATATAACAAAGTATTGAGATGAACTTTTGTTATTGACCAAATACTTATTTTACCGAGTAATTTACCAATTAATTCATTAAAAATCCTTCAATGTGATTTTGTGGATTTTTTTTTCTTATTTTGTCTCTCATAGTTGAGGTATACCTATGATGAAAATTGGAGACCTCTCTCATCTTTTAAGTGGGAGAACTTGCACAATTGGTGGCTGACTAAATACTTTTTTACCCCACTGTACAAATTATGGAAAACTGTCAACTGTAGGTCTTATTTTAGGCAAGCATATCCAGTTGACAGTGTTTTATCATAATAGCACATAACATACATTATCATTTTTAACATAGAATTGCTCTAAAGAGCTTTTATTTTTACATAATTCAGGAAGTATTGAATTGTGACAGTAAAAAATAGATTTACACTAATTTAGACTTTTGGTCATGTCTGGTGAATGAGGGGGCTGCTTTTCTCCTTGTGGTTCCTGGGGCTGTCTCTCCTGGATCTCTAGAAGTGGTTTAGATGAAACCAAACTTTCTTACCCTCCATTTTCAATGTAGTTGGTAGCATTTGACCGGAGTGGTGGCTCAGTTGGTAGAGCATCCGCCCCACACCCGGGAGGCAGGGGTTCAAATCCCGGCCGGGTCATGCCGAAGACCATATAAAAGTGGGACTTCCTGCTGTCCAGCTTGGTGCTCAGCAATAATGGAATGGAGGAGGGAAATCTGTGGCGGCGCCTTGCATGGCTGCGGCCCCTCCGATTCTATATATGGGGTGTGTGTGATTAACACTGTAGATAGGAGAAACACAATTTTGTTCTACTGTACATGATTGGTTGAATGACAGTAAAGGGTGATTTAATTAATTTTAATTTACTGGGATCACATTAGAGGGCCCTTCTCGTCTCAGTTGATCCCACCTTCATTGACCCATTTGCCTGGCTGATTCTTTACAGCTGCATCTGAGACTTTTTGCCTGGATGATTCTTTACAGCTGCAGCTGTACCGTCCCGGCAGTGGCTCAGGAGGTAGAGCAGGTCGTCTAATAACTGGATGGTTGGCGGTTCGAATCCCGCTCTCCCCACATATCCTGCCGTTGTGTCCCTGGGCAAGACACTTTACCCCAATTGCTCCTGGTGGGTCTGGGCAGCTATGCTGCCATCAGTGTGTGAATGGGTGGATAGCAGGATCTGTAAAGCGCTTTGGTCATCTAGTGATGAGAATAAAAGCGCTATATAAGTGAATGCCATTTACCATCTGCAAAGGGGAGCTATTAAAAAATAATTTAGTTGGTCCAAAACAAGGAGTAGGGTGAAGTGCACATGTCATCGGCAACATTAATCTACAGTCAGGACCTTTTGTTAGAACCTCTTCTATCTACCTGCTAAATCTGTCGATCATCACTAAAATATATGGTGAAATAGGTGTGATTTGTGCTGAAAAATGCTTTTCTTATGTTATAATGCACGTGCACACTTCTTGTAGTATTTTAGCTACTGAGCTCACTAAAAATGGGGTCTACTGTATCACCTCCCCCCTTGCACATGTTGGAGCCATGTGCAAAATAACTATTTTAACAATGAGCTTGGTATGAGGAAGTGCCCATGTGCACTTCACCCTAGTCCTTGTTTTGGTCCAACTAAATTATTTTTTAATAGCTCCCCTTTGTAATCATACTGATTGCTCGTATGGATCAGCTTGCTGTTGAGCTAACCTTAGAGGTGCTAAATGTGTAAGGGGCTCACTATCTTCTGTCACTAATAAGGCCTTTATACTAATATTCACTCTTCTTACTGTTTCATGCGTTAGATCATTATCTCTTGAGTACAGCATGTTTAGATAATACTTAATGCTATGGGAAAAAATGGTTTGTAATAATACTACAATGGGCTCCCCAAGTATTGCTGCTAGGAATCATCTTTGCTTCCAAATAAATGTCATGTTTATGGCAAACTGCATCTATATAAACACTTAGCATTGCTGTGAATTCATAAACTCTTAATTTCTGCAACTATGACCTCAACTTCAACGGTGTTACTACATTACAGTTGTACAATTGCATAATTTTTGGTTACCTTTTATCTCTAGAGCAGGAGTCATACTGTATGTACAGTAACAATGTATGCTCTGCTGCTATGCATTGGTTATATAGATCTTCACATGGCTTTGAGAACACATCTGTGGCTTGAACACAGTCATGTGGTGAGCCTTCAAGTGTCACAATTGATGGATTAACAGTGGTATAACATTGGGTCTTTAAAGGCCAAATGTCACGTAACAGGGTCCTTAAAATGTCTTGAAACTAGATATAAAAGGGAACCGATCCGTTCGGGTCTTGGTGCATATGCTTCAGTAATGCCGGAACATTCGTTAATTTAAAACTGCCGCGCTTGGCCTGACGTTACCACTCAGGGCCCCCGGAATCGCCTGGGGAAGAAGGCGGAAGTGACGAAACAGATTGTACCCTAGTTTGATGCTTGGGGTATCCCGATTGATTGTTTATATGGAGACTGGAAGGCTGAAGTGAGCAACAAGAAAGAAAAAATTGGATATTTCACCCATACCGTAAAACGGGGCTATAAGGGACAGCTGGGTAATAAGGGACACTTTTCTGGGAAATGTTTTCATACCTGTCAAGTGATACGTTTTCGCCGTATTTTAATTCCGTAAAACGGGGCTATAAGGGACAGCTGGGTAATAAGGGACACTTTTCTGGGAAATGTTTTCATACCTGTCAAGTGATATGTTTTCGCTGTATTTTAATACCGGTACGGGGAAAATGCAATTTTAGCAAATACGGGCGTATTGCCATTTCTGTACGCCCAAAAGAAAAATATATGGGAAAAAAAATTAGTGAGTGTGTTGAGGAACACGTCGTGTGTGTGACCCCCACAGCTAGGGGGCTGGCAGAGCGCTCAGCGTGAGCTATTCTCACTACAATAAGAAGTGTGGACTCAATCATTAGGCTGATGGCCGGGGCGGGCAGAGTGCTCAGCGTGAGCTATTATCACTACAGTGAGAAGTAGGCTGATGGCCTCACACTTTCTACTGTCTTGTGGCTCCGGAACAGAGAGGAATCCCCTTCCAAATCCAATGCATCACTAGCAGAAGTGATGGTTTGTCATTTTTTTGTGGCAGGGCACAGTCTACCCCCATTGGTGGCAGATCACTTCTGATCTGCCACCTGATCTGATCTGCCACTTTAGAAATGCTAGAGTCAGCAAAGGCTGCTACTTGGAACTATAACAAGCAGCATCAGTGAACATTTTCTTGTTTCAAGTTCATCCAAGTGCATTAGCGTAACAAAGCTGACAAATAAAAACTCTTTAATTCCAAGTGTATATACAGTATCTAGCTGACAATTAAGAACTATATTCAGAATAATTCTTATTGTGTACTTTCAAATTAAGCAATCTACCTTGTGCTAATGTAAATTTGAAAAATATTTTTTTATTTTTTTTTATTTTATTTATTTTTTTTGTGCTACTTGGCTTATTATTTTCACATTACCAAAAAGTTGTGGCTCAAGATTGTGTCCATAAAAGTGTACATTTGAATAAATATGTTTGAAATAGGTCATGCTGCAGTTTTTTTTTGGGGGGTGGTGGTCAGTTTTCTTTCATCTGCCGATAAATACAGTTTTTAAGTACTCAGTACAGGTGTGAAAGCCCCCCAGTAAGGGAGGCATGAGGTATGCCTTGACAGGTATGTGTTTTAAGTGTAATTCTGCTTTTTTTATTTTGAGCAGGACGCAGAAAAGTGTCCCTTATTACCCAGGGTTATGGCCCTATACACACGATCCTGGGGATTTTAATACAAGTCATTTTCCACAATTACTTCCATTTCATCCTTGATTTTGTTGCTACAACTGAATGAGGAAAGAAAGGGTTCTACTGTAAGCTAGCGCCCCACTGTATCGTCATAATAATGGCTTCCGAAAAATCGATATTTATGGGGTGCCCTCGACAGACCCCCTTCGGCTTCCCAATTTTGCCGGTGGTTATAATTAATTTAAACATCACAGATTTCTTTTGGCTTACCATTCAACATTCTGGAGGCGATTAATGTCCAATTCAATGACATTTTCCACTGGTTCTGCTCTCTGGTCATCGTCGGAACTGTTGTCATCAGACAAAGCATCTGATTCCGTCTCGGATGGCTCGAACCTGTAAGGTTCTATGCCTCTGTCACTGTCTGAACCACTGTCATCAGTATCTGGGGTGTTGTCTTCCCTGAATTCCAAGTCCGATTCACCAGAGGACAAAACTAAACTAATTTGTTCACAATCGCTGTCACTTTCCGTCATGATTGTCCAATGTTGATAAGTGTGAATGTGGATAGGCAGGGCAGCCAGGGTGAAATTTGTGACGTCAGCAACATGGCCGCGGTCTGGATTGGCTGTCACACACTGACAGCCGCTAGGGGGGCCTTCGCCTGGTGTATTTTGTGCAATTATGTAAATACGGGTGGGTGATATGGTCTCCGGTATGAATATTTGGTTTAAGCTATGTGTATTTTATCAAAATTCGTTGGCATTTGGAAAAAAAAATTACGTGACATTTGGCCTTTAAGTCAAAGTCAAAGTGCCTTTATTGTCATTCTTTTGCCAAAAAACAATACAACAAAATTAAAATGCTGCTCCCTAAAACAAATTATCACACTCACAATTCATTCATGAATTTAACATCCTCATAATTACAATAAATAATGCCTAAAGCAATAACACCTAAAAAATTAAACCAAACTAGAAAAGCACTCGGAGAGCGCAGACCTCCGCCAAGCGCCACAGTTCCCCCCCATACAGTGTTTGTGTGTACGTTTTCAGATTCCTTGACCATGAAAACATATGACTAGCAATTGGATTCACAATGATAGGATTAGTGGTTCAGTAGTAAAAGCATTACCTCCTTGGCGGAGGTAATAAACTGAAGTGTTGGTGTTGTGTCCATGTCCTGCATCTGCAAACTCCCAGGCTGCGGGCGTTGCAATTGAATGAATGAATGAATTAATCTTTATTTCGAATAGATTAAGAGTACAGGTTAAAAGAAAGTGAATAATATAACAAAGGGGGTAATAAAATCCAACAAGGTCAAATTAGACAATAACTCCTCTGATTATACAGTTCAACATAAGTTATCCGAAACGTGTGATGGGTGAATCCGCAGCTTATATTGCCCACCCATGTTCCATCCAAGAATTCAAAAGAAAAAACAAAAGAAATCATGACACAACCGCATACAACCCACAGGCCAATGGGTTATGCGAGCGTTTTCATAGATCACTGAAAGCAGCACTGAGGGCTTCACTGACGGATGCAAATTGGGTAGACAGGTTGGCGTGGGTTTTATTAGGGTTGCGCTCCGCGGCAAAAGAGGATTTGGAAGCTTCCCCGGGAGAGAGCTTCTTTTTGCGCAGCTACTATGGCTGGCCGGGGAATTTCTGCCAAATAATCCGGCGGCGGACAGCTGCCCGTCTGAGCTTTTGCAGCGTAGCGCAAACACAGGCACACAGGCACGCTGCTGAGCCCTGGCCACCACTGTGTTCCGCGTGCTTTTGTGCCTAAAACATTGAAGAAGGCGGAGTTTGTGTTCGTCAGACACGACGAGCAGCGCCCTCCATTGGGCCTGCACACATGTTGAAAATGGCCGTATCTCACAATGTTAAAGAATCCTTTAAAAAATTCCTGTATCCAGATGGTGATCCGGATCATCCCCCAAATTTAATCAGTTCTTCCTTGTACCATTTCCAACAACGCCTGAAAGTTTCATTGAAATCCGTCCAAAACGTTTTGAGTTATCTTGCTAACCAACAGACAGACAAACAAACAGACAAACAGACAGACAAACGCTGGCAAAAACATAACCTCCTCCTGGCCTCCGGCCTGGCGGAGGTAAATATATACATAGCAATAATAAAAGCATACTGAACAGTAAATAAAATAAGACCGTCTTATACACAAGGTTATTACCCACAAAATGACCTAACATCAGCAGTCTGTATGCGTTATATGAATCCCTTCAAAATATGTACTGCAGAGGACCGTCCTCTAAACTTGGATTAATAGAAGTCTAATAATGAGCCTAAAAGCCCCTTTCACTTCAGCTGTCCACTGTAGCTAAGGCATGGAGCCATTTGTTTGGCTTGCAATCCGAATCAGGCCTCCCAACAGGGCTATTTTGATAGCGTAATCGCAAATTCACAGTTGATTGAAACCATTCCCAGAAGGATAACATTTGTCCCACTGTCTGTGTTTCAGGAGCTTACATTATACCCACAACTTGTGAGGGGCTATAGCTCCCTTGTTTCCACAAAATTATCTGCCTCAGTATTCAACTGTTGATTGGCAGAACTCTAATTTGTTTTAATTTGCGTCTCCCCTTGCCAACGCAGACAGAACTGTAACTGAGACTTTTTTTTTCCCACTTTACTTTTTACATCTAAGTGTTGTAGGTTATTGGGCCAACACCTCAAGAAAAACAGATGAACCTTTAACATATTCCTGTGAGATGTATATACATATAGACTGCTATTCCTGAAATACAGTATGAAAACAAAGATGTTGTGAAGCTTGGTGAAGAGGTGCACTGAAAAACTACATTACTTTTCCTTTCATATGAACTCCTGTCCTCTTTCATCTACTTTTTTGTCCACTAATAGAGAATGGGCACGTGACATCACCCGATGGAAAAACCACAAGGAATTGTGGGAAAAGTGTTCAGCCTGTCTGTGCTTAGTAGTGAGCAATGAATGTGGTTAGGCTACGTATCCGCCAAATGTGTTTTCTGCTGTGGGCAACTATTTTCTGTTCATTTTCTATGTAGTCCGGCATTTAATGCACTGTGCCCTCAGTGCAAAAACACTCTCAGCAGTCCGTACTATACTCATGGCGCTGAAAGCTGAAAAAAGTTCAACTTTCTGAGCGCTGCGCTCATCAGCTGCACACCTCTCTCACCAGCCAATCACAATCAGCTTATTTAATCTGGTTATTTAAAGTGGTTATTTAAACTGTCAAAATCCCAGAAGTTCTGGTCGTGGAGGAGGATTAGCAACAATTTACCATTCCAAATTATTAGTTAATGTAAAGCAAAAAACATGTTATAATTCCCTTGAGGGCCTGATCCTCAGTATTGGGCATTTTAACAATCTTAGGTTAAATCCAATTTTATTTGCCATAGTTTATCGTCCTCCCTCAGCATACTCAGAGTTTTTATCCAAATTTGCCGAATTCTTAGCAGATTTAGTGCTGAAATCAGATAGAATAATTATAGTAGGGGACTTTAATATACATGTAGCTGTATAGTGATTGCCTTAATATGGCATTTAATTCAATATTAGACTCGATGGGGTTTTCTCAGAAAGTAGGAAATTCTACCCATTATCTCCACCACACGTTGGACCTTGTTCTGATATATGGCATAGAAATAGAAAATCTGGTAGTGTCTCCTCATAACCCTGTACTGTCAGACCATTGTCTGTTAACCTTTGATTTTACTATTTCTGACTATTTGGCTCCTAAAGAAAAATATTACTACAGTAGATGCCTCTCAGATGATGCTGTTACCAAATTTAAGCAGATTGTTTCCTCTATGCCATGTGCCAACACAACGGAGATAAGCTATGGAGAGCTTGCTCCTTCTGTAATTGATAGCATGGTAGATAGTGTGACAGCTTCTCTGCACCAGACTCTGCTAGACATGGTGGCCCCTTTAAAAAAGAAAAAGTCTAATCAGAGATTTCTAACTCCTTGGTTCAACACAGAAACTCGTAGCTTAGAACAGAAGACTTGTCAATTAGAAAGAAAATGGCGCTCTACTAAATTATATGAAATCTATTTAGCTTGGAGAAATCATCTTTGTCATGACTGATAAGATAATTCAGCCCACATGCAAGGTGCAACAACAAAGAGACAATCAAACAGTACACACTGTAGAAGAGCTTGGAATGACGAGGCGATGTGACTTATAAACCAAAGTTTATTATCAGCTTTGCTCCTCTAACAAGTCTCATCTGGTGCAGCAGCAGAAGAAGTAAGAGAGCGAACACATTCGGCTCTGTGTACTTATACTCACACACAACAAAAGACATGCATACAAAGCTGACATCCCCCATTAACTTAATTATCCTCCTTTGTCTCCGTACCCCTCCACCTGGCCCTGGGAGGTCAGGGCGACCTATCTGGTCTCCACCGCAGTGCCTCGGATGCTCTTTGATCTTCACTGGCGGTTGAGACCCTTTGTCCTGTTCTGAGGTGTGAAGTCGCTTTACATATGTAATCACCAAACATTCTCACATGCTTATACATATGTAGGTTATGGGATATATGATTAATATAGACCACAGCCCCCCCCAAACGACTAAGAAAAGGGCAATAGGAAAATTCACAGTTTAAGATAATTATTATGACATACTAACTGCTACACCTCTTGACAAAGAAGAAACTTTCCAGCAGCTATGCTCCTGTAGAGAACTCAGTGGTAATCATAACAGCATAGTAATATCACAAGTCAGTCCTAAACTGTTACAGCACAATTAGTGAACAACTTTTGAGAAGTTTGTATCAGTCCTTGTGCCGTCTGGGCTTTAATCTTCTTCCGAATCTGCTGTGGGTCCGTTCGGGCGTCCTGGTGGGACCTTCCTGTAAGGAATCTGCAGCTTGGGAAGGAGAGTGATTATTTGTTCCCTGCAGGGGGGCTGAGTCTTTTCTCTTGGGGGGTCTACCCCGCCGAGGTGCTCTCGCCAACCGTGCAGGCTCGTCTCTCAACAAGAAGGCAGGTTTAAGTCTGTCAATGCTGACTGTTTCTTTTCTGTCCCCAAAATCAAGCACAAAATGCTTATCACCAGGTTCCAGCACTCTGAATGGTCCATCGTATGGTGGGCGGAAGGTTGGTTTTAAAGCTTCATGCCTAACAAAAACAAATTCAGCGTCTTTTAAAGCTTGGGGGACAAAAACCCGTGGAAAAGAATGATGTGCCGGCCCGGGGAGAGAGTCCGGTCCGTTGCTGCCTAAAAACCTCGGGGCTGGAAGATGCCCTGGCTCTGGGTTCTCTGGTAAAAATTCACCTGGGAGCCTGAGAGGTTGTGCAAAAACTAATTCTGCTGGGGAGGCGTCTAGATCCTCTTTAGGTGCAGCACGCAACCCCAATAAAACCCAAGGAAGTTTATTTACCCAATTTGTATCCGTTAGTGAGGCTCTGAGGGCGGCCTTTAAAGACCTGTGAAAACGCTTGCATAACCCATTAGCCTGAGGGTGATAAGCGGTGGTGCGGTGAATTGTCGCTCCTAAGCTGCTGGCCATGGCTGACCAAAGCTCCGAGACAAATTGAGGCCCCCTATCGGACGTGATGTCCGATGGGACGCCGAAACGTGCCACCCAGTTTGTCAAAAAAGCGCGAGCGACTTCCTCCGCTGTGGTTGACGCCAGAGGGACCGCCTCCGGCCAGCGCGTAGTACGGTCTATCATTGTTAACAGATGTGTGAAACCTTGGGAGGAAGGTAGTGGTCCCACGAGGTGGACATGAACGTGGTCGAACCTTCTAGCAGGGATTCGAAAAGGCTCTAGAGGGGCTTTTGTGTGTTTGTGTATTTTGGCGCGCTGACAAGAAATGCAAGTCTTTGCCCATTCTTTTACGTTTTTGCGCAGGCCAGGCCACACAAACTTTTCGGCGACCATTTTAACCGAAGCGCGCACACCTGGGTGCGTGAGGGAGTGAATTGAGTCGAAAATACGGCGGTGCCATGCAGTTGGAACTACCGGGCGAGGTCGGCCGGTTGAGATGTCGCATATTAGGGGGGGCACACCGTCGCGTAAACCCCTTTCCTCCAGCCTTAACCCTGTTGGTCCAGACAGGAATGCGCGCACGTCCGCGTCACTACTTTGCTCCTCCGCCATGGCTGCATAATCTATCCCTACGTGGATTGGGGCTGCGTATGTGTCCGCGTTGGCGAAGAGTTCTGCGGCTGAGGTAGTATAATCTGTCTCCTCGCGCTCTGGCGATGTCACAGCGTGAGAGAGGCAGTCTGCTACCACGTTAAGTTTGCCTGCCACATGTCAAATGTCTGTGGTGAACTCTGAAATCGCAGCTAGCTGTCTTTGTTGCCTGCCTGACCACGGTTCGGAAATTTTAGCCATCGCAAAGGTGAGCGGTTTGTGGTCTACAAAAGCCGTGAAACGCCACCCCTCCAACCAGAACTGGAAGTGGCGGATGGATAAATGAAGCGCTAGCAGCTCACTGTCAAAGGTGCTGTATTTACGCTCAGTTTGGTTCAGCGATTTGCTGAAAAATGCCAAAGGTTGCCAGGTTCCGCCGACGTGTTGTTCTACAACCGCCCCTATGGCCAGGTCTGAAGCATCTGTGGTTAGCGCAATGCGGGCCGAGGGATCAGGGTGAACCAACAATGTGGCATTAGCTAGGGCCTTTTTACTTCCGCGAAGGCGCGTTTGCGTTCCGGGGTCCATTCGACCGCGTTGGAAGGTTTTTGTTTTCTGAGCGCGTCATATAGGGGCTGCATGAGCTGAGCTGCGTGGGGGAGGAAATGGTTGTAAAAATGAATCATTCCCAAAAATTCTTGCAGCGATTTGACCGTTTGTGGCCGTGGGAAACTTTTTACTGCGTGAACTTTGTCTGGCAGTGGGACTGCGCCCTTCGGTGAAACTCTGTGTCCCAAAAAATCAATTTGTGACACGCCGAATTTGCATTTGGCTGGATTGATTATTAACCCGTGCTCTTCTAGTCTCTGAAAAACCATAGTGAGATGCTGTTCGTGTTCTTCCTCAGACGAGCTGGCTACCAGCATATCGTCGAGGTAGACGAACACGAAAGGGAGGTCGCGTAATACTGCGTCCATCATCCGCTGAAAGGTTTGAGCAGCGCCTTTGAGGCCGAAAGGCATCCGCAAAAATTCAAAAAGGCCGAAGGGGGTTATTACAGCTGTTTTAGGAATGTCTTCCGCTCTAACGGGGACTTGATAACCGCGGACCAGGTCTATTTTTGAAAAAATGCGCACACCCGCCAGATGTAGTGAAAAATCTTGGATGTGAGGAATTGGGTAGCGGTCATGCGCTGTTGCATTGTTTAATCTGCGGTAATCGCCGCACGGTCTCCAAGAATCGTCGGGTTTAGGGACCATGTGAAGCGGTGACGCCCAGGGGCTTTTTGAGCGCCTGATAATGCCTAGTTTTTCAAGGGTGGTAAACTCGTCCCGAGCTGTGGCGAGCTTGGTCACGTCTAAGCGCCGAGCTTTGGCGAATATGGGCGGGCCCGTTGTGGGAATAAAGTGTTCGACCCCGTGCTTAGCCACTGTAGCTGAGAATTTGGGAATTGTGAGTGCTGGAAATTGGGTGAGGAGTTGATCAAACTTACCTCCTGTTGTAGTGACGCTGGCCTGCACGGGTGGTGGAGAAACTCGAGCTGAGCAGGGAATAGAAGCAAAGGACAATGCATTAACCAAGCGTCTGTTCGCTAGATCGACCAATAACCCATGTGCACACAAAAAGTCTGCGCCCAACAAGTTAAAACTCACCGCCGCTACAACAAATGTCCATCTGTAGTTGCGGCCATGGATGCGGAGGGGCAGGTTCCTTTCGCCAAAAGTGCTGATGATGGAGCCGTTGGCTGCCACCGCTCCATTACCCCGGGGGCCCATGGCCCGGTCTGCTTGGGAGGGCATTATAAAACTCAGCTGAGCTCCCGTGTCAATGAGGAACTGCTTGCCGGTGTGTCCGTCCGTCGCATATAGAAGCTTGCTTTTTTCGCCGAGAACTGCCGCTGTTAACGGTTCTTGGCTTTGGCGTTTTCCCGAAATCGTGAATCTGCAGGGGGGAAGGCATTTGTGAGCCTTCTCGGCGAAGCGGTGGTGGTAATAACAGACGTCGCTCCGTCTGTTACGTCTTGGCCGTGTCGCTGCCATGGCAGGCGGATTCTGCTCAGTGGTTTGAGGCTCCCCGTGGCTCCGGACATCGGCATTGAGGCCTGCGGATGCTGCTGTGGGTATCTGTTCCCTGCAGGCGTTGACGAGTCGCTGCGTTTCGCAAGCCAGCGTGCGGAAGTCTTGCTGGGTGCTGCATCGCATGTTGGCAAGCGTCCCTCTCATGTGTGGCGGCAGTGTACTGAGGAATATAAATTGGAAGAGGAAATTGTCATTGTCCTCTTCTTTGAGTTGCAGCAAGTCCTCCATGAGGGCCTTGGGTCTGCATCCTCTGCGGCCGTAGACCGCCAGGATCCTCTCGGCTCTCTCCTCGGCAGAGGGGACGAAATTCGCCACGATGGTCGCTTTTAGTTCTCTGTATTTGTCCTGGGCCGGCGGCCGCTGGATTATGCTCCGCGCACATCTCGAAGTGGCGGCGTCGAGTTTGGCGACGATGTGATAGAACTTTGTATCGTCAGCCGTGATGCCCGCAAGTGCAAACTGGGCTTCAGCTTGCTGAAACCACGAGGCGGGGTCTTCCTGCCAGAAGTCCGGCAGGTTGACGGTGACGGCGTTTGTGTGGACCGTCACTGATGTGTCCGCAGGGTGAGAGTGTCTTCCTTCGGCTCTCACAGCGGCGCTGGTGCTCGGTTGAGCCCTCTCTATCACTTCTGCCGTGGGGGAACGTCGTCCATCTGTTCCCCTGTCTGCATGGGCGCCGGCGTCTGCCTGGGTCACCACAGATGAGTCAATCGCTGGGGAACGCCTCTGGTCCATCCTCGCGTCAGGGTCTCCAGTGTAGAAGAGCTCGGAATGACGAGGCGATGTGACTTACAAACCAAAGTTTATTACCTCCGCCAGGCCGAAAAGGCCAGGAGGAGGTTATGTTTTTGCCAGGGTTTGTGTGTTTGTCTGTTTGTCTGTTTGTCTGTCTGTTTGTCTGTTGGTTAGCAAGATAACTCAAAAAGTCTTGGACGGATTTGCATGAAACTTTCAGGCGTTGTTGGAAATGGTACAAGGAAGAACTGATTAAATTTTGGGGGTGATCCGGTTCACCATCTGGATACAGGAATTTTTTTAAAGCATTTTTCAACACTGTGACATAGGGCCATTTTCAACATTTGCGCAGGCGCAATGGAGGCCGCTGGGCGTCGTGTCTGACCAACACAAACTCCGCCTTCTTCAACGTTTTAGCCACAAAAGCATGCGGAAAACACTGCTGGCCTCGGACCCCCAGCGTGCCTGTGCCAGCCATAGGCGCTGCGCACATTGCACTGGTCGTCGTGTCTGACCAACACAAACTCCGCGTTCTTCAACGTTTTAGGCACAAAAGCACACGGAAAACACTGCTGCCCTGGGCCCGCCAGCGTGCCTGCTTTTGCGCCATGCTGCAAAACCTGACACGGACACCTGTCCGCTGCCCCATTATTTGCCACAAATTCCCCGCCCAGCTATAGGCGCTGCGTAAAAACGACCTCTCTGCCGGGGAAGACTCTAAATTCTGTTTTGCCGCGGAGCGCAACCCCAATATAATATAAAACCCACGGCAACCTGTCTAACCAATCTGCATCCGTCAGTGGAGGAGATGGACACACCAACACTTCAGTTTATTACCTCCGCCAAGGAGGCAATGCTTTTACAACCGTAAAACGGGGCTATAAGGGACGGCGGGGTAATATGGGACACTTTTCTAAATGTAATTCTGCTTTTTTAATTTTGCTTCCGCCTAGATTTGATGAAGGATTCATGGATATTTGACAATAACAACACAACTCAGCGTCCTGCTCAAAATAAAAAAAGCAGAATTACATTTAAAACATTTCCCACAAAAGTGTCCCTTATTAACCCGCCGTCCCTTATAGCCCAATTTTACACTACTGAACCACTAATCCTATCACTATCACATTGATTGTCATTCATTAATTGTCTGTTTATTGCACTGTCCATGTCAAATAAACAAATAATCATTGTGAATCCAATTGCTACTCATATCTTTTCATGCTCAGGGAATCTGAAAACGTACACACAAACACTGTATGGGGGGAACTGTGCCGCTTGGCGGAGGTCTGCGCTCTCCGAGTGCTTTTCTAGTAATCAGCTTTGCTCCTCTAACAAGTCTCATCTGGTGCAGCAGCAGAAGAAGTAAGAGAGCGAACACATTCGGCTCTGTGTACTTATACTCACACACAACAAAAGACATGCATACAAAGCTAACATCCCCCATTAACTTAATTATCCTCCTTTGTCTCCGTACCCCTCCACCTGGCCTTGGGAGGTCAGGGCGACCTCTCTGGTCTCCACTGCAGTGCCTCGGATGCTCTTTGATCTTTGCTAGCGGTTGAGACCCTTTGTCCTGTTCTGAGGTGTGAAGTCGCTTTACATATGTAATCACCAAACATTCTCACATGCTTATACATATGTAGGTTATAGGATATATGATTAATATAGACCACACACATGTTTAAATGTTTTATTGAATAGCAAAACCCGCAGTGCTACAGAACCGTCACTCGCCAGAGGAATGAGCCTGTGGAGAGAGAACAAGAGCTGTAAGCAGAGGAATGGAGATAGGGAAAATGGAGGAGCCAAATTACCACTTACATGGGCTACGAGGGAGCGCCGGCAGGACTCCAGCGGGGAATAGATGAACCAGCAGGGTAGATGACTGCTGGTGGAGCCTGACCGGGTGGAGGTTACCATTGTGGGAAAAGTTGTGGCAGGAGAGTGCGCGCAGCCCTCAGAGACACACCCACATGATGGCAGCAACCTGCACAATGGAGAAAAAGCACACAGGTTAATAACTTCTTTACCGGTGTGGTGATGACTTGCTGTCTGTTCACGGCAGTATACCCAGACGAGCCAGTGTTGAGTCACGGAAGGATGCCTCCTTCAGTACGCTGGCTGATAAGAGGGTGTAGGCGTGTCCTCTCCCTCAGGTGCGATGATGAGCAGCGGAGAGATGAATGGGAGGAGGGGGCGTGCTCTCGCCACCCATGACAGGACCCCCCCCCCTTCTAGGAGTACCTCCTGGCAGTCCACAAGGTTTGTCGGGATGGGCTTGATCGTAGGACCGGAGCATCTCTTTATCCAAGATTCGGAACCCAGGATCGCTCCTCCGGGCCGTAGCCCTCCCAATCCACCAAATACTGGAGACCCTGGCCCCGACGGCGAACATCCAAGATCCGGCGGACTGTGTGGGCAGGGTGGCCGTCGATGATCCGGGGAGGAGGAGGCAGCTTCAGGGGAGGTGGGCAGAGAGGACTGACCAAGAGGGGCTTGATGTGTGAGATGCAAAAGGTCAGGTTCACTCGGAGGGTAGGTGGGAGTCTCAGCTAAACCGAGGCATCGTTGATAATTCTGGAGATCGGAAAGGGCCCAATGAAGCATGGAGACAGCTTCTTTGACGTAGTCTTCAATGGCACCTGACTGGCCGCCAACCAGACCTGCTGTCCCACAGTGTACTTGGGCGTGGGCATCCAATATTTATCCGCTGCAGCCCGGCTGCGCTCCACCGAACGGGTAAGAGCGGCACGCGTGGATCTCCAGATGCACCTGCAGCAGCAAGCATGAGCCCCCACAGAGGGAACCGCGACCTCCCTCTCGGTCATGGGCGGGAGCGGAGGTGTGTACCCCAATGACACTTCAAAAGGGGTAAGCCTCATAGACGTGGAAACAGCCGTGTTCATAGAATACTCCACCCAGGTCAGGTGTGAACTCCACGATGAGGGTTGCTTGGTTGACACGCACCGCAGGTTGGCCTCTAAGGACTGATTGGTGCGCTCTGCCTGCCTGTTGCTCTGGGGGTGGTTCCCAGAGGAGAGGCTCACCATCGTTCCTAGGGTGAGGCAGAAGGCTCTCCAGACCTGTGATGTAAACTGCGGGCCCCGGTCAGATATAATGTCCACTGGGATACCATGGAGTCGAATCACGTGATCCATCAGCAGGACGGCCGTTTCCATGACCGAAGGGAGTTTGGGAAGCGCCACCAAGCGGACAGCCTTGGAGAAATGGTCCACGATGGTCAATGTCACAGTTTTACCGTGGGAGGGGGAAAGTCCAGTGACAAAGTCTACGGTGATGTGGGACCATGGCCGACAAGGGACGGGGAGGAGATGGAGGAGTCCAGACAGGGGGAGGAATCGGACTTGCCCCGGACACAGGTCTGGCAGGCCCGCATGTACTCCCGCATGTCCCGCCGCAGTGTGGGCCACCAGAACTCCCGCCGAACCAGATCAATTGTGCGGGTGATACCAGGGTGACAAGCGAAACGGCTGGTGTGACCCCATTGGATAACATCACTGCGGAGGGCAGCAGGGACGTACAGGCAATCCGGGGGGCACCTTGTTGGCACAGGCTCCCGAGACTGGGTCTGACAGGCCCTCCGCTCGATATCCCATGTAAGGGCACCAAGGATGCATGAGGGGGGAAAAATGGATTAGGGGTGGGAAGGGGGCGCTACCTCCTCGGAATCAAACCGGCGCAATAGCGTGTCCGGTGTGGTATTCCGAGAGCCAGGCTGGTAAGTGATGGTAAAATTAAATCGCTGGAAAAATAAAGCCCAACGAGTCTGCCTGGCGTTAAGTCTGCGGGCCGACCGTAAGTACTCGAGGTTCTTGTGATCAGTCCACACGACAATGGGGTGAATAGCCCCCTCTAACCAATGTCTCCATTCCTCTAATGCCAACTTAATGGCAAGCAGCTCTCTGTCCCCTACGTTGTAATTCCTCTCGGCTGGTGTAAGCCGACGAGAGAAATACGCGCACGGATGGAGCTTCTGATCGGAGGATGTGCACTGCGAGAGAACAGTGCCAACCCCTGAATCAGAAGTGTCCACCTCAAGGATGAACTGGAGCTGCGTGCCGACCTGGGCCAAGATTGATGTGTCAGTGACCAGGCCTTTTAATTTGGAAAAGACCTGCTCTGCTTCCTCTGTCCACCAAAAGGGGACCTTTCGGCGCAGTGCGACCCCACTAAAGTTCCTGATGAACTTGCGATAAAAGTTCGCAAACCCGAGTAAGCGTTGAAGACCCCTACGGGAGTGGGGTGTCGGCTAATTGAGCATTGCCCTCACCTTGGCCGTGTCGGCAATCAGTCTCCCTTCAGCCACTATGAAGCCCAAGAAAGAAGTAGATGTTGTGGAGAACTCGCACTTCTCAGCCTTAACGTAGAGCTGGTTCTCCAGGAGCCATTGTAAAACGGCCCTTACATGGACCTCATGTTCCTCTGGCGAGCGGGAGAAAATCAAAATGTCATCCAAATAGACGAACACAAATTGGTAGAACATATTGCGGAGGACGTTGTTAATTAACCGTTGGAAGACAGCGGGGGCATTGGTGAGCCCAAACAGCATCACCAAATACTCTAATTGCCCCAAGTGTGTTTTAAACACTGTCTTCCACTCATCCCCCTCACGAATGCGAATGAGATGGTATGCATTGCATTGGTCTAATTTGGTAAACACCTGTGAGCGCTGAAGGAGCTCAAACGCGGAATTCATCAAGGGCAGGGGATATTTGTCCTTAACTGTTATAGTGTTGAGCTCAAGGTAATAGATACATGGGCGCAGCGAGTCATCCTTCTTGCCGACAAAGAAGAATCCGGCTCCGAGAGGGGCTGAAGATGGCCGAATAAGGCCGGTGTTCAGCGACTCTTTAACATACTTCTCTATAGCCTCCCTCTCCGGCCCAGAAATACTGTAGAGCTGGCTGGATAGCAGCTTTGCCCCCAGGACAAGGTCCACAGCACAGTCATAAGAGAGATGAGGCGGAAGCGACAGTGCTCTCGACTTGCTGAACACCTCCCCTAAATCATGATAAGCCCAGGGAACGAGGCTGAGATCCTGCGGCTCAACCGGAGGAGGAGAGACCGGGAGAGATGGAGCACATTCGGCTGAACTTAAACAATTGGCCAAACAAAACGGTCTCCAGGAGGAGATGGAATTCCAACCCCAATTTATTATGGGGCTGTGCCTCCGGAGCCTCGGATAACCTAGAATCATTGAGGATGATGAATTTGGGAGAACTAGGAACATTAGTTCCTCCCGATGATTCCTGGACAAGAGGATGGCAACCAGCCATGTGCATTCGGCGATAACCGCAACCTCACGGCCAGATATGGTGGTAACACGTTGATGATGGGGCAATTTAAGAGTGGGAATATCCAGGTCCCGGACGAGCTGGGCCGACATGAAACTGCCCTCTGCCTCTAAATAAACTAACGCCAAGACCCTCCTCTCGACCCCCAGCAATTGCACAAGGGCTGGAATAGAGAAATTGCCGGGGGAGTTAACTTGGTCCTGCCCACCAGACCCCCCATGGTTACTGATGGGCCGCGTCTCTTGGCTGCCAGGGGCACTCGTCCTGACCGTGCTCCGGGGAAGCACAGTACAAGCACACACCAGTTCCCCTCCTTCGCCGGCGCTCAGCCTTGGTCAGACGAACCCGACTGAGGTCCATTAGCTCGGGAGGAGGATCGGCCCCCCCAGTGTCAGTCCCCGCAGTGGGCACACGCTCGGCAGATGAGCGAGAGGAGGTCTGTGGGCTCTTGTCTAACCCCACAGCCTGATCAATAAGACAATCGAGCGTCTCGAGAACGGCATAAACCGCCAGGTCGTTGCGGAGATGGTCGTTTAACCCGTGGAGGAACACGCTGCATAGTACAACCTCGTTCCACCCCGAGTCTGCCGCTTCGACCCGAAACTCCACAGAGAACTCGGCCACAGACTGAGGCCCCTGGCGGAGAGTCATAAGGCAGCTCATTATGTTCCTCTGACTCTCAGTGTGGTCAAACGCGTGACAAAAAGCGGCCACAAATTGGTCAAACGTGTAACTACGTCCCTCAGGGCTGTCTGCTGTGGCCCGAACCCAACTGAGGGCTCGGTCCCGCAACAGTAGGGTGAAAAACAGAATTTTAGTGACATCCATTGGGTACTCCTCCACCAACCTGCTCCAAATACATCTGCACCTGGTGTAAAAACTCCCTTGCATTTCCCTACCTCCCCCGTGAACGGGGAAGGTGAGGGAACGGAGGTCGTACGGCGAACTGGTGGTTGAATAACGGGAGCAGGCTGAGGAGGAGGAGCTGGAGGAGCCGTTCCAGCCAAATGACACGTGATGGTATCCAATTGCTGCATCATTGTTTGCAGCTGCTCGTTCATCATGGTGACCTGTTGCTCAGTTGCCTCTAAGCGATCCAGAGTGGATTGTCCCCCTGTTGCACCTGCTGAGCCGAGGTTAAGGCTGGCTCATTCTGTCATGATTGATAAGATAATTCAGCCCACGTGCAAGGTGCAGCAACAAAGAGACAATCAAACAGTACACACATTTGAATGTTTTATTGAATAGCAAAAACCGCACTGCTACAGAACAGTCACTCGCCAGAGGAATGCGCCTGTGGAGAGAGAACGAGAGCTGTAAGCAGAGGAATGGCGATAGGAAAAATGGGTGAGCCAAATTACCACTTACGTGGGCTCAGAGGGAACACTGGCAGGACTCCAGCGGGGAATAGACGAATCAGCAGGGTAGGGGACTGCTGGTGGAGTTTGACCAGGTGGAGGTTACCATTGTGGGAAAAGTTGTGGCAGGAGAGCACGTGCAGCCCTCAGAGACACACCTGCACGATGGCAGCAACCTGCACAATGGAGAAAAAGCACACAGGTTAATAACTTCTTTACTGGTGTTGTGATGACTTGCTGTCTGTTCACGGCAGTATACCCAGACGAGCCAGCGTTGAGTCACGGAAGGATGCCTCCTTAAGTATGCTGGCTGATAAGAGGGTGCAGGTGTGTCCTCTCCCTCAGGTGCGATGATGAGCAGCGGAGAGATGAACGGGAGGGAGGGGGCGCACTCTCGCCACCCGTGACACATCTTCTAATTTATAAAAAATCTCTTTGGAAAGCTAGAACAAGTTATTATTCCGCATTAATAGAAGAGAACAAGAATAAACCCAGGTTTCTTTTCAGCACTGTAGCCAGGCTGACAAAGGGTCAGGACTCTATCAATCCTAGCATTCCCTTAGAGCTTAATAGTTAGGACTTCATGAACTTTTTCAATAGTAAAATTTCATCTATCAGAGATAAAATCAGTCAGATTCTTCCCACCCTTAACTTAAATACAGTAACTACTACAACTCCTTCAACTGATACCTGTTTGGATGAGTTTACTCCAACTTACGGAAACCTGTTTAGGTCATGCATACATACTTTTTATTTTCATTGTTTTCCTGAGATCTCAAGTTATTTATGCATTATCTCAACATAACAATTGTTGTTTTCCCGAGATCACGAGGTAATTTTCCCGAGATCTCAAGAAAACAATAATTTGTTTTCCCGAGATCACGAGATAATGTTCCCAAGCTCTCGAGAAAACAATATTTGTTTTCCCGAGATCACTTTCCAGAGGTCTTGCAATAATTTTCCTGAGATCTCGCACTAACAAATGAACTATGATGCATACGCATGCATACAGACGGGACTGTATGCATGCATCCTCCACAGGTGTCAAACTCATTCCATGGAGGGCCAAGACCCTGCAGGTTTTACCTCCACCCAGTGTCTTCAACAGGTAATTTCTCTGAATTTCTTCCCACTGATTGCTGATCAGTAAAAACACCTGCTGAAGAGACTGGGTGGAAGTAAAACCTGCAGGGTCTTGGCCCTCCATGGAATGAGTTTGACACCAGTGGTGTCAAACTCATTCCATTGGTTGGCTAGACGGTCTAGCCAACCAATGTCATGCTAATCATGTGTTTTGACCGATGTGTATTAGATGACAATTGATATGCTAATGTGCCATGCATTCTCTCTGTCTGTATCAAGGTATAAAAGAGCTTGTTTCACTCTCAGCTCTCTCTGTCTACGCTCTACTCTCAAGACTATCCAAGAGGGCCCCAGCGGCAACGCTGGGGTCAACAGGCTTTATTCATGTTAGAGGGTCAATAAAGAATCTGTGCCGACCTACGCTCGTGCCTCGCCTCCACATCCTTACCTTCGCACCATCTACAATGTTACCTTATCTCTTCACCTGTTTGAATAATAATTAATTCAAATTTGGGTGTGAACACAGTAATGTCCTTCTGGTGGTTGTGCTGTATCATATTACCTAGCTATATTGCCTCATATCACATAGTTAACGTGATATGAGATTCTGTTGCCTTTGTAAGAAAATTATAGTCACGAAAAGTGAGGTTATCAGTTTTGTTTATTTCTGAGTCTTCCAGAGCTAACACTTAAGTCTTTCTGTCAGCTGAACCACAATGGATGATTTGTTCCTAGCTGCCTTGAGAGACAGAGGGGTGCCTGAAGAAAACCTCAAGAAAATGTCCTCGGACAAGGTCAATAAAACGTGATTTTGAACAAACCTTCCATTAAAAGGACATGGGATCAATTCATGCTTAAGATTGTTTCATTCATATGGTGTTGAAGATGATTTTGTGGTTGTTTTAGTAATAGATATAGTTATAGATAAAAAAGCATTACTTACATGTTCAAGGTATCAATGGATAAGCATAATGTCTATGCTAATGGAAAATCAGCTTGCATACATTTATAGAGGAAGGCTGTCCTGGTAAATTGGCTGTGTTTTTGTGGTAATTGTGTGGTGATACGGTGAGCTAGTTTTTATTTATTTATTTGTCACAGTACAAATATGACCTACAGGACAGCCACAAGTTGTAAAACTCATGTCAAAACTTCTGTTTTATAGGTTATAATTTTTACAATAAATTTAAAAAAAAAAACCCAAAACGTTTTGTCCACCTACATTGAAAAGGGTGGTGCCATTACAGAAAGGAAATACATTTCTGTTTGTTTCTCTGTCTTCTCATACAGCCTAAACTGCTGACAACTCTCATTGTGCTGCTTTATTTCTCATTATGGTTTCCATCTCCTGAGTTGTTACCAGACTTCTATTTAAATGTGGCATCTGTCAAATAGAAAGTCTTTTAACTAATGCTGGTACCCCAGCACAACATTAATTAAAATCCTTCTGAGACCACATACAGTATCTCACAAAAGTGAGTACACCCCTCACATTTTTGTAAATATTTTATTATATTTTTTTATAGGACAACACTGAAGAAATGACACTTTGATACAATGTAAAGTAGTCAGTGTACAGCTTGTATAATAGTGTAAATTTGCTGTCCCCTCAAAATAACTCAACACACAGCCATTAATGTCTAAACCACTGGCAACAAAAGTGAGTACACCCCTCAGTGAAAATGTCCAAATTGTGCCCAGTTAGCCATTTTCCCTCCCCGGTGTTATGTGACTCGTTAGTGTTACAAGGTCTCTGGTGTGAATGGAGAGCAGGTGTGTTAACCGTAATTACTGGAGTGGTGGCAGTTGGTAGAGCATCCACCCCACACCTGGGAGGCCAGGGTTCAAATCCCAGCCAGGTCATGCCAAAGACCATATAAAAAAAAAGAAAGCGGAACTTCCTGCTGTCCAGCTTGGTGCTCAGCAATAATGGAACAGAGGAGGGAAATTTTGTGGCAGCGCCTTGCATGCCAGCGACCCCTCTGATTCTATATACAGTACCGTTCAAAAGTTTGGGGTCACCCAGACAATTATTTTGTGTTTTCCATGAAAAGTCACACTTATTTACCACCATGAGTTGTAAAACGAATAGAAAATATAGTCAAGACATTGACAAGGTTAGAAATAATGATTTGTATTTGAAATAATAATTTTTTCCAGATACTCAACCTGCTCAAAGGAAGGTCAGTTTTATAGCTTCTCTAACCAGCTAAACTGTTTTCAGCTGTGCTAACATGATTGCACAAGGGTTTTCTAATCATCCATTAGCCTTCTGACGCAATGAGCAAACACATTGTACCATTAGAACACTGGAGTGATAGTTGCTGGAAATGGGCCTCTATACACCTATGTAGATATTGCACCAAAAACCAGACATTTGCAGCTATAATAGTAATTTACCTCATTAGCAATGTATATTAGATATTAGAGTGTATTTCTGATTAGTTTAAAGTTATCTTCATTGAAAAAACAGTGCTTTTCTTTCAAAAATAAGGAAATTTCTAAGTGACCCCAAACTTTTGAATGGTAGTGTATGTGTATGATTAACATTGTAGATAAGAGAAACATAATTTTGTTCTACTGTACATGATTGGCTGTATGAATTTGAATGACAATAAAGATGGCTTATCCTTAAATTTGGTGTTATCGCGCTCATACTCTCTCATACTGGTCACTGGAAGTTCAACATGGCACTTCATAACAAAGAACTCTCTGAGGATCTGAAAAAAAGAATTGTTGCTTTACATAAGAAGATTGCCAACACCCTGAAACTGAGCTCCAGCACGGTGGCCAAGACCATACAGCGGTTTAACAGGACAGGTTCCACTCAGAACAGGCCTCATCATGGTCAACCAAAGAAGTTGAGTGCACGTGCTTAGTGTCATATCCAGAGGTTGTCTTTTGAAAATAGATGTATGAGTGCTGCCAGCATTGCTGCAGAGGTTGAAGGGGTGGGGGGTCAGCCTGTCAGTGCTCAGACCATACGCCGCACACTGCATCAAATTGGTCTGCATGGCTGTCGTTCCAGAAGGAAGCCCCTTTTAAAGATGATGCACAAGAAAGCCTGCAAACAATTTGCTGAAGACAAGCAGACTAAGGACATGGATTGTTGGAACTATGTCCTGTGGTCTGATGAGACCAAGATAAACTTATTTGATTCAGATGGTGTCAAGCGTGTGTGGCGGCAGCCAGGTAAGGAGTGCAAAGACAAGTGTGTCTTGCCTATAGCCAAACATGGTGGTGAGAGTGTCATGGTTTGGGGCTGCATGAGTGCTGCCGGCAGTGAGGAGCATGTACTGTGACATACTGAAGCAGAGAATGATCCCTTTGGAAACTGGGCTGCAGGGCAGTATTCCAATATGATAACCACCCCAAACACACCTCCAAGACAACCACTGCCTTGCTAAAGAAACTGAGGGTAAAGGTGATGGACTGGCCAAGCATGTCTCCAGACCTAAACCCTATTGAGCATCTGTAGGGCATCCTCAAACGGAAGGTGGAGGAGCACAAGGTCTCTAACATACACCAGCTCTGTGATGTCATCATGAACCTGTGAAGTTCTAGTGAACTCCATGCCCAAGAGAGTTAAGACAGTGCTGAAAAATAATGGTGGTCAGACAAAATATTGACACTTTGGGCACTATTTGGACATTTTCACTTAGGGGTGTACTCACTTTTGTTGCCAGCAGTTTAGACATTAATGGCTGTGTATTGAGTTATTTTGAGGGGACAGCAAATTTACACTGTTATACAAGCTGTACACTGACTACTTTACATTGTATCAAAGTGTCATATCTTCAGTGTCGTCCCATGAAAACATATAATAAAATATTTACAAAAATGTGAGGGCGTACTCACTTTTGTGAGATACTGTAGCTCAAGAATTTGAATCTTGTCATTTTGTGAAGTGTTCCTTATTAGGATACTTTAAAGGATAATTTACAAACTTGCTTTATGGCTATAAGCAGCCGGATTCCCATGGCTAGGCCTCCCCTTGTCGTGAAAATTCTATAAAAGTTATGAAATATGAGATTTCCATTCCTGGTAAAAGTGTGAAAATAACAATATTTTGGAATTTATTTTTTTTTATTATAAACTGGTTTTGTATGTTTCTCTAAGGCCTCCTCTCCTCCTTCTGTTCCTCTCCACTTCTTCTGCTCCTCTTCCTCTCCCCTTGCTCTTCTCCTCCACCTCTCTTTGTCTTCTCAACATCCTTCTCCTCTTCTCCCCCACTCCTGCTTTTATTATTTCTTCTCCTCATATGCATACCAGCTCTTCTCCCCATTTTTCCTGCTTACTTATTTTCTCTTCCTCTCCCCTGTCCTCTCCTCATCCTCCTGACACCCTCTTCCTGTCCTCTTCTTCCTCCCTCTTCTTTTCTTGTCCTCCTCATCCTCCTCCTGCTCCTTTTGGTTGTGAAAATTCATTGGTCAAAATGTGTGGGGACCCACACATTACTGGATAGTATATCCATAAAGTGAATTTTAAAGTGAACTTTTCCTTAAGACAATAACACAACATAACAAAAATAATTTTTTTGTAAGTTGTCTGTGTTTTTTCAACTGATTTAAGACCATTTTGCACCACTGAATTCGAAAATGACATCCGTTTCTCTCGATCAGTTCAGGTTTTTATGTTAAGTTGTAAGCAGTTGTACAGCAGTTGTACAGTTGTACTGTAAATTGAATAGTAGACATTGATAAAAGTAAGTACATGTAAATTGAATGTTGCATCATCATTGTTCAAAATTCAGAGAATTTCAAGAAATAAAAAAGAATTTTGCATCATATAAAGCAAAAAATACCTGTACATGTAAACAAAAACGTAAAAAACATGTGGTCATAGTTCAAAAAGTTGACCTGATTGAGCAAAACCAATGTGATTTTTGGATTCAGCACATCAAAATTGTCCTAAATCAGCTAAAAAAACTTAGACAATAAATTTAGTGTTGACCAGTGTAATCTTAGCATTTTCAGGTTAAATATCATCTGTCCCAATCTCATAGTGATGCTGAGACTAATGAGTGTTGTTTCTTTGCTCCGGCAGATACACCAAGATGTGGTCAAGATGATGGATGAGGAAACCCTGTCAAAGTATCTTCCTCATCTGGGAGACCGCTTGTTTGCCAAAAACTGGAGAGGCTTATCCTCAGCAGAAGCTGGGAACAATGCAGAGAAGAAAAAGAAACTTGTAGAACGCTTACGAGTAAAAATGAGACTTCCAAGCTTTGGCCAAGCAATAACAAGCTCATCAAATCATACTTCCTCAGGACCTGGCTTGGGAAACAGGAATGCTGCACGAAAAACAAGAAAAGTAGAACTGGGTTGGATGAATTATCAAAATGGTTATTTCAGGCAGGTCAGACGACCAACTTGTGGAGGCACAACAGAGGTCATCGCCAAGAAAGATGACGCTGAACAGAATTCTTGGGGATGGGAAGAAAATATTCTTTCCCAGTGGGGAATCTTCAAAAGGAAGAGTTGAGGACTTTGATTTCACAGTTTGTGTGATGGGTTTGGTGGAACCTTTAGATGGGACTCTAACAGTTGAAGAATTGTATGATGTGACTCATCATAAACTGCTTAGGTTGTTCAAAGAAAAGACAAATTAATGATGCAGATTTAAGTGAGTCATTAGCACAAACCACTTCACTGGAGAGATTCCAGAGAGCAGAGGCCCCCACCTCACCAGATCTTTCTTCCAAAACTTCCTTCCATAGCATGACTCCTCAGCGCTCATGGAGCCCTCTTTCCTCTCTATCCTCAGAAAGATCTTTCTGTAGCTCTAGCCCTATCATGCATGAAAATTCTAATTCTACCCCAACTTCTCAGACATCAAAAGCATCTGCAGTCCAGACATTGAGGCTATCCCCTGATGAAGAAGTCATTTTCCTTGGTGATGATGGAAACATTTCTTTGGATCTTCTCTGTGACACACTAATTTACCAACCTTTCCATGCTGAACAGCAGGCATCAGATGTGATTGAAGTTCATGTGAGTTCCAATCCCAATTCCAGTACCAGAAATTGTGTAATAATCCAGCAACTGACAGATATTGATTATCCCGAATCTGCACCTTAAGTACCAAGTTTCAACCCTATGCCTACAAACAGTGAGCTTCCCTTGAAAGTAGGTCAACAGCAAGTGAAGTCTTAAATGGAGAAACAATGTCAAACCTCACCTCAACAACCAGCTCATCAGAAAATTTCTATGACAATCCAGAGAACATAGTAGAAAAGCAGACCATTATTATTTATAAAGCACAGTGTGTTTCAGACATGATTGAGGCATTTTTGGATGCAAATATACTCAATGCCAATATTGGATTTAAACGTGTGCTATTGGATTTAAACGGTGAGCTGGAAAATGGAGTTGGAAGTGGTCTTGTTATGGACTGTATTTGTTACGACCCGAGCGCTGGGTTCTGTCCGCGTTCGGGCTACGCACAGCTCGCTGCCAGTCTTGACAGCTGTGGGTTGTATTCTGGCCTCTCCGGGCTCTTATTGTGAAGGCGCTCGGTGGGGCTTCTGCCTGTCAAGGTTGGTCAGCTGTTTGTCATTACTGCCCGTTAGTGTTCCCCTTTATAAGGCGGGCACTAGTGGCAGTTAAATTGCAGAGGTATCGTCAAACCTCGTCAAAACGTCAGAAATTGTCAGACATCGTCTAAACCTCATTAGACCTTCATGTCAGGTTCGTGCCCTTTTGATCTTGTCATAGTTTAGCTCGTAACGGCTGGGGTTAGCCCTACGAGCCCTTGTATTGCTTAATGTGTGTTTTTGCCCTGAGCGGCTCATAGTCTTGTCTTGTCTTGTGTTATTAATAAATCACCATCATTGCAAAACTCACCGGTGGACTCTTGGCGTCTTATGGTGATCCGCGAGGGTCACCGCATGACAGTATACTCCTGCCCGACGTCTAAACGGAGACGCCACACCGAGACGCCTTTTCACCGTGAGGTTTTGCTTTAATTGGACTATTGTTCTTCCCTGTCTGAGTGTCATTCGCTGGGAGAATGCCATCATCCAGGGGCCGCGGTCGGTGCCTGGGCAAAGAGTTAGCGAGCGCGCTGGAGTACGTCGACGGGACACTCCTCGCCGCTGCCTTTGACGTCAACTCCAGCTATATGCGCTGGCACCTGGACTATGCAGAGGTTCTCCTGGACAACCTTCCTCTCCACTACTACGATCACCCGGAAGTGATGACGAGGAGAGATGAACTCGCCGCGCAGCGCGAGATACTCCGCGGGCTGGAGGAGGAGGAAAGCAGGAAGCAGAGGAGGAGGCATCCTCGCTCCCTGTGTTGGGTTCCTGCCCCTGACCCGGTCCAGGAGGTCGCGCCATCTGGAGGTCGTCGACGACGTCGGCGCCACGGCCAAGGAGAACCTCGGCAGAATCCCCGGCTGGACCCGCTGCCGACGAAGCCTGTCAGTGAGCCTCTGAGAGCGGCTCCACCTCGTCCTTCCAGGGGGCCCTCTGTCGCCATCCAGTGGGGAGAAGGAGGAACAACGTCCCCTACAGCAGGAATCATCTCTTCTCTGGGAGAAAGGCAAGTGCGTGTTAATTTATTACATCATAATTGTAACCTGCCTTGTCTGACTCCTGGGGGCGGAGTTCGGGGTTTGCAGCCCCCCGAGCTCCCTCCACCTGCTGTAGAGATAACGATTAAACCTGCTGCCTCTGTGTCCCCCCCTGTTGAGCGGTCTGCGACGCCAGGCCAACGTCGTCGGATGAAGAGGGGGCCTGCAGTGCTGGAAAGCCTGGATCCGGCCCTGCAGCCACGTCGTGGACGGAGGAGAAGAGCGGACTGTGGCCCGGAGCCTGAGCCGACGATGAAGCGTCCCTGGGTCTCCTCGCCGGAGCGGTCTGAGCCAGTGGGTCGAGTATCCCCTGCCCCCACGCCATACGGGTCATCGGCGTGGACAGCAGCGCGGGAGGAACCTCAGGCTGCAGACGGCATCTTGCCAGCTGCGGAGCCTGACGCAGCTGAGTTGGAGCCTGCTGACGAGAGTCGCCGCCCTGAACCTGGATCGTCGAAGTCCTGGGTGGCAACAGAACCCGAGTGCAGGCAAGTGCTCCCTCTTGTATCTCTGTCCCCTGTTTTGGAGCATTTTTGCCTGCCTCTCAGGGAGGCAAGTGAGGAGCAGCCGCCTGCTGCGCCCGAGCTCGTCTCGCTGGGTTCTGTTGCTACCGGTGATTCTGATCCCGGTTTCCTTCTTGTTTGTGAGCCTCGTTGCAGTGTCGCCGGCATGGAACCAGTCGGAGTCACTGGGTTGGAGGTCCCAGGTTCGGGGGTGGAGATCATCAGCGGAGCTGCACCGACCCAGTCGGGGTCCGTCGTGGAGGCTGCTGCAGCCCAATCGGGGTCCGACGTGGGTGCACCAGAGGCCCAATCGGGGTCCACCACAGGTGTGGTTCAGGCCCAATCGGGGTCCAACTTGGGTGCGCCAGAGGCCCAATCGGGGTCCACTGCAGGGGCGGTTCTGGCCCAATTGGGGTCCGACGTGGGTGCGCCAGAGGCCCAATCGGGGTCCACCACAGGTGCGGTTCTGGCCCAATCGGGGCCCGACATGGGTGCAGCTGGGACCCAATTGGGGTCCAGCGGAGGTGCAGTGCCGGTGTGGTCCGCGGACTGGGGAGGAGCTGCAGACCTTTCGCCGTCGGACAGATTACGGGCTCATTCTTGCCTTCTTTCCTCTCCACTGAGTCACCGCCCCTGCGCATCATCGCCAGGGGCCGTGGGGGTTCCTGTTTGCTCGCCCCGGCTCTTCCGAGTTTTGTCCTCGTCAGGGAGGCTGCTGCGGGCTGTTTTTCCCCGGGACTGGTGGCTGAGGGACATGGGTCGGCCGCCTGAGGAACTGCTTCGCCGGTCCGGCGCCCCGGGTCGGCCACCCGACGCGTTGTGTGTTTCATTGGGCGACCTGGTTCGACCATCAGAGGAGCGGACGTGCTGGGCGTTGGACTGTGGTGAGCTGCCTGGTCATGTTCCGCCTCCTATGACCACCCGCCGGCTGTTGGACGAGGGGAGACCACCTGAACTGTTCCTATGGCGCCTGGTCTCCGCCGGTTGGCATAAACGGGGGGGTAGTGGTCATTTTCTGATGATCTGTCCCAGTGATTGTTCTGTTTTGTTTTGTTTTTTTTCCCTTTCTATCCTGTGTGCTTTGTGTTATGGCCATTTGGGTGTCTGTGGGTATTTGTCTTGCAGTTGCTTTAGTTTGTTTTGTGTATAGTTGGGTATGAACCAGTAATTGCTCTGTTTTTCTGTATTTGGTTTTTTGAAAACCCTCATAATAATTCACACAGGTGGGAAGTCATTTTCTTGTGTAACATGTGGGCCAAGATTTAATTTTCTTGTGCTGTCCTGTATTTAGTTTTTCTGACCCAGTGATTCTGTCTTTTTTGTTTTGTCTATGTTATCCTGTGCATTTTTTTGTGATCGTTAGTTGACCATTTGAATTAATCTGAGTAGTTGGTATTCTTGTCATTGCCCTGTATTTAGTTGTTCTTGCCGGGTGTTGATTGTTTCTGGGTTTGGTCTCTCTCCCTCCGCACCTACCCCCAGCCACCCACCCTAGGGGGTGGGGGGGCAGGGTGGTCCGTGGGCGTTCTGAGCCCACCCTTGGAGGGAGGGTACTGTTACGACTCGAGCGTTGGGTTCTGTCCGCGCTCTGGCTACGCACAGCTCGCTGCCGGCCTTGACAGCTGTGGGTTGTATTCTGGCCTCTCCGGGCTCTTATTGTGAAGGCGCTGGGTGGGGCTTCCGCCTGTCAAGGTTGGTCAGTTGTTTGTCATTACTGCCCGTTAGTGTTCGCCTTTATAAGGCGGGCACTAGTGGCAGTTAAATTGCAGGAGTATCGTCAAACCTCGTCAAAACATCAGACATCGTCTAAACCTCATTAGACCTTCATGTCAGGTTTGTGTCCTTTTGATCTTGTCATAGTTTAGCTCGTAATGGCTGGGGTTAGCCCTACAAGCCCTTGTATTGCTTAATGTGTGTTTTTGCCCTGAGCGGCTCATAGTCTTGTCTGGTCTTGTGTTATTAATAAATCACCATCATTGCAAAACTCACCGGTGGACTCTTGGCGTCTTATGGTGATCTGCGAGGATCACCGCATGACAGTATTACTGATTTCTGGAGTAAATTCTATGCATCCAGAACATCTGGAACCACATACAAGATTCCAGATTTGCACCATGCCTTCCAAGAAAGGGAATGGAAAGCTGTTGCCTGTATTTTGGCCTCTGGATGACAGAGATTCAAATACTTACCTGTACAACTGGCTCCACCATTTCTGAATGAAGCCCTTTCAATATCATCACCAAACTGTAGCCTCATGGAGGCATTTTTTTTTTAACTATATTAGCCCCACTGAGAAGGATGTACTCAGAGGCTTTGAATTATTTCAGAGGCTCTGATGTGGAAGAGCTTGTCACCATTCTGAGCAATCACAACTGCACCACTCTACCAACAGAGCAAAACTTAAAAAGATTGCTGGAAGAAATCGCACACAAGGAGCTGGTGCAAAAACCATCTTTTATAATAAAGTGCTGGAAGCCAATTTTTAGATCTGTTGGAGAATCTTTGAGTGGTGGAGTGTTGGACAAGATCCTCACTAATGTTCAACCAAGGGCATGAAGTATCACGAAACACATTGTGTTTCCAAACACAATATCACCCGCAGAGAGGACTACCTCACTTCATCTGTTGAGGTTTATTAGAGAAATCGATCAGAGGGAAATTGGACAGTTCCTTCGGTTCTGCACTGGGTCTGACCTTTTTCTGTCAAAAATCAACATAACATTTACTGAAATGTCTGAGTTCTCCAGACACCCCGTGGCTCACACCTGCTCTTGTGTACTTGAACTTGCATGCAACTACACCACTTACTCTGAATTCAAGTCAGAGTTTTTGTCTGTGTCGCAAAGTGGAGTATGGGTGATGTATATGGACTAAATATGACATGTAAAAAGTGGAGACCTCATAATAGTGACACTGATGTTCTAAAGATATTGCACTGATCTTTAAGAATGCACATCCATCAGGGAAATCATCCATCACACCACTTAACTACAACTTGCCACTAGGTGTCAGTATTTGCATATAAAATGTCATGAGGACCATTTGCTGTGTGCTGTTCAGACATAACCGTGGTAATTTGAAACAAAGGCCTTAGTATTTGAAAGAATACAATACTATATGGTTTATAGTGGACTGATGTTGTGGGATGAGTGTGATGTTCTGGAGTGTTTTGTTTCACTTACACACACAAGATCACTTGATGTGTGTGTGTGTTTTTTCCACAGCAAAACTACAAGAATGGGCTCACCTGAAGCTAACAATGTTCTCAGAACTTAAAACTGCCACGCTAAAATACCTTCAAAAAGAGTGCATTTTGATGCATTCTACATTTTTGCAGAAAAAACAACCCCCCCCCCAAAAAAAAAACAACAACAAAACTTTCAAGTTCTTTGCTGAAGAGATAAGACAGTCTGAAACAAATGGAGTTTGGTTGTTATGATATTAATTACTCAAGTACATTTGTAGTCGCCAAAAGTTACTTGAGTAAAAGTAAGAAACTACAAGTTACTTAAGTTGTGAGTAGATGGTCGGCAATATGTGAGGTTTTTTCTCATAAATGTACAATACTTTTTCAGAAATTTTTCATATTTTTTCCAGATAAACTTGTTAATTCACCACCCAAATGTGCAACTTAAAACATACATTTTTCTTCAACATTTGAGACTTTATTGTCATAAAATTGCGAGGGTTTTTAGATATACAATTCAGACTTTTTATATTTTACTTTTATCATAAATTTATTACTTTTTCATTACCTTTTTTTTTTACTGGGGCCCACTTGGGCTGCACGGTGGCGCAGTGGTTAGCACTGCGGCAGCACAGTTTACCCTTGGCCGGGGGATCGTGGGTTCGATCCCAGCCCCCGACCAACAGTGATCTGTGTGGAGTTTGCATGTTCTTCCCGTGTTTGCGTGGGTTTACTCCGTAATTTCTCCGGTTTCCTCCCACATGCCAAAAACATGCAGGTTAGGTTAATTGGAGACTCTAAAGTGGCCCTAGGTGTGAATGTGTGTGTGAATGGTTAAGGGATAGCGCCGTACCGTGGCTGCTTCATCCATCCAGGTGGTGGATGACCCTCAATTTCCCCTCTGGGGATCAATAAAGTATACTAAATCTAAAAAAAAAAAAAAAATCTAAATAGAAGAAGGATATCAGTACTGATGTCAATAATCTAGACTTATAAATTTATTTATAAGTGACCAAAGATGTAGTTATTTTTGCTGAGAAAAAGTATAGTATAAACAATAACATTTATAAGCAGTTTTAAAATTTGTAAAACCAAAAATCACTTAAAGTACGACCAAGTTTGAGTAAAAGTGCAGCTTCTTCCATCAAAAACTTACTCAAGTGAGAGTATCCTGCAATAAGTCTTGTCATACAAGTACAATTTTGTGAAAAGTTACTTGAGTGAATGTAACTAGTTGCTAGACACAAAGTAATGCATTCATGTTTTAATACACATGCTGGTGTGTTTTTCTTGTTATCAGTGGTTGAGTTTATCCAGAGACACTATTGCAGAATTACAGTTTCATGACTGTTACCTGATTTTATTAAATGTATTTCCATACTTTGCAAACAACAGCCTTTGTGTGATGTTTTCTGATACATTTTATTTTTTGCACAAAACATTTAAGATTATACATGGCAATCTGGCATGCTGGTGTGTTTTTGATGTTCTCAGTGGTTGAGTTTAGGGATAAGGACCTGTACTTATATAGCGCTTTTCTAGTCTCAAAGCGCTTCACTAGTACTAACCCTCTATTCTAAGGGCCCACAGGAGTTAGATATTCAGGGACAATTTAGAACAACCAATTAACCTAACATGCATGTCTTTGGATTGTGGGAGGAAACCGGAGCCCATGGAGTAAAGCCATGCAGCACAGGGAGAACATGCAAACTCCACACAGAAAGGTTCCTACCCCTGCCAGCCTGGGGATTTGAACCTGGAACCTTCTAGCTGTAAGGCAACAGTGCTAACCACTGCACCACCGTCCTGCCCAACCAAGCACCAAGAGGCGAATTACAGTTTGATGACTGTTGCATGATTTTATTTAATGCATTGCCATGCTTCCCATACTTGTTTTACGTAATGAGATGGAATGGAATGAACTGCAAAAAAAAAAAAAAGTAAAACTGTTGTATTCACGTTTTATTAAAGTGTTTTTCAAACTTAAATAAGTTGTTTATATTTTTTTTACAGCCACTTCATATTGATATGAGAATACTGATTTTCTGGACATGTAAAATAAAGTGTTTGGAGAGACTTGTGAGATTCTGCTTACAGTGCACATCTCCCATGTACTGGTAAATTACTTGCTCTTATTTTGTCTCTGTACTCAAAGTCAAAATGTTTCTATAAGTTACCTGACTTGTATACAGATTAGTTTGATTTTAAAATAGTTTTTACAGGAACAATCTCATTATTTAAAAAAAATCATATAGTGTCTGTCTCTCAAGGACACTCTTTCCATGAAGTGATTCCCTATCAACATCATCAGACTTAATATTATTCCAAATATTGATCCAAAACAAGATTCCAAACAATTTTAACCAAGCCGCTACTTATACCGCAATACTATATGAAATGTACAATACTAACTTCCTTTTACTGAAGCTGTAAAAGTGTTTTTACATGGACAGAAAATGTCTCTGCCCTTCCATCTGTGGTTCTGACTAATCATCTGACTCTGACAGGAGTTCTCTTATCAAGGGCCTCATCTGTCCATACAGCCTGATGGCTTCAGCAGCATTACCACCTATTTCAAGATGATCTTCTTCCATGATCATAACACAGCTCATAAAGGTCTGAATCACATGTAATGCCAGTTTTCCAAAGACAAATGACCTCTTCTAGAATAATGTCAAGTTTGTCATAATCCACTGGCTGGAGATAGTGTCGTGCCTGGTACAGCTCTGGTGCATAATACGTGAGGAAAGGCTTTCCATGATACAAGTCACGACCATTGCTACCTGGCCGGATCCGAAGGCTGTCCCACATTCTCACCACAGTGTCCAATTCTTCCTGTAAAAAAATGACACAAAGTTTCAAAAATGAAGACATTGTAATATTACCATCATTCACGTCACAGCTCAACAAATGCAAATTTTGTTAATAATTCAATAACAATAATTACTTGGAATATTTTTGTTTTGCATATTGTTATTTATTCTATCTAGCCTCTCTCTGTGTGTGTGGTGGGTAGTAATTAGTTACATTTATTCAAGTACATGTACTCAAGTAACGTTTCACAAATTTGTTCTTTTGTCAATAACTTTATTGTAGGATGCTCTTTACACCTGAGTACATTTTTAAGAACAACACCTGTTATGTATGGTAAAATAGCTGGGTGAAGAATGAGGCAAGATGACAGGGCGAACACAGCTTTATTGTTGGAACTTAGAATGCTGTAACACAACAGGCACCTGGCAGAGGGCACTGGTCAAAGAGGCCACAATATGGATGCCCTCTGCCTTATGCAGGGTGGTGTGGTGATGTGACGGGAAGTGCACGTCACCACACCGCACTTCACAATAATGTGCCATTTTCATAAATAATAACACCTACTTTTACGTAAGTGCATTTGGTCACACTGAGTTACTTTTCACTAATTATGATTCTTTATAATGTAAAAAGTGTAATGATTACATCTTTAGGTCATTTTAGTGAATTCTGTTTCATTAAATATAATTTCATTCATAATTTTATTGCCTTCAGCTTAGCACTGAAATCATTGTTCTATTATGGCTTTGCCAATTTATGAGTAAAAGTAACAAGTATATCTTTTTAAAAGGTCACAATTTTATCACAAACTATTCCGAATTTATTAGATAAAAAACAGTACATTTTTTATTAAACAGATACAAATTTAGGAATAAAACAACAAAGATTTATGAAAAAAGTAATAAATTTTACATGAAAAATGTCTGAAATTATTGAGGAAAAAACTCACCAGATTATAAGAATCAAATTTCAAATGCACAACAAAAATTCATACAAATTGTGAAAAGGAAAACAACTGTAGGATTAAATAAAAGTCTAATTAGTTTGAAAAATATTTCAAATTTACAAGGAAACAGCAGTAAATCTACAGGAAAAGATATATAAATTTAAGAGACAAACCTCTCAAACTGGCAAGTGTAAAGTCATGTGTGTGTGTGTGTGTGTGAAGGAGTGCAGTCACTGAGGGAGGGAGCTCACCTGGATAAGATTAAGGAAGCAGAACTGAATGAGACCCTTGTCCACCAGATCTCCATTGAAGTTGCCCACTGACTGGAACTCCATGAACAAGTCTCTCCAGTAGTCTGCATTCTGTCTTCGATAGATTCCCCACCAGCTTTCAATCCTTTGATCAGCAGTACTTCTTCCTTGAAGGACACAAGGCCCATGAATTAAGCCCTTTTCATCCTCACGCAGAAAACTTTGGAATCTATTGACATGCACATTCTTGGTGCCAAGATCCAATCGGATTATTTTTGGGCAGCCTCCCAGCTCACTAACAGCACCAATGAAATAAGCTGCAATAACCTCAGGTTTACTGTTTGTGACGTTTGCTTGCATCCAGATGATATGGCATGAAAAACAATCAATGCACTCATTAACTCCGATGCCAAACAGTGTGAGTTTATCATATGAGTCCATGTGCCAAATGTCATTTGGTCCCGGAACACTGTAGTGCCTTCTTGTGAGTCTCCTAGTCCTTCTCTATTGTATACCTTCTGGGTCCAGAAATGATTGCACTGCATACACCATGTTCCTACTGACCTGCAGTCCTGCTGATCTGCATCTCTCAGTCATCATCCGGTATCCATGGAGACACCCTGGGCCGCGAAACTGGTCAGCGATGTAGTTAATGATAACATCAGGCTCACTTAGATTGTGCCGCCGATAAAGCTGAAGTCTCGCTAAGACTCTTCTTAAATGACGCACACTGGTGTATATATTGTCTGTAACAGCAAGACAGAAGAGAGAGACGGTGGACGGTGGCTAAACTGTCATCTCTGCTGGAGTCCGAGTTCCACCCTATGCAGGACATACTGAATGCACTGAGGAGCTCATTTAGCAGCAGACTACATCATCCCAGGTGCACAACCGAGAGGTTTCGTAGGTCCTTCCTACCAACGGCTGTCAGACTGTACAACCTAAGCAGGGCTGCTCGCAGAGATAGCAAAAAGACGTAACAAACTAATAGTTTTTTGAATGCAAAAGATGCAATAGACTTACACAATGGTCCTCTCCGGCATACAACTAGGAACATACCGGTCGCTATGGAGGGTGAGAATATGTATGGGCACATAATCATACCATGTAGGATAACTAAGTAGACGGTTATGCTGTTTCATTCCATCTAGCAACAATGCTCTGCACTGTGTGTGTTTATATATTTGCATATTTATTCCATCTAGCTACAATGCTCCGTACTGTGGGTGTTTATATATTTATATATCTACATATTATTCCATCTAGCTACATTGCTCCGCACTGTGTGTGTTTATATACTTGCATATTTATTCCACCTAGCTGCAATGCTCCGTACTGTGGGTGTTTATATATTTACATATTTATTCCATCTAGCTACAATGCTCTGCACTGTGTGTTCATATATTCATATATTTATTCCATCCAGCTACAATGCTCTGCACTGTGTGTCTGTGTGTGTGTGTATATATATATATTTTATAGTAATACGTACATATGTTTATTAGCTGCTCTTGCTTGCTTGTTTTTTTTTTTTCTTGCCTTCTGATTGTTGCTCTGAGTGTTGCTATCCCTGTGCTGTTGCAATCCTGGAATTTCCCCGTTGTGGGACTAATAAAGGCTTATCTTATCTTATCTTATCTTATCTTATTTGATCTTGCATCAGTCCTTGATTGAATAAATATGTGATGCGTTGATCCATATTCCTGCTCATCTCACACTGTAACAGCTACTCTGAACTGACGTGTCCTGTTAATGAATAGCCCACGAGCATGTTCTATTGTTTTCTCGAGATCTCGTGAAAATTATCTCGTGATCTCGGGAAAACAAATATTGTTTTCTCGAGATCTTGGGAAAATTATCTCGTGATCTCGGTTAAACAACAATTGTTGTCATGGTTGGTGAGCGCGCGCCCCCTCCTTCCCGTTGCTTTCCTCCAGGTCATCAACACACCTGGGTGAGGAGATGCACCTGCTACTTCTCATCAGCCAGCGTTTAAAAGGATCAACTCTTCAGTGCGCTAACGCTGGCTCGTCTGGGTATACCTCCTTAGCAGACAGGATCTCAGCAAGCTCAATTGTACATTCAGGTGTATTGTCACTCACCTGTTCTTTTCCTCTTCTCTCCTCAGGTTGCTGCCATCGTGCAGGTGCGTCTCTGGGGACTGCGTGCGCTCACTGCCCCATCATCACCGCTCAACTGCAACTATTCTCCACCTGGCAAGACACCACTGACTCCATTCCATTCACCCTGCTGGTTTGTCTCTTCCCGAGTTTGGGGTTCTGCCGGTTCTCCCTTATCTCCCACGTAAGTGGTTATTTGGCTAGTCCATTTCCCCTGTCTCCATTCCTCAGCTCACGGTTCTCGTATTTTCTCCATAGGCTGTACCTCTGGTGAGTGACGTTTTCTATAGCCGTGCTGTGGTTCTTGAGATTTAATAAAATTCCCAAACGTGTTCCTGTGTCCAAGTGTTCCTTTGCTGTTGTACTGTGCGTGTGGGCTGTTCTGGGTTTAAATCATGACAGAACGAGCCATCCAGAACCTCAGCCCAGCCTGTGTGGTTGCATCGGGGCCATCCCCGTTGGAGTGCTTGGACGCAACTGAAAGACAGGTGGTCGAATTAACCCAGCAGCTGGGAACAATTATGCAGCAGCTGGGTACAACCGCCGAGCATTTGGTTAACTGGTCTCCTCCGGAGCCTTCCGTGCTACCTGCTCCGGTTGTTCAATCTGTGGTGTGCCGTATTACTTCCATCCCCTCTCCTGCCCCATCTGTGGGGGAGGTGGGGGAATGCAAGGAGTTTCTGTTGCATGTACGGCTGCATTTTGAGCAGGTGGGGGAGGGGGGAGTACCCGGGGGACGCTGCCAAGATTCGGTTTTTGACTCTTCTGCTCCGGGGCCAGGCCCTCAGCTGGGCTCGGCCTATCTTCGACTGTTCCGAGGGTCACCGTTACAGGTTTGAGCAATTTGTGGCCGAATTCACTCGCGCCTTTCACCATTCAGAGACACAGGGGAATGTGATCAGCCATGTACTGACGCTCCACCAAGGGGCTCGGTCTGTGGCTGATTACGCAGTGAAGTTCTGGGTTGAAGCAGCAGAGTCAGCATGGAACGAGGTTGCCTTACGCAGGGCGTTCCTCTTCGGCCTGAACATGAACCTCCACGATGACTTGGCAGTTCACGCTGTCCCCGAAACTCTGGATGGCTTAATCAATCAGGCAGTCGGTTTGAATAACCACTACCATGAGCATGCAAAGGAGCGACAATCCTACTGACACTGGGGTCGCTAGCGCTCCTCCCGAGCCGATGGAGCTCAGTCGGACCCATCTGTCCGACGAAGAGCGTCAGTGGAGGAGGGGGGCGGGCGCGTGCATGTACTGTGCTTCTATAAAACACAGTCTGGACGACCACCCCTGGAGGATTAAAAGACACGGCCCGTCAGTAACCGCGGGGGGTCTGGCGGGCAGGACCGATTCTACTCCCCCCGATAATTTCTCTATTTCGACCCTCGTTCAATTACCGGGGGTTGAGAAGAGGATTATGGCGCTTATTGACTCAAGGGCAGAGGGGAATTTCATCTCGTTCAAACTCATACGGGACATGGGTATTCCCACTCTCAAATTGCCCAACAATCAGAGTTAATTCCATTTCTGGCTAGCAGGTCGCGGTAATCACCCTGCACACAGCGCCTATTGCCATCCTTCTTTCCGGTAACCACTGGGAGGATAAGTTAGTTAGTTCTCCCAAATTCATCTTCCTCGATGGTTCTAGGTCATCTGTGGCTTCAGAGGCATAATCCCATCTCCTCCTGGAGCCCGTTTTGTTTGGCCCACTGTCTATGTTCGGCCGAGTGCTCTCCCCCCCCCCCCTCCGGCCGAGCCGCCGGACCTCACCCTCGTTCCTCGGGCTTACTATGATTTGGGTTTGATTTTCAGCAAGTCGGGAGCGCTGTCGCTTCCGCCTCACCACTCTTACGACTGTACTGTGGACCTCATTCCAGGGGCGAGGCTGCCGTCCAGCCGGCTTTATAACATTTCTGGCCCGGAGAGGGAGGCTATGGAGAGTTACATAAAAGACTCGCTGAACGCCGGCCTTATTCGGCCATCTTCAGCTCCTCTCGGAACCGGGTTCTTTTTTGTTGGAAAGAAGGATGGTTCTCTATGCCTGTGTATTGACTACTGGGAGTTGAACGCTATTACCATTAAGGATAAATATCCTCTGCCCTTGATGAACTCTGCGTTTGAACTCCTTCAGTGCTCACGGGTACTCACCAAATTAGATCTTAGGAAAGCATACCACCTGATTCACATTCGTAAGGGAGATGAGTGGAAGACGGCTTTTAGAACACATCTGGGGCAATATGAATATTTGTTCATGCTGTTTGGGCTCACTAATGCCCCTGCCGTCTTCCAGGTCTCATCAATGATGTCCTTCGCGATATGCTGAATCAGTTTGTTTTTGTCTATTTGGATGACATCTTAATTTTCTCCCGCTCACCAGAGGAACATGAGGTCCATGTAAGAGCCGTTCTACAGAGGCTCTTGGAGAACCAGCTCTACGTTAAGGCCGAGAAGTGTGAGTTCTCCACCAGTTCTACCACCTTCTTGGGCTTCATAGTGGCTGAAGGGAGACTGATTGCCAACCCGGCCAAGGTAAGGGCAGTGCTTAATTGACCAACTCCCCACTCCCATAGGGAGCGCCAACGCTTCCTCGGGTTTGTGAATTTCTACCGCAGGTTCATCAGGAACTATAGTGGGATAGCACTGCCCCTTACACAGCTGACCTCTGTTAAGGTCCCTTTCCACTGGACTAAGGCAGCAGAACAGGCTTTTGATAAATTAAAGGGTCTGTTCTCTGAAACACCTATCTTCGCTCAGGTCGACACCCAGCTCCAATTTGTCCTTGAGGTGGATGTTTCTGATTCGAGGGAGGGCGCTTTCCTTTCGCAGTGCACACCCTCCGACCAGAAGCTCCACTCGTGCACGTATTTCTCTCGGTGGCTCTCGCCAGCCGAGCGGAATTACGACGTAGGGGACAGAGAGCTCTTTGCCATTAAGTTGGCATTAGAGGAATGGAGACATTGGTTAGAGGGGGCTACTCACCCCATAGTCGTGTGGACCAACCACAAGAACTTGGAGTACTTGTGGTTGGCCCGCCGACTCAATGCCAGGCAGGCTCGTTGGGCCCTATTCTTTCAAAGGTTCAACTTTACTATCACCTACCAGCCTGGCGCCCGGAATACCAAACCGGACTCGCTATCACGCCAGTTTGATTCTGGGCAGGTAGTGCCCCCATCCCACTGCCAGCCTGTTCTTCCCTCTTCATGTGTCCTCGGAGCCCTTACCTGGGATATTGAGCGGAGGGTCTGCTAGGCCCAGTCCTGGGAGCCCGAACCAGCAGGGTGCCCCCGGAACCGCCTGTACGTCCCTGCCTCCCTCCGTAGTGATGTAATCCAGTGGGGTCACACCAGCCACTTTGCCTGCCACCCTGGTATCACCCACACCACCGACCTCATTCGGTGGGCGTTCTGGTGGCCCACGCTGCGGCGAGATGTGCAGGAGTATGTGTGGGCCTGCCAAACCTGTGTCCGGGGGAAGTCTGATTCCTCTCCCCCTGCTGAACTTCTCCACCCCTTACCCATCACTGGTCGTCCGTGGTCGCACATCGCCTTGGACTTTGTCACCGGCCTTCCCCCCTCCCACGGGAAGTTGGTCATCCTGACCATTGTCGACCGCTTCTTGAAGGCCGTCCACTTGGTTGCCCTTCCCAAACTTCCTTCCGCCATGGAGACTGCCGACTTTCTCTCCACTCACGTCATCCGTCTCCATGGCATCCCTTTGGACATTGTGTCTGACCGGGGTCGCCAATTCATGTCCTTGGTCTGGAGGGCCTTCTGCCGTACGCTCGGGACCACAGTTAGCCTCTCCTCCGGCAACCATCCACAGCCATCCACAACCATCCGGCAGGCTGAGTGCACCAATCAGTCCTCGGAGGCCACGCTCCAGTGCGTAGCAACCAAAAACCCCTCCTATTGGAGCACTCACTTGGGTGGAGTATGCTCTGAATTCAGCTATCTCATCTGCTACGGGAGTTACCCCTTTTGAGGCTTCAGTGGGGTATACCCCCCCTTATTACCTATGGCCGAGAGGGAGGTCGTGGTGCCATCTGTGGGGGCTCATGCTCGCCATTGCCAACGGGTCTGGAGGTCCATCTGTGCTGCCCTCACCCGCTCATCTGAGCATAATTGCCTGAGGGCCGACAGGAAGCAGGTTCCTGCACCTAAGTACACCGTGGGTCAGCAGGTCTGGCTGGCAGCGGACCAGATTCCATTGAAAACCAACTCCAAGAAGCTGTCACCTCGCTTCCTGGGACCTTATCCCATCTCCAGGCTGGTCAATGACGTCACGGTCCAGCTGAAGCTTCCTCCATCCCTGCGGGTGAACCCAACTTTCAACGTCTCCCACATCAAGCCCCTCTCGGTCAGCTCCCTCTGCCCTCCCCCTCTGCTGCCTCCTTCCCCCAGGATGATCAATGGCCACGCCGCCTACACGGTTCAACGCATCCTGGATGTTCACCGTTGGGGCCGGGGGCTACAGTATCTGGTCCATTGGCAGGGTTACAGCCTGGAGGAGCGTTCCTGGATCCCCAGATCTCTCATCCTCAACAAGGGGATGCTCTGGGCCTACCACCGAGCCCATCCTGAGAAGCCTAATGGACTGCCAGGAGGCATTCCTTGAGGGGGAGGCACTGTCATGGTTGGTGAGTGCGTGCCCCCTCCTTCCTGTTGTTTTTCCCCAGGTCATCAATGCACCTGGCTGAGGAGACGCATCTGCTACTTCTTATCAGCCAGCGTTTAAGGATCAACTCTTCAGTGTGCTAACGCTGGCTCGTCTGGGTGTACTGCCTTAGCAGACTGGATCTCAGCAAGCTCAATTGTACATTCAGGTGTATTGTTACTCACCTGTTCTTTTCCTCTTCTCTCCTCAGGTTGCTGCCATCATGCGGGTGTGTCTCTGGGGACTGCGTGTGCTCACTGCCCCATCATCACCGCTCAGCTGCAGCTATTCTCCACCCGGTCAGACATCACTGACTCCATTCCCTTCACCCTGCTGGTTTGTCTCCTCCTGAGTTCAGGGTTCTGCTGGTTCTCCCTTATCTCCCACATAAGTGGTTATTTGGCTAGTCCATTTCCCCTGTCTCCATTCCTCAGCTCACGGCCCTCGTATTCTCTCCACAGGTTATTCCTCTGGCGAGTGATGTTTTCTCTAGCCGTGCTGTGGTTCTTGAGATTTAATAAAATTCCCAAACGTGTTCCTTTATCCAAGTGTTCCTTTGCTGTTGTACTGTGCGTGTGGGCTGTTCTGGGTTTAAATCATGACAAATTGTTATGTCGAGATAACACACAAATAACTGGAGATCTCGAGAAGACAACCGAAATTAATGCGTGATCTCGGGAAAACAATGAAAATAAAAAGTATGTGTGTATGACCTAAACGGGCTTCCGTACCAACTGACCTTTTAGAGTTAGGTAAAATAATTTCCTCATCCAAAGCCTTCAACTTGTCTTTTAGACCCTATTCCTACCAGGTTATTAAAAGAAGTCTTCCTATTTATTGGTAGCTCTATTCTTCAAATAATCAATTCTTCATTAACATTAGGCCATGTACAGCAGGCTTTTAAAACTGCTGTAATTAAACCCTTACTCAAAAAGCCAATGTTGGATCCAGGAGTTTTAGCTAACTATAGACCAGTCTCTAATCTCCCTTTCATTTCAAAAATGTTAGAAAGAGTTGTTGCTATGCAATTACTTGACCACTTGCAGGGAAATGATTTATTTGAAGAGTTTCAATCTGGGTTTAGAATCCATCCTAGTACTGAAACAGCTTTAGTGAAGGTCACTAATGACCTCCTAATCACATCTGATAATGGACTTGTTTCTGTACTTGTCCTTTTAGACCTTAGTGCAGCTTTTGATACTATTGATCATAATATTTTACTTGATAGATTAGAACACCATGTTGGACTTAATGGAACTTCATTGCGGTGGTTTAGATCTTATTTATCTGATAGGTCCCAGTTTGTTCATGTCAGTAATGAGTTTTCTTCCAACTCAAAACTCAGTCACGGAGTTCCACAGGGGTCTGTGCTAGGCCCTATTCTTTTTAGTTTATATATGCTTCCGCTAGGCAACGTTATTAGAAAGCGCTGTATACATTTTCATTGTTATGCAGATGACATACAACTATACCTGTCAATGAAGCCAGATGATAGTAATCAATTAGACAAGTTAGAGGCCTGTCTTAAGGAAATCAAAGCTTGGTTGACTTGTAATGTCCTGCTATTAAATTCAGATGAGACTGAAATCATTCTAGTTGGTCCAACAAACCTTAGAAATACCTTTCCAAATCAAACTCTTAGTTTGAATAGTTCTGTGAGGGACCTTGGAGTTATTTTTGATCAAAATCTGTTTTTTTAATTCACATAAACTTGTTTCTAAGACTGCTTTCTATCATTTGTGTAATATTACCAGGATTAGGAGCATCTTGTCTCACAGTGATGCTGAGAAACTAATCCACACTTTTGTAAACTCTAGATTAGATTATTGTAACTCTTTATTATCAGGTTGTCCTAAAACATCTTTAAAAAGTCTTCAGCTGATCCAAAATGCTGCAGCAAGAGTTTTAACAGGTACTAGAAAGAGAGATCATATCTCTCTGGTTCTGGCCTCCCTTCATTGACTTCCCATAGAGTTTAGAATTAAGTTTAAAATCCTTCTTCTTACTTACAAAGCTCTAAACAAACAGGCCCCTTTTTATTTAAAAGATCTGATACTACCCTATTTTCCTAACAGAGCACTACGCTCCCAAAATACAGGATTACGTGTAATACCTAGAATCTCCAAAAGTACAATGGGAGGCAGAGCCTTCATTTATCAAGCTCCTCTCCTCTGGAACCAGCTGCCAGTCTGGATTCGGGAGTCAGACTCGATCTGTTTTTGAGAATAGGGTTAAAACCTTCCTTTTTGATATACAGTAGTCTACAATTAGGGAGGGATCATGTGTTTCTGAACGCTTTCTTAGTTATGCTGCTAATAGGTTTAGACAGCCGGGGGACCTCCAACAATGCATTGGGCTTCACTCCTTTCTTCACTCTCAATTAAATATTTTTGCTGGTCATTAACATCTGTTTGTTCTCTCCCGTAGATTGAGTCCCCATCGTGCTGTTTGGTCTCTACATGTCTGTTCTTTTCTTCTTCTTCTCTATCCCCTCACCCCCCAGCCAGTCACAGCAGATGACTGCCCCTCCCTGAGCCTGGTTCTGCTGGAGGATTCTTCCTGCTAAAAAGGAGCTTTTCCTCTCCACTATCGCCAAGTGCTTGCTCACAGGGGGATCGCCTAATTGCTGGGGTCTTTCTGCAATTGTGGGGGTTTCCCCTACAGTTGAACGGGCTATGAGATGACTGTTGTTGTGAAATGGCGCTATATAAATAAAGTTGAATTGAATTGAATTAAAAAGTACACCATGATCAATATTTAACAGCCAAAGCTTGAAGGGACGTGTATTTTTACCAGTTTGATGTGATTTATTCCTGTAAGTGGAGCGTTTCAGAGCAAAATTTGAAATCCCCTGCATGCTTTGAGTGACAGGTCAAGCGGTTGCCAGTATCCTGGCAACCGCATACTGGCATATTTTTTTAATATGTGCATGAAAAGCCTTAGGAAAACAGGTTGAGAGCATTTTGGACATGCAGCCTTATTAAAATTACACTGAATATGTTATTCAAACAGAAGAAATGTAAATATACATATAAAACGTCATACAAAATCTAGGATGACACAAGAAAGTGAAAACACTTTCCAATGTGGTCCTTTCAATCACATTATTATTCCTCCGAATATCACACAACATTAGAATGGGGAAGTTTTGCTGCATTATCAAATACAACTACTGCTCTCATGATTGGCGTGGAAAAAGATTGATAACGGCGTACGCTTTTTTTTCAGTTCCTGACTTGGAAGAAAAGTGGAGAGAATGGGTCTCTGAGTTAAAAAAGAGGCGTAGGATTGAATGGATTGCAGCGGTCAGAAGGAGATACATCAGCTCGAACAATATTCCTGCACACATGGTCATGTGTTCACGGCATTTTAGAAGTGCAGAAAGACGTCCCACCTCCAGAGCAGCTGTCTTGCGTGCCATGCCTTTGGCAGCACCTCAGCCACGGCTCTCTGTCATCTCGCAATAATGTATAAAAACGAACAGGGCAAAATCAAATAATTTCCCCACATCATCTCTGCTATTCCAAATTTCTCTTGCTAATCTGGAGCATTTTTTTTTTTTTAATAGGAGTTTTTGTGTTGCTGCTTTTCTTTGATTTTTTTTTTTTAAATTGTGATTACTTGTTGCCTTCATTACCCATGGATTTAATATCAGCTGGTGAAAGAAGTCCATAGACTGTTTGGTTAAATTAAGCAGATTCTCCTCTTTCAGGTGACTATAAAAATGTCACTGTCCTGGTTTAGGATGTTTTTATAGCAGCTAATTATACAGGTAATTTTTTTCAGTGTGCCAGCGTGATCAGCTGATTGATCCACCTCCTCCAGTGTTCTGACATTTTGACATATTTAACAGAACAACGCTGGACAGCAGATGTTACAGACTGCAGAAAAATGTCAAAATCTCTATCCTGTAGCTTGAAAGTGCTCAGACACATTCCCGACAGTTCCCATTATACATACAAGTACGTGTGTTTAGCTCTCTGTGTGTGTATGCTGCAGGCAGCAGCAGAGCTCTGTACGCTGCAAATACACCATTATATGGTAGCTGTAAGTTAGAAACCTGTTCAATAAGTTACACATGGGTTCAAAGAGCGTTACTCATACGTATGTTAGAAATAATTTTTGAGTACTAGACATTAATCTTGACATATTTCAACTTTGTAGAAACACTGACTGCTTACCTTTGTGTTAAACAACGGTTTTCTGGTCGTTCACCCAGAATATTTGAGGCGGCTGGACCCATCCATTGATTAAATGAACATGAGCCCCTAATGATTTATAGATTTTAAATTGCTCATGGGTTTATGTGCTTATCCCACAAACCAGGTAGGCAAACACATCTGACAGTCTGACTCCAGGCAGTTGGTCGAGATCCCTGAGTTTGTTTTTTAAAATAATTCTGTTGAATCACAATTCAAAAGCATTGTCTGATTTTCATTGGTTAATTTTCATAGAATTTTTATTTATTACCACTTTTGTCAGATTCAAGTTATTTCTGTGACCATTGTGGGTTTTTCTTTCATTAACAGAGGGGTACCAACAATTTTGTCCACGTCTGTACGACCCGCTCAGTCACCAGTGGCGCTGCAGTCACATGAAAGACTTTGCAATTCCCATTCTCTTTGTCACTGTTTGCATCAACACACCAACCCCAGCATCAACGCACAAACCCCCCATGACGATTCCCCTTGTCCTTCCTTCTGAGTGGAAACATACTGACTTAATTGAGTGCCCCCCCTCCCCCCCCAGAAACTCAGACTGAGCCTTAACCTTCATGTCCTTTGGGATTCAGCCTACGTCCATAGCAGCTGTAATGGGGGGTCCGCGGCTCCGAGGCGCTGCTGTGCTTGTGGGGGGCTCTTGGGGGTGCGTCCGTCTGTGGGGGGACATTGGGAGGGGGGGGGAAACATCTTTAGCATGCCATTGTGACTGATCTGACGAGCCATTTACCTGGGTAGTTCTCAGTGGGGGTCGTCTGCACCAAGGAGCTCGGCCAACACCACCTGCTCGTCTGCTAAAATGAAAGCGGGCTTAAACCTGTCTATACAGACTATTTCCCTGTATCCCCCCAAGTCTAACACAAAATGTTTCTCCCCGGGTTCCAGCACTCTGAACGGGCCATTGTAGGGCGGGCGCAAGGGGGTCCGGTGGGCATCGTGCCTGACAAATACAAACGCCGCGTCCTTCAAGACCTTTGGCACAAAAACGCATGGAAAACAGTGGTGGACTGGACCGGGTACCATCCCTGCCGCTGTGCTATGCAGTGAAAGCGGGGGGCTGTCTGGCAAAAATTCCCCTGGGAGCTGCAGCGGCTGGGAAAAAACCAATTCTGCTGGGGAGGCTGCCAAATCCTCCTTCGGTGCTGAACACAACCCTAATAGAACCAACAGCAACCAGTCCACCCAATTTGCATCCACAAGCAAAGTCCTGAGCGCTGCTTTAAGTGACCTATGGAAACGCTTGCATAACCCATTGGCCTGGGGGTTGTACGCGGTCGTGCGATGAAGTGTGACGCCCATGTTCCGGGCCATGGTGGACCAGAGGTCGGAAACAAACTGCGGGCCACGATTGGATGTGATATTTGAAGGGGCGCCAAAACGTGCCACCCATGTCATCAAAAAAGCGCTTGCAACATCTGTGGACACGGTGGAAGCTAGCGGGACTGCTTCGGGCCAGTGCGTGGTGCGGTCCACCACTGTTAGGAGGTGCGTGAACCCCTGCGATGGCGGGAGGGGGCCCACGAGGTCCACATGAATATGGTCGAACCTCTTACCCGGGATATGGAACGGCTCCAAAGGGGCCTTTGTCTGCCTGTGCACTTTGGCTCGCTGGCACGCTATGCAGGCTGCAGCCCACTCTTTCACTTGTTTGCACAGGCTCGGCCAGACGAACTTTGTTCCCACCATTTTGACTGACACGTTCACTCCTGGGTGCGCCAGGGAGTGAACTGACTCAAAAACGTGGCAGCACCAAGCGCGTGGGACCACCGGGTGCGGGCAGCCCGTGGAGACGTCACAGATCGGGGGGGGGGCCCGTCTTGCAGAACTCTGCTCCCCAGCCTTAACCCTATTGGTCCAGACTGGAGCGTGCAAATGTCCGCATCACCGATCTGCTCAGCGGCTATGGCCGTGTAATCTATCCCCAAGTAGACTGGGGCCACTAATGCGCGCGAGAGGCAGTCCACCACCACGTTGAGTTTACCGGCCACATGCTGAATGTCGGTCGTAAACTCCGAGATTGCGGCCAGCTGTCTCTGCTGCTGGCCCGACCATGGTTCCAAAACCTTGGCCATAGCGTACATTAGCGACGTGTGGTCCACGAATGCAGTGAAGGTACACCCTTCCAGCCAGAACTGGAAGTGGCATATGGCCAGGTGGAGAGCCAGTAACTCCCTGTCGAATGCGCTGTATTTACGCTAACTGTCGCACAAAGACCTGCTAAAAAAAAGCAAGCGGCTGCCAAGAACCTGTGACACACTGCTCCACGACGGCCCCTATGGCCACGTCCGACGCGTCGGTAGTGAGCGCTATCCGAGCCACCGGGTCCGGGTGCGCCAGCAGTGCAGCGTTCGCCAGGGCTGTTTTAACCTTGGAAAACACCTGCTCTCGTTCAGGAGTCCAGTCGACTCTGTCTGCCAGTTTCCGTTTCTTAAGCATGGCGTACAACAGCTGCATGAGTTGGGCTGCACGGGGGAGGAAACGGTTGTAAAATTTAACCATCCTCAAAAACTCCTGCAGTGCCCTGACCGTCTGAGGCTGGGGAAAATCTGCCACTGCGCACACTTTGTCCGGTAAGGGTATCGTGCCCTCCAGTGAGATGCGGTGCCCCAAAAAATCGATTCCCGTCACCCCGAACTAGCACTTCACCGGGTTGATTATTAATCCGTGCTCCTCCAACCTCTGGAAAACTGTCCTGAGGTGAGCTACATGTTCTTCCTCGGATGCGCTGGCCACCAGGATGTCGTCCAGGTAAATGAATACAAACGGCAGATCATGCAACACCGCATCTATCATGCGTTGGAATGTCTGCGCCGTGCCTTTTAACCTGAAAGGCATGCATAAAAACTCAAAAAGACCAAACAGGGTTATTACTGCCATCTTAGGTATGTCCTCAGCACGCACTGGCACCTGGTGGTAACTGCGGACCAAGTCTATCTTGGAAAAAATGCGTGCCCCAGTGAGGTGAACGGAAAAATCCTGATTATGGAGGATCGGGTAGCGGTCGTGCGCTGTGGCGTTGTTCAATTTGCGGAAATCTCCGCACAGTCGCTACGATCCCTCGGCTTTAGGAACCATATGTAGCGGGGATGCCCATGGGCTGTTTGAGCGTCTGATGATGCCCAACTTTTCCAAGTTGGCAAACTCCTCGCGCGCTATGGCCAGTTTAGCTGCGTCCAGGCACCGAGGAAGTGCGAAAATGGGCGGCCCCGTGGTGGTAATGAAGTGCTCCACCCCGTATTTAGTGATGGTCGCCGAAAAAGTCGGGACCGTGAGTGCTGGGAACTGGGTGAGGAGTGTGTGGAACTTACCCCCTGGAGCTGTGACGTTGGTTAGCGTTGTTGGCCCAGCTCTTCTAGCTGTACAGGGGAGAGAATCAAAAGACATTGCGTTAATCAGACGTCTGTTAGCCACATTGACTAGTAGACCGTGTGCACACAAAAAATCAGTGCCCAAAATGGGGAAGCTGCATGCCGCTATGATGAATGTCCATTGGTATGTCCGGCCGTGCAAGGATACAGTCAGTGTCCTCTCACCAAAAGTCTTAATGTCTGAGCCGTTTGCGGCCGTCAGCTCGGGGCCGCTAGTTCTAGCCAGCTGGTCTGTGTAGGACGGTAGGATGAGACTCTTTTGGGAGTCGGAGTCCACGAGGAACCATCTCCCCGAGCGTGAGTCTGTCACATAGAGCAGCTTGCTCGCTTCACCGGCGGTCGCAGCTGCTGCTGACTGCCTGCCCTGGCATTTCCCGAGCATTTGAATTGGCATGGTGGCACGCATTGGCGTGCGTCCTCTCCAAAACGGAGGTGGTAGAAGCAGAGTGTGTCTCTTCGGTGCTTCTTGGCTTCCGCTGCAGCCACCGTCGTTGGCTCCTCACTCCCGCTGGCCGTCTTGCTGGGTTCCGACGCCGCTGCGTTCACTGCAAGGGCTCTGGTGGTGAAGATAATCTGATCCGCCTCTTGCGCTAGCGCCCGGTAGTTGCACGTGGCCAGCAGCGGCGAATTGGCGAGGACCGCCCTGGCCACCGTCGGGAGGTTCCGGAGGAAAAGTTGGGCAAAGAGGAAATGCCCGTCATCTGTGCCCATCAGCACCAACATCTTCTCTATTAACTCGACCGCTGACCCGTCTCCCAACTCGGAGCATGTCAGGAGCCTTTCCGCTCGCTTGCAATCTGAGAGCGTATAGCGCCGGGTCAGCGCGGTTTTGAGAGCCTTGTATTTGTCGTGGGCTGGGGGCTGTTGGAGCAGGCTCCCACCTGCTGAGTTGTGCGTGCATCCAGTGCTGCAACCACGTAGTAGTATCTGGTGTCATCTGCAATTATTCCCTGGAGCGTGAACTGGGCCTCGGTGTGGAGAAACCAAGACTTCGGGTCGTATAGCCAAAAGTCTGGGAGTTTGACCGAAATGGCGCACGCGTTGCCGGCACCTCCAGTCCGGGTCGTCTCCGGGATGTTCGCCTCGAGTTCCATTGTGCGTCAAGGGTCACCAGTGTGGAGAGAGGAATAACCAGGCAGAGCGGTCCAGAACAAAGCAGGCTTTATTAATTTCTCTCTCTCATATCATCCACAATCACAAGCATCAGAAAAAAGTCACAGGTCGCAGGTACCTCTCCTTTTAAAGCCTACGACCAGCTCAGTCACCTGTGGTGCTACAGTCACATGAAAGACTTTGCAGTTCCCATTCTCTTTGTCACTGTTTGCATCAACACACCAACCCCCACATCAGCACACAAACCCCCCATGACGATTCCCCTTGTCCTTCTGTCTGAGTGGAAACATATTGACATATTGAGTGGGCTCCCACAATACCACTGTTACTGGACACGGGCTCATCAATTTCCCTACTAAATTGGCCCACGGTGAAGGAGTTTTTCCCACATTATTGAGTAAGTAAATTGGAGGCGACCCGCTATGGCTATGACGGTAACCAGTTTGACATCGTGTGCTCACTACATCTGTCGGCAAGGTACAAATCTGCAGCAATGTGTAATGTTCATTTTGTGGTGTTCACCGAAGGGTCGAACATTATTTCACAATAGCCAGCAGTGTGGGTGAGGAGTGGTCCGGCTGTGGGCTGTGGGACCAGCCTTTTCCATCAGTGGAGGACAACGAAGTGTGGGACAGTGATTGGCCCGCGGTATGTGAAGACGGGCTGGACCGGCACTATGGAGCGCCATTGTGGGGAGGTTCCGGTGCCAGAGTTTGTGTTACCCTGGACGAGGGAACCGAACGGCACAAACGGACACCTGCAGTGGTGAGTGAAGCCAGTATGCTGGCACCTTTTGGTTCCGGTGTCCAGCAGAATACTGCCATGGAATGGGGCGCTGCTGTGGCTGATTCAGCAAAGGAAATGAAAGAGAGTGGGGCAAGACTGAGTGGCACGATTCCCAGACGTGCTTACCAGCGGGATCCAAGGCGGATCTTGGACCGGGTCCGCGGGACTCTCTGACACCGAAAGGAAGCCTGGTCACGATGTGGTGGATTGAGAAATCCAGTGAGAACTCCCCTAACTATTGGCGACGAGGTCCACCCTAGGGTTGAGTCTCGGCTTGGAGGAGTCCGCAGAACACGGGATCAATGTGATGACCAGGGGCAGTTGCGGGTGGTAAAGGCCCGCCATGACGGTTATTTGCAACTGTCTGATGGATCCAGGAGGCACCCAAACGAGCTGCGGCGAGTGGAGGAGAAGAAACGCCAGTGCAGCCCGTCTCTGGAGCAGAAGCAGTGGAGACACTCTGGGAGAGAACCACCTGACAGACATCCCAGGGGTGGGCCTCCATGGGGTCCTTAGTAGAATTTTAAAGGGGGGGTTAGCGGTATGTTGTGTTATGCTAGAATTAATGCCATTATAGCCTTTGAAGCCACGTAGCCTAGATATGTGTGATTTTCCTGTGTGTGAAAAGTAAAGAAAAGAGATGTGTGAAATGTTAATTCCCTGGTACTGATTGTTTGAATTGCCCGTGTTCTGGGGTGGGTGTGCTGGGGTGGGGGGATGCAGGCACCGCCACTAGGTTACAGTACATATTGTTCAACTGTGTTTATAGTTTGATGTGTAATAGGAATTTGTATATACTTTGGGATTGTTTTATTTATTATATATATGCATGGCCATTTTATGTTCATGGACTGTAGTGCTTAAGGCGGCAGAATAATCCGCTGGGCTGTGTAGGGGGCGCCAGTAGTTCACCTGGTCCCCTAGAGTTGTTTTATGGCATGTATGGATAGATGTGCATATTTGTATTGTATATTTTGGTGCTTAGAGTGTGAGTCGGGCTGTAAATTTTGGGGAGGGCCCAATTAGTGTCCCTGCTACTTTTCTAAAGGGGGGAGAGGAATGTTAGATATAAAGTTGAGTGTGTAGAGTGTGTGAAATAAGAGGCAGATTCATGGACAGACGGTTTATTACACACTTCACATCTCACAAGCACCGAACAGACTGAATCATTTCAACAAGCTCTCCTCAGTTAACTCAACTCTCTTCACACGTTTCATGGCATTTCCTATCACACAGCATGACATTTACATTACACTGCATTCAACCCCCTATGTCACTGACTCCTTCCTGCTATCTCGCCAGGAACCCCCTGGGCATTGTTCTCCCATGCTTATTCACTGTCTCCCTCTGAGATGCTAAATAATCTTTTAACCTTTCTTCCGGCTTTCAGAGAGAGCAGTCGCATTTTCACTCCTTTCCTCCTCCCGCCTCCCTGACTGATCCCAGCTTGCTTCGTCTGTGTCTGTGTCTCGCTCCTTCTCGCGGATCTCAATCCAAATGGAAAAACGGAAAAAATGGAATTTCGGGCTTTAAATGCAATTGACACCACCTTTTCAACAGAAAATCGGGCCCGGGGGAGCCCAAATGTGTGACTCATGGGTTAATTGGAACTCATGTGTCTGTGTGATTTGATTGAAGATGTAGAAGACATCTATCTGTTTGGATATGATCACAGGATTTCTACTGTTTGGCTCCGGAGTTTCCTAGTGTATCGGAAATTATAAAAGTTGGAAGAGCTGGTCAAAATGCGGATCCCGGCAAAGCTCCTTCAACAATTGGAAAAGCGATTTAAGCCTGTGAATTGAATTAATTGTGATGCACAGAATCGCAAGAGAGTGGAAATTACTATGCTCCAAGTGACTGTGCTCATCAGGCCTTGATTCGGCGTCCTTGGGAACTCATTCCTCCAGGTGCAGAGATTTTGCAGGAAGGTGTTTTGGCTTCTCTTTAACCCAAACAATTAACATTTGCTGTTGTTCAGCAAACCGGACTCTTCAAGGACAGCGTTATCATGTGTCTAATACAGAACTTTGCCATCTGGCATGCACGAAGAGAGACAGACTCTGGGACATGCTTATCTGTGTTTTGAATACATGAACATAACACCCATCCGTTGCCAGGAGGCGCCCCTTTGTTGTGCACCAGCAACTGATACATCAACACCGCACTCATACTGATTAAATGCTGACTACACACACTGGTCTCTCTCTTGCTTTGTATTGTGTGATCTGTATTGGTCTGCTAATTGTGCTTAGAGGGTTTTTTTCTATATAATCACAATTTTGCTCATATGAGCTTTATTTTTTTGATTAACTATGTTTTTTCTCTCTGCCCATTGTGTCATTCCCTCCCCCATTCCCCTCTTTACCCTCCACTGATGACAGGCACCTTCATGGCTGCCGTGTCATTGGAGGCGCTTATCGAGCGCGCCCAATGTCAAGTCAAATTCCTCGTTTGTTTACACTGTAAACATGCTTGGCAATAAAGCTATTCTGATTCTGATTCTGATTCTGATAATCTGACTTCCCCAAGGTCCTACAAGTGTACCAATATTTTTTTTGATTTTGATTTTGTATACTTTATTGATCCCCAGAGGGGAAATTGAGGGCATCCACCTGGATGGATGAAGCAGCCATGGTACGGCGCTATCCCTTAACCACTCACGCACACATTCACACCTAGGGCCACTTTAGAGTCTCCAATTAACCTAACCTGCATGTTTTTGGCCTGTGGTGTCACCACTCGCGGCTCACGGGCTTCCACCTCAGCTGCGCGCACACCTGCTCCTCGTTAGGCTCAGCTATTTATTCCATCCTGCCCTGAGCTGCGGCCTGGAGCCGTCTGTCTCCCTGCGTTAATCTACACAGCAACTTCCCTCTCATCGGGCCAGCTGTCTACTTGTCTGACAAGTAAGCTGTCATCTTTACCTTACCTTTCCCGTTCAGACTTCCCCTTGCACAGGTGGATCCCTTGGCGGCGGACTCACTCTCCTTCGTCACACTGCTCCTCCATTTGCTGCATCATCCCGGACGCACAGCAGGACGCTGTCTCCCAGGCTTGGGACTTGCCACGCCAGCCACCACGACGCTACAAGTAAGCACAGTAACAGCTTCCCTCTCCCGTGTGGTTGCCCAGCTAATCCCTGCTCTCCTCTTTTATAGGGTTGCCTGGCCGAACGGCGAACTGCTCTGTCCTGACTACACCCTCCACCACATCACACTCATATCTTACATACACGCATCCATACACAAACACTGTTGCTTAATAAAGCCTTCAAATCTGTCTGAGCCTGCGTGCATGTTTCCTGGGCCGAATAATATGTCAGTACGGCTCCAGCAAAGTGGCCCAGCGGACAGCGGGCTCGCGCACCGTTTTACCACTCTCGAGGCTCGGGTAGATTTGATAGCTCATCAGCAACAGGTAATTTTGAACCAACTAACCTCAATCACTAATCGGTTGGACCGCCTGGACCCTCCGCGGCCTTTCCCTCCGGGTCCTCCTGGCGATGCGGCTACGGGTGCTTCCATAGCCGGCCAGTCTAGCTCGGGAGCGCCTGCTCGTCTCACACCTATCCCAACCCCTGCTCGCTTCAGTGGGAGACTCGGTGGAGCAAAGGGGTTTATCCTACAGTGTGAGTCGGTGTTTCTGTGCGTTCCCGGGGATTTTCCCTCAGACCACAGCCGAATCGGGTACATGGCTAACCTCCTCGAGGGACGAGCGTTAGCTTGGGCTTAAGCTGTTATGACGAAGCCAAGTTACGCGAACCTCTCGTATGACCGGTTTGTGCGGGACTTTCTAGAAGTCTTTGATCATTCCCGACTCGACAGCGTCCTCGCGGACTGGCTCCTTTGTCTCCAACAGGGAGCCTGGTCCGCGGCGGAATACGTGGTCGACTTCCGGGTGGCGGCGGAGGAGGTGGGCTGAGGAGAGGCATCTCTCTGCAGCATTTTCCTCCGTAGCCTTAATTCAGGTCTGAGGGATGAACTAGCTGGTCGGGATCTCCCAGGGCAACTCTCTGAGCTGATCTCGCTCACGATTAGCCTGGACAACAGGCTGCGTGAGCAAGCTGCGGAGTGGAAGTCTGCCAGCCGCTCGTGCGGAGCTTCCCTCCGCCCAGCTCAGTCGCGCCCCCTGGCGCTACCAGCCCCGGAGTCCGCCGATGAACCAGAGGACATGGCCATCAGGCGCACTAGGCTCCCTCTAGCGGAGAGACAACGCCGGCGGGGACGGGGTCTCTGCATGTATTGCGGAGATGACCGGCATCCCATGGAGCTGTGCCCCGTGAAGCCAAACGGGGAGGTCCGCGAGTCACAATAGGGGGCCTCGCGGACTCCAACCGATCTAATCCCCTATCTTCTTGCACATTGCCAATTCGTTTCTGCCACAACTCCACTGGACATTCCACTCATGCACTGGTGGATTCTGGGGCAGAGCAGAATTTTATTTCTAAGAGCCTGGCAACCCGTTTGGGCATACTCAGTCAACAGCTGCCTAACCCCCTGAACATGGTAACGCTCTCACGTTCTTCCCTGGGCACAGTTACTCACCGCACCAAGCCAGTCCCCATCATCGTCTCCGGCAACCACCAGGAGGATCTGACCCTCTACATCTTGCCCTCCTTGTCGGACCGTATCATTCTGGGTTACCCCTGGCTGCGGCTGCATAACCCTGTCCTGGATTGGAGAACCGGCAGCGTCCTGTCCTGGAGCACCTTCTGCCTGGGTACCTGCCTCCAGTCGGCAGCCTGCGCTCCATCTGCTCCTCTGTCGGCCCCAGTCTCTGAGCCCCCGGACCTGACCCTGGTGCCATAGGAGTTCCACGACTTGGGGGCAGCTTTCAGTAAGTCCAGAGCCTTGTCTCTTCCACCGCATCGACCCTACGACTGTGCAATCAACATCCGCCCGGGGGCTCCCCTGCCATCTGGCCGCCTTTACAGTCTCTCTGCACCGGAACGCGAGGTGATGGACACATACATAAAGGAGTCACTCAGCACAGGAATCGTCCGCCCCTCCTCGTCCCCGCTCGGCGCGGGTTTCTTTTTCGTGGGCAAGAAGGATGGGTCCCTACGTCCCTGTATTGACTTCAGAGCCTTCAATGACATCACGATTAAGGACCGCTACACCCTGCCGCTTATGGACACTGCTTTCCACTCCCTCCAGGGGGCGACCTGGTTCACCAAGCTCGACCTCCGCAGCGCTTACCATCTCGTTAGGATCCGGGAGGGAGACAAGTGGAAGACGGCCTTTAGGACACCCACCGGCCACTTCGAGTATCTCGTGATGCCGTTCGGGCTCACCAATGCACCTGCCGTCTTCCAGCGCCTTATAAATGACGTTCTGCGGGATTTCCTGGGAGTTTTCGTCTTTGTCTATCTCGACGATATACTCATCTTCTCCAGATCACGCGAGGAGCACCAGGCCCATGTGAGGTGGGTCCTGCAACGTCTGCTGGAGAATCGTCTGTTCATTAAGGCAGAGAAGTGCGAGTTCTACGCCCAAACCACCTCCTTCCTGGGGTTCGTGATCTCCCACAATCAGATCCTCCCCGACCCCGCTAAGGTTAAAGCGGTGGTCGAGTGGCCCACGCCGACCTCAAGGAAGCAGGTGCAGCAATTCATCGGGTTCGCTAATTTCTACCGGCGCTTTGACCCCAACTACAGCGCCATCGTTTCCCCCCTGACCCGCCTCACGTCATCGAAGGTGCCTTTTCAGTGGTCTGAGGAGGCGGCTACCGCCTTTAAGACTCTCCAGGCGGAGTTCTCGTCCTCCCGGGTCCTGACCCAGGTTGATCCCGCTCTTCAGTGTCTGGTGGAGGTTGACGCGTCTGACACGGGGGTGGGAGCGGTGCTGTCCCAGCAATCACCGGTGGATGGCGTTAAGCGGCCCTGCGCCTTCTTCTCCAGAAAACTATCAGCGGCAGAGTGGAATTACAACGTCGGCGACAGGGAGCTCCTCGCCGTCAAGCTCGCGCTACAGGAGTGGCGTCACTGGTTAGAGGGGGCAGCCCAGCCTTTTGTGGTCTGGATGGACCATAAGAACCTCGAGTACCTGAGGTCAGCGAGGCGCCTGAATGCCCGCCAGGTGCGCTGGTCTCTATTCTTTACTCGTTTCAATTTTACCATCACGTACCGTCCAGGCTCGAAGAATGGGTTGCCCAACGCCCTTTCCAGACAATTCGCCCCAGAGGGTCCAGAAGAGTCCGAGCATACCATCCTGCCCGATTCGTGCATCGTGGGGGCGATTGCATGGGCCATCAAGGATAAGCTTCGGAAGGCTCAGGAGGCGGAGCCGGATCCCGGCGGGGGGCCAGAGAAGAGACTGTATGTTCCTTCGGCAGTTCGGGGTGAAGTTATCCACTGGGCCCACACCTCCAAACTCTCTTGTCATCCTGGCATCACCCGCTTGGTGAGTTGGCTGCAACGCTGGTTTTGGTGGCCGGGTCTTCAGAAGGACGTTACCAACTATGTCCGGGCCTGTCCCTAGTGCGCTACCGGCAAGTCTCTGAACTCTCCACCTGCGGGTCTACTCCAGCCCCTGCCGGTTCCGGGCAGGCCCCGGTCACACATCGCCCTTGACTTTGTCACCGGACTCCCTGTCTCTAACACCTATGACACGGTTCTGACCATCGTGGACAGGTTCTCCAAGGCCGCCCATTTTGTGCCCCTTCAGGGTCTTCCTTCGGCACGTGAGACGGCTGATCTCCTGGTCCAGCATGTCGTCAGGCTGCATGGGATTCCGCTGGACGTGGTATCGGACCGTGGTCCGCAGTTTGTCTCCCAGGTTTGGAGGAGCTTCTGCAGCGCCTTGGGGGCCACAGTCAGTCTCTCTTCTGGTTATCACCCCCAGTCCAACGGGCAGTGTGAGCGCACGAACCAGGAGTTGGAGGCCGCCCTGCACTGCGTGACATCGTCCAACCCTTCGTCTTGGAGCTCTTACCTGACCTGGGTGGAGTACGCCCATAACTCGGCCCGGTCTACTGCTACTGGAGTGTCACCGTTTCGAGCGTCCTTGGGGTACGACCCCCCTGTTTTCCTGGAGCAGGAGGGTGAACTGGCCGTTCCTTCAATCCAGGCGCACATCAGGCGCTGCAGGAGTGTGTGGACCAAGACCAGAGATGCGCTTTTACGCACAGCAGGGCGCAACAGCTCCACCGCCAATCGCCACAGAAGGCCGGCCCCTGTTTACCAGGTGGGTCAGCGGGTTTGGCTGTCCTCCCAGGACATCAGCCTAAAGGGGGAGAAGAAGAAGCTGGCACCAAGGTTCCTCGGCCCCTTCACCATATCCAAGATTATCAACCCGGTGGCTGTGCGTTTGCCCCCCCCACCCTTCGTGTGTGTCCCACCTTCCACGTCTCTAAAATCAAACCTGTGCTTTCCAATTCACTCTGCCCTCCTCCTGCGCCTAGGATGGTCGACGGTGACCCGGTGTGGGGTGTTGCCGCCATCCTGGACTCCCGGCGTCGGGGTCGTGGGCTGCAATACCTGGTGGATTGGGAAGGTTATGGTCCGGAGTGGTGATCCTGGGTGCACTCTTCGTGGGTGTTGGATCCTGACCTCATCGCGGAGTTCCACCGGACACACCCAGGTAAGCCAGCGCCAGGAGGCGCTGGTGGGGGGGGGAGTACTGTCATCACCCGCGGCTCACGGGCTTCCACCTCAGCTGCGCGCACACCTGCTCCTCGTTAGGCTCAGCTATTTATTCCATCCTGCCCTGAGCTGCGGCCTGGAGCCGTCTGTCTCCCTGCGTCAATCTACACAGCAACTTCCCTCTCATTGGGCCAGCTGTCTACTCGTCTGACAAGTAAGCTGTCATCTTTACCTTACCTTTCCCGTTCAGACTTCCCCTTGCACAGGTGGATCCCTTGGCGGCAGACTCACTTTCCTTCGTCACACTGCTCCTCCACTTGCTGCATCATCCCGGACGCACAGCAGGACGCTGTCTCCCAGACTTGGGACTTGCCACGCCAGCCACCACGACGCTACAAGTAAGCACAGTAACATCTTCACTCTCCCGTGTGGTTGCCCAGCTAATCCCTGCTCTCCTCTTTTATAGGGTTGCCTGGCCGAACGGCGAACTGCTCTGTCCTAACTACACCCTCCACCACATCACACTCATATCTTACATACACGCATCCATACACAAACACTGTTGCTTAATAAAGCCTTCAAATCTGTCTGAGCCTGCGTGCGTGTTTCCTGGGCCGAATAATATGTCATGTGGGAGGAAACCGGAGAAATCCCAGAGTAAACCCACGCAGATACGGGGAGAACATGCAAACTCCACACAGATCACTGTTGGTCAGGGGCTGGGATTGAACCAGGGATCCCATGGCCAAGGGTGAGTTGCTGTGCTGGTGCAGTGCTAACCACTGCGCCACCGCACCGCCTAATATGGTGATGCCCTGGCTGTAGTAGGCGGTGATGTAATAAAATACATAAACTGTCACCTCGCCTCCTCCTCCGTTTAAGGACACAACATGTCCATCTTGAAAAGTCTGATTGCCAGAGGAATAATCTTCTAATACTGCAATATTTTTCAGAAAAGTTGTGCATATGCTTTATAGATTTTTAAATTCTAGTTCATGTAAACAATAAACTGTTAATTTGGAATTCATTACTTTAATATTACCACAGTGAATTTGTCTGTAAAAGATTAACTTCCTGTTTCAGCTATGGATTAAACTTCAAATTCGTGCACAGACAAATGTTTTCTGGGAACTTTAACAGATAGAATTAGTAGACTGAGAGTAAAGGTCAGAATAGTAGAACCAATTCAATTCAATTCAATTCAACTTTATTTATATAGCGCCATTTCACAACAACAGTCATCTCATAGCACTATCAGCTGTAGGGGGGAACCCCCACAGTTGCAGAAAGACCCCAGCAATCAGGCGATCCCCGGTGAGCAAGCACTTGGCGACGGTGGAGAGGAAAAACTCCCTTTTAACAGGAAGAAACCTCCAGCAGAACCAGGCTCAGGGAGGGGCAGTCATCTGCTGCGACTGGCTGGGGGGTGAGGGGATAGAGAAGAAGAAAAGAACAGACATGTAGAGAGCAACAGCACGATGGGGACTCAATCTATGGGAGAGAACAAACAAATGTTAATGACCAGCAAAAAAAATATTTCATAGAGAGTGAGGAAAGGAGTGAGGCCCAGTGCATTACTGGAGGTCCCCCGGCTGACTTAACCTATTAGCAGCATAACTAAGGGAGGGTTCAGAAACACATGATCCCTCCCTAATTGTAGGCTATATCAAAAAGGAAGGTTTTAACCCTATTCTTAAAAACAGAGATCGAGTCTGACTCCCGAATCCAGATTGGCAGCTGATTCCACAGGAGAGGAGCTTGACAACTGAAGCACTCTTTCCAATTATAATCTCATCTCTATTTAAGTAAAAAATCCAAATCTGGTAACTTGATTCCAAAAGTATTCACTCATTAACCTAATTTATCCAATGTATAAATTAATCTGACTTAACTAAGTGAAATCTACACTCTTAACTGAGGATACCCTAACTAGTTGATCAATCAGTTTCTCATTTATATTTCTTAAACAAGCTTGGCCTCTGTAAAATAATAACTTCTATGCAAATATCTGCTACTCTTTGAAGATGTGGACAGCTTCAACGTGTTCAGGCCCTTTTCAACAGAGGAGTTGCAGTGGCAGTGAAGATCTTCATCTCCCTCTAGTGGTAGGGGAGGTAGATGATGGCATCCTCCAAAAGTCACGTCAGTCTGAGTCCCTCCCTGCTGTCGCTGCTGTCATCCCAGGCAACCAGGACTCACATATTCATAACTCATTGTCCTCTCTGCTAACCACAGGCTGGATAATTGTTCACATGGACTTTACTGCAACCCAGTCAACAGTCCTGCCTCTCCAGGCATGGTCACTGTTTCACTGATCCTTGAAGACTTAAGTTGCACTCAGCAGGCCTAAGGCGACCAGGCAGCACATTTCACATTCAAACTCATTGTCACAGGACCTCATTTGCCCATTCTCTTTGTTCTTTCTAAAAAGATTAATCCTCAGTCTAGAGTATAGAGAGCCCCAAAATAACTGGTCTACTTCCTTTCTAAGAATGCAAATGCAAAAAGAGACATGTATCTGAATGCTTGTATCTGATTTTTCTTATTTACTGTACGTTTTCAGTTTGCAGAAATCTATATAATATTCAAAAATAATATATTTTGCCTCTAACCTCTACCATACTTATTCAACTAATCGGTGAATTTGTTAATTTTATTTTTTGAGGTAAATTATAGTGCTTCAGCATTTTCATCATCTTATTTTCTAATCCATTTTTACACACTTCTTATTATTATGTATATTCATATATTTTCCTCTTTTACTAAAGATGACACAAACCTAAAACACAAATATTCAAGGACATATTCCTCTGGAAATCAGAACCATTACCTGAATTTGAATTTGAATTTGAATTTATTTATTTGAATTTGAATATGAATTTGAATTTGAATATGAATTTGAATATATGAATTTGAATATATATATGAATATATATATTTATATATATATAATAATATAATATATAATAATAATTATAATATATATTATAATTATAATATATTATATTATATTATATTATAATTATAATATATAATTATATTATATAATTATAATATAATATAATTATAATATAATTATAATTATATTATATTTATAATCATTATTATAATATAATTATAATATAATATAATTATAATATAATAATAATAATATTATTATTATATTATATTATATTAATATATTATATTATTATTATTATTATTATATAATAATAATAATATAATTATAATATAATATTATAATTATAATTATTATTATTATTATATTATAATTATAATTATAATATAATTATATTATATTATAATATAATATAATTATAATATAATATAATATATAATTATATATAATATATAATTTATTATAATTATAATTATAATATATATTATAATATAATATATAATAATATAATATGTATAATAATAATAATATATATAATAATATAATAATATAATATATATATTTATATATATTTGAATATATGAATTTGAATTTGAACTTTTTACCTTTTGTGGATATCTCTGAAAAACTGGTTGATCAGACACTCATGTCCTTTCTTCCACTTTAAAACCTACTAAGAGGAGAAAAGAAGAAATAACTGATATATTCCCTTGCCATTGTTGTAATACAGCGTAGTAATTTCCCAATGACTGTTGAAATGGTCCAATACTGCCCTCTAGTGTTTGCTTAGTGTTGTTCACTACAAGTGTTGCTGTAAATAAAGATACATGTAAAAAAAAAACTTCAGCAGGTTGTGGGCTTAGAGCATTGCTGAAAAAGCTGTTTACACGGGTTTTTGTGTGCCATAAACATTGTTGTGGGACTCACAGTGGAAGATAAACTGTTTATTGACAAGCTGAGCGGACCAGAGAACTGGGCAACATGGAAGTTTCAGGTGGAGCACTTGCTGAAAGCAAAGGGACTATGGGGCTTGGTAACAGAGACAGAAAACCTAGCAGTGGATGCTAATACTAATGAAGTAGCCGAGTTTGAAAGCTGGAGACAGAAATGTGAGTATGTCCCAGTTGTACTTGATAACCAGCTGCCAGACCCTAAAGCAGGCATGGGATACTCTGAAAGGACAGTTTGAGAGAGACACAATTGCAAATAAAGTGTTTCTAAAGAAAAAATACTTCAGATGTGAAATGAAGGATGGAGAAAAGCTAACTGAACATTTGAAGCGAATGGAGGAGCTAAATGATCAGCTAGGAGCAATAGGTTCTGTGATTGAAGAAGAGGACCAGATTGTAACACTCCTGGGTAGTTTGCCACCAAGCTATGCTACAGTTGTCACTGTACTAGAAACAAAAATGGACAGTTTGACACTGCAGTTTGTTCAGCAAGCATTAATAAATGGAGAGCAAAAAAGAGTGCATGCTGATGATAATGGAAGTAGTGGTGCTGTATCCAGAGATGCATCAGCCATGTCAACACAAGTTCGTGGCAATATGCAGGGAAATCCTCAAGTAGTGGGAGATGACAAATACAGCACATGGAGATGTTACAAATGTGGAAAAGAAAGACATATGAAGCATGACTGTCCAAGTAGAAAAATAAAAATAAAACTCATAAGGCCAAAAGCATGATGCATGAAAATGTTGAGGACTCGTATGAGGGTGCCTTCGTTGTTGAAGGCTCAAGTCATAGTGAGCTGCATCAACAGAGAGAGTGGTTAATTGATTCTGGAGCATCAAAACACATGACATGGCAAAAGGAAAGTTTGCAAGATTATAAGATAAGATAAGACAAGATAAGATAAGCCTTTATTAGTCCCACAATGGGGAAATTCCAGGATTGCAACAGCATAGGGATAGCAACACTCAGAGCAACAATCAGAAGGCAAGAAAAAAACAAGAGCAGCTAGTATACATATGTACATATTAATATATATATATATATATATATATATAGACACACAGTGCGGAGCATTGTGGTTGGTGGATGTGCAGCAGAAAGTCTAAGCTCTCTCTCCGCGGGTGCGGCGGGCCAGCTGGATGTCTTTGGGCATGATGGTGACCCTCTTGGTGTGGATGGCGCACAGGTTGGTGTCCTCGAAGAGACCCACCAGGTAGGCCTCGCTGGCCTCCTGCAGAGCCATGACGGCGGAGCTCTGGAAGCGCAGGTTGGTCTTGAAGTCCTGAGCGATCTCCCTCACCAGGCGCTGGACGCTATCAGCATTTTGCAGAGCCACAGACTGTGAAACTTGGTGATGGAAGAGTGGTTGAAGCTCTAGGACATGAAAACATCAAACTGAGAATGACATTCAAAATCAGTGATGTAAAAAATGTTACATTGTATGATGTGCTCTATGTTCCCAAGTTATCCTTGAACCTCTTGTCAGTGGGAGCTGCTGCTAGAGGAGGAAATACAGTGCAGTTCAAAAAGGCTCACTGCTATATCCATGGAAGAAATGGAGCTTTACAAGGAATAGGAACACAAAGATCTGACGGGCTCTATCAGCTGGACATTGAAGGAAGTCTACCTGTAACTCACAGAGCATCAAGTGCATCAGTTGCAGCCAATTTGTGGCATCAGCGTCTAGGCCACACCACCAAGCTGAAGAAACTCAAAAGTTTGGTGAATGGAGTCAATGTTACTGCAGAGAATGAAGATCACTTCTGTGAAACATGTGTGGAGGGCAAGCTGTCTCGAAAGCCATACAAACCTGTAGGAGAAATTCACTCCAAACACAAGTTGCAGCTTGTTCATAGTGATGTGTGTGGTCCTGTGCAGACTGAATCCATAGGTGGAGCAAAGTATTTTGTGACTTTCATTGATGACTACTCAGGGTGCTGCAGAATATATTTCATTAAACAGAAAAGTGAGGTTCTAAGTAAATTTAAAGAATTTGAGAAGATATTCTCAAATGAGTGTGGGCAAAGAATCACAAGGCTAAGAACAGATAATGGTGGGGAATATACATCCAAAAAATTTCAAGAATACCTGAAGGCTCAAGGTGTCCACCATGGGATGACTGTACCTCACACAACTCAGCAAAATGGTGTTGCAGAAAGAAAAAATAGAACTTTAGTTGAAGCAACAAGAAGTATGTTGACTCATGCTGAGCTGCCAAACAAGTACTGGGTAGAGGCTATAGGAACCGCAGCTTACATACAGAACAGGCTACCCACATCTATTCTGAAAAAGGGGACACCTTATCAAAGATGGCATGGCAAAAATCCTGACTTGAGTCACATGAGAGTATTTGGCTGTGTTGCTTATGCATACATCCCAGATATAGAGAGAAGAAAACTAGACAAAAAGTCAGAGAAACTTCGCTTCTTGGGATGTGCAGACAATGCCAAGGGTTATCATCTATTGGATGAAGAAAAAGGGAGAATTCTCATTCGTCGGGATGTCATCTTTAATGAGTCAGACTTTAGTTGGAAAGAGGAAGTGTTCAGAGAATGAAGTAACCATAAAAAACAGAAAAAAATGAAATGCCAACAGATGAGGCAACTGGCAAAGAAGCTGTGAGAAAAGGTAGCAGAACCAGAAAGCCTCCAAAGAGATATGGATATGAAGAGTTTGCTGAAACTGCAACTGTGGATCACTTTGCCACTGTGTGTTGTGTAGCTGAACCAAATACCCTGGAAGAAGCAATGATGAGTCCCAATGCAAAGGAATGTCAGGAAGCTGCTGACTTAGAATATGAGTCACTACTGGAAAATAACACATTGGACTTAATGGATTTACCCAAGGATCGGAAAGTTATAGGATCAAAGTGGGTGTTCAAAGTCAAGCATCACAGTGATGGACAAGTGGAGAGATACAAATGCAGGTTCGTTGCTAAAGGCTACTCTCAAAAATATGGTGCTGACTATGATTTTCACCCATGGTACATTTCAGCTCAATTCGTACACTGCTGTCCTTCGCTGTCCAGAATGACTTGCATGTGCATCAAATGGATGTTGTAACTGCATTTCTAAATGGACACCTGGAGAAGGAAATCTACATGGAGCAACCAGAGGGTTCCATCAAACCAGGACAGGAACAGCTTGTGTGCAAGCTGAAGAAGTCAATATATGGACTGAAGCAGTCTCCTCGCTGCTGGAGCAAAGCGTTCACAGAGTTCATGAAAGACATTGGTTTTACACAGAGTACATCAGATCTGTGTGTGTTTGTCAGATCTCAACAAGAGCTAGAGATCATAGCTATTTATGTTGATGATTTGATTTTGATCACAGAGTCCACAGAAAGCATGCACAAATTAAAAGTGGCTCTCAAGAGGCACTACAAGATGAAAGACATGGGTGAGCTGTCCTATATCCTGGGCATTTTTGTTACCCAAGACAAAGAAAAGAACTGTATCTTGCTCAGTCAGAAGCATTACATTGAGTCCATTCTTCATGAAGTATGGAATGAACAATGCTAATCCAGTCACAACCCCAGCTGATGCAAATGTAAAGTTGAGAAAAAATGATGGTGTCAGTAAGCCTGTGAATCCAGCCATCTATCAGTCCATGGTAGGCAGTTTGCTGTATGCAGCAATGGCAACAAGACCAGACATAGCACAAGCAGTGAATGTTGTGTCAAAGTTCAATGCAAATCCTAATGTTGCACATCTCACAGCTGTGAAAAGGATTCTCCGAGACTTGAAGGGTACATTAAACCTTGTCCTCAAGTATGAGTGATCAGAGTCTGGAGGTTTAGTGAGATTCTCTGATGTCGACTGGGCTGGAGATCAGGATGATCATCGCTCAACAACAGGAAATATATTTTTTTTTTGGGTGGAGGAGCAGTGAGCTGGCTCAGCAAGAAACAGTCAACAGTTACACTTTCAACAGCAGAAGCTGAGTATGTTGCTCTAAGTCAAGCAGCTCAAGAAGCAACCTGGCTAAAGCAATTATTAAGTGATCTTGAAATGAATGCAAAGCTAACTGTGATCCTGGAGGACAACCAAGGACCAATTGCAATTGCAAAGAATCCAGTAGATCATGCAAGAACAAAGCACATAGACATTCGCTACCACTACATTTGTGAATGTGTGCAAAATGGGCATGGTGTGGGCTGCACGGTGGCGCAGTGGTTTAGCACTGTGGCAGCACAGTTTTACCCTCGGCCGGGGGATCGTGGGGATCATGAGATCGTGGGTTCAATCCCAGCCCCCGACCAACAGTGAGCTGTGTGGAGTTTGCATGTTCTCCCCGTGTTGCGCGGGTTTACTCCAGGATTTCTCCGGTTTCCTCCCGCACACCAAAAACATGTAGGTTTAGGGCGCTCGCGCACGCAGCGACCAGCAGCCGGTGGCTTGTCACCAGACTGCAAACCAAGTCTACCTATGGGTACAAATAAGTAACATAAAAAAAATGGACAAATACAACTGCAATATTGTCCAACAAGCGATATGAAAGCTGTGACATCTTAACTAAACCACTGACAAAACAAAGGTTTGAGCATCTTAGAAGAGAGATTGGACTTTGTCCTGTGTAGAATCTGCTGAGTAGGAACACTGAATTGCAGATTGTTGTAAATGGTTAAAATAAGAAAAGGGGCTGTTCACAGTGGAAAACAGTTTAGAAAACTTGAAGTAAAATATAGCAGATCGTGCAAGTTTTTTTGAGTTAAAAGGAATTTAATTTTTGATATTGTTGTGGAGGTGAATAGTTCTACAGGTGGTATACTTGAAATACCTTAACGTCATTATAAAATTAAGTGGGAGTGTTGTAATACAGTGTAGTAATTTCCCAATGACTGTTGAAATGGTCCAATACTGCCCTCTAGTGTTTTCCTCAGTGTTGTTCATTACCTCCGCCAAGGAGGTTATGTGATCATCGGCGTTGGTTTGTCTGTCTGTCTGTCTGTTTGTTTGTTAGCAAGATAACTCAAAAAGTTATTGACAAATTTTCATGAAATTTTCACAGATTGTCAGAAATGGGGTATCCTACAGATGATTAGATTTTGGTGGTGATCCGGATCACCGTCCACAAGAAAACCGCCATTACGCAAAATGCCATTTTCGTGAATAACTAATAAACCACTAATCCTATCATTGTCAATCCAATTGCTTGTCATATGTTTTCATGGTCAATGAATCTGAAAGCGTACACACAAACACTGTATGGGGGGAACTGTGGCACTAAACCGCCATTACGGAAAATGCCATTTTCGTCAATAACTACTGAACCACTAATCCTATCATTGTGAATCCAATTGCTAGTCATATGTTTTCATGGTCAAGGAATCTGAAAACGTACACACAAACACTGTATGGGGGAACTGTGGCGCTTGGCGGAGGTCTGCGCTCTCCGAGTGCTTTTCTAGTTACAAGTGTTGCTGTTAATAAAGTTACATATAAAAAAAAATCACAGTCATAACTCAAATTTCTCTACAAAAGTCAAACAAAAATCTGTATTTATCCTGTATGTATCACTAATGCAATGCGTTGTCTGTTAATTGTGTGCTTCTGTCTCAGAGAGGTGCTTTAGGTCGGGCTGTGCAACTATACTTCAGTCCCTCAGATTTCGCTGGATATTTTTATGGTTGCAGCCCAAAAGGCTGAATCTGCGGGAGCTTCTGTTTTCCTTTCTTTTTCGTATTATAAATTGTGGAAAGAATCATAAGTTTTAAAGCGTATGACTTTTTTTTTCCAGAGTTTACTGTAATGATATTTTATGTAACACCACAAGAAAAGCACAGGATTATCAAAAAATTCCTATTAAACTGATTTGCGAATCAAGCTGTATCGTCTAATAGAGTCTGTGTTTTTCAGAAAAAAATCATTGAATATTCTCTCTCCTTCCGCCTGACTCCCACGCACGTCTTGATACACACACCAACCTCCTCCTAAGTCCTTGCCCACTTATCTCCCCCTCACGGGGAGGAGGGGCTCCTCCTTGGGGGTTTGCTGGGGGCACGTGTCAGTCCGTGTCCCAACCGGAGATTCACAGCTTTAATATAGCTCACTGACAAAACGTAGTAATGATTTGACCTCTAAAGCTGTATAGAATGTTACAGTATTGGCTGTAGTGTTAAATTTGCTTGTTTATTTATGGTTTCACAACTTTTCTCTTCACGTACGCTCTTGTGTTGGAGTGCTTTCGTGAAGGCAGATGTTTTTCATCACAAACTCGGCACTTTGTACACGCGTCAGCACGGAGACGCAAGGAGACGTTCACCGGCAAGCTGGAGGAGACAGAAGAAGGGACGGTGTAGGAATCTCCGTGGGTGAGTGTTCTTTAAATCACACACTCTGTTTTTTCTGATGTTTTCCATTACAATGCTCACGTAAACAGTTAGTAGTTAGGAAGTTAGTGCGGTGTATGAACGCATCTGATTGGTCAGACAGCGTCCAAGTGCCGTTCATGGACAAATTTGATTGGTGGAATAGACGAAAGTTGACTAGGATTGGCCAAAATTGCTGGAAAGTTGTGGCAATTGGACAAAGTCACAGGTCTCACAACACACATATTGACGGTTTGATCTCAAGTGAATTTGGCATAATTGCAACATCGTGAAATAATGGAGGAACTGATCCTTCTCTCCTTGCTTATATTTTACTGCTTATGATTAAATCTCAGGCTTTCAGTCCTGTCTTTGGCTGGGGTTTTTATGACCAAAGCTTCTCACCCCACCTTTCTGGGAACAATTTGCCAACTTTTGATTAATCTGTTACTCGTTTTGTTCTCAATGCCTTCTGCGTATAGGTACACCCTTCAAGCCAGAAATGTGCTCTCATGCCTCCATGTTAATCCTCTTTTTTTTTTTTTACTTTCTTCTTTATTTTCTTAAAGTGATCAAAGGTTACTGTTTTGTCTTTGTTTATATTCTGCTTCCATTCATTCCTTGTCCTCTTATCATTTCTATTATTAATGTTCTTATATATTATTATTACTTATTGGTATCATTATTATGGTTATGACCCAAGCCACTGACAACTCATCATTATTGTTTGCAATAGTTTTTGTATTTATTTTTATACGTCAATTTATTCATTAATTTATCTGTATATTATTTGCCAGCTCCTGTCATCTATTATTATCCGTATTAAGTTTTAATTTTGTTTCTTTTAATTCTGTTAGCTGTTATCTAAAAAACCACGAGTATTACTTAATGAAATGATGTGGCTTAGAGTCAGCTATTTGACAGCCAACAAAAGCTCTCTCTCTCTTTTTTTTTTTTTTTTACTAATTTACTATATTCTATTGAATCTATTTATTCCTAATTATTTTATTTTTTTTCTCAATTAATTTGTTTACTTATTGTTATTTGTAAGTCAAAATTCCTCATCAACTCTCCCTGTAGTCTTACACTATGCATTCTATTGTTATCTGATCTGTTATTTGTAAATTTTCAATTTTCCCAGTCTGTGTTTGTTCACTTTGTGGCGGGTTGGTGTAACCCCCACAACAGACTGGACAGACACAGCGCTCGGCTAGAGCAGTTAACAGAACAGTGAAATGTGTGTATTAATGTCTACAGGCAGCCCCGCTTCTCCTGGCTCACTACTGTGATGTTAATGTGCCTTTCATGCATTGTGTTCATGCGTCCTGTCCTTACTGTGACCTAGAGACTGAGATCAATATGTAGATGTGCCTTGTAACCTCTTTGTCTTGCAGCTGGAGCAGAGGCCAGCAATCTGCCTATTGTGATGTATGTCTCTCAAATGCAAATGTCTCATGCCTGTTCTGCAGTCTCTTTGATCATACCCACTGCTGGGAATGCTCTTTTATGTATTGTTGTAGTTGGGTATATATACTGCACTGTAATCCATGCTCATCCTCTCATTCACTCACTCTTCAGCTGCTGCTGCAGACACACACTTTGTGTCTCCTCTCTGAGAGCCTGAGGATCCCGCTCCGGTCTGCTCACACTTGCACCGGAGCGGGGATCCTGTGAAGGCGGTATGATTTAATAAACTCTACTTAAAACCTTCACCAACGCCGCTTTATTTCATGCTGCTTTAACTTGATCTTTTTCAAGTGGGGTGTGTCCTTCAACTTATAACTTTTTCTTCTCTTAACTCTGCTGTGTGTCTGCTGCCTTCAAACATCTCACACTCGGCCTCTGTCTCTCACTGCCTGTAGTTTTTTTTTCCATGTGTATGTGGGTGTGTGTTCCTGCACACACTTCTCCTACCTCCCTTTCCTCTCTCTTTTTTTCTTATCTTTGGCCAGTAAATTCCCCTAATGCATGCTATTAATCTGCTGCTGTTCTTTAAGGCAGAATCCTGTGTACAGAACGCTCCCTCGGCAGACGTGCGTTTTTCTTTTCTTTTCTTTCTTTTTTTTTTTTTTTAGTAATTACTCCTTTTTTTCTTTCCTGCATGCAAACCTGCTATTGTTACCTTAGCGATGCCCGTACATGTATTTATCGCCACCCTCCCTAGGGCTCCACGTCTAACGATATATTGCCATACCTCTTGTACGGGGCGCGCTCTTTCGGTCACTGTCCGTAACAGACCTCCCTCCCCAGGGGAGCGGTATCCACTGGACCGTTCATCCATCCGTATATCTTTTTCCGCTAAATCCTTTTCGGGTCACGGAGGGCTGGAGCCTATCCCAGCATCTTTGGGCGAGAGGCAGGGTACACCCTGGACAAATTGCCAGTCCATCGCAGGGCCAACACAGAGAGACAGACAACCATTCACTCTCACAGTCATACCTAAGGACAATTTAGAATCCCCAGTTTGATGCCAGTTAACCTAACCTGCATGTTTTTGGCATGTGGGAGGAAACCGGAGAAATCCCGAAGTAAACCCACACAGACACGGGGAGAACATGCAAACTCCACACAGATCACTGTTGGTCGGGACCATTCTTAACACACAATACACACAACACAGAAGACTATTTGCATAATCTCATAAAGTTTGAGTTTCTTACCTTCCAAATACACTTCCTCCACAATGAAAGGTTTACGGCTCAAATCGCCTTAAGACATGCAACACATGCATGTAAACACATTCATTCAATCCTTCATGCCATGCAGACAGTTACATAAAACATACACTTCAACTCTTTTTTTATGGCCAATACTTCTCTCTGCTGTCCCTTACAGCAATATTTCCGCCTTCCCTCAGCGGATTGTGCACTATTAATCTGATTCTTCTTCAGATTTTTATGACACTGTACCTCATACAGTGAACTGCAGGTCTTCTCTACAGTGTTGCCGGCTACTAAGAGACTCCCGTGTCTCTTTTCTTAAACCTTTACACAGCTTCTACACAACTTTTTCTTAAGTTTCCACAAACGGTGAGAATTCTTACAACAGCATGTCTTTCCTCTTCTGTTTCAACCAAATCCTTAAATACTGTTGTCTGTGAAACTTCTCCTTCCACATAAAACCTTACTCTTCTTTCCTTTTTTTCACAACTTCTGTCTTACCCAGACAGATTTCCTTACTCTCACTCCCACTTGCCTGCTCTTTCCTCTCTGTTATCTCCCTTCCTTCATACTTCCCTTCTCATAAGGAGAATACCTCTCATGCACTTCGCCATGCATTAAACTGTCATTCATTCATCCACACCGTGGTGTAACACAGATAATGTACAATTTTGCTCTGAACATTATCTTTCGTGGCTATAATTAAGTTCGGTCAGGGGTGAGTTTTTTCGAGAGAAAAAATAGCAATTAAATACTTTCACCCGGGCAGATATCCTCACTCTCCCCACCTTCAGACTTTTAATTTTAGCAGAAAATAAAGGTCTGCTTACCTTTTAGAATTTGGTCGGCCGTGTCTGAAGTTCAGAGAGTGAGGATTCGCCAGCTGAACGGTATCGTCAAAGCTCAAATGCCCTCCTGCGCCAGCCTCTCCAATTCTGATGTGTCAAAAACACTCAGGACTTTTCTTAAAGTAAAAACTGCCCAACTTCTTCAGGACAAAAAACCACGAAAACAGAGAATCTTCAGAGCAAAAAGTAGTTTATTTTGCCAGCAATATACAGTCGTGGACAAAATTGTTGGTACCCCTCTGTTAATGAAAGAAAAACCCACAATGGTCACAGAAATAACTTGAATCTGACAAAAGTGGTAATAAATAAAAATTCTATGAAAATTAACCAATGAAAATCAGACAATGCTTTTGAATTGTGTTTCAACAGAATTATTTTAAAAAACAAACTCATGAAACAGGCCTGGACAAAAATGATGGTACCCTTAACTTAATATTTTGTTGCACAACCTTTTGAGGCAATCACTACAATCAAACAATTTCTGTAACTGTCAATGAGACTTCTACACCTCTCAGCAGGTATTTTGGCCCACTCCTCATGAGCAAACTGCTCCAGTTGTCTCAGGTTTGAAGGGTGCCTTCTCCAGACGGCATGTTTCAGCTCCTTCCACAGATGTTCAATAGGATTTAGATCAGGGCTCATAGAAGGCCACTTTAGAATAGTCCAATGTTTCACTCTTAACCATTCTTGGGTGTTTTTAGCTGTGTGTTTTGGGTCATTATCCTGTTGCAAGACCCATGACCTGCGACTGAGACCAAGCTGTCTGACACTGGGCAGCACATTTCTCTCTAGAATACCTTGATAGTCTTGAGATTTCATTATACCCTGCACAGATTCAAGACACCCTGTGCCAGATGCAGCAAAGCAGCCCCAGAACATAAAAGAACCTCCTCCGTGTTTCACAGTAGGGACGGTGTTCTTTTCTTGGTATGCTTCATTTTTGCATCTGTGACCATAGAGCTGATGTGCCTTGCCAAAAAGTTCCAGTTTTGTCTCGTCTGTCCATAGGACATTCTCCCAGAAGCTTTGTGGCTTGTCAACATGCAGTTTGGCAAATTCCAGTCTGGCTTTTTTATGATTTGTTTTCAACAATGGTGTCCTCCTTGGTCGTCTCCCATGAAGTCCACTTTGGCTCAAACAATGACAGATGGTGCAATATGACACTGATGTACCTTGACCTTGGAGTTCACCATGAATGTGTTTAGAGGTTGTTCTGGGCTCTTTTGTTACCATTTGTATTATCCGTCTCTTCCATTTTTCATCAAGTTTCCTCCTGCGGTCACGTCCAGGGAGGTTTGCTATAGTCCCGTGGATCTTAAATTTCTGAATAATATGTGCAACTGTAGTCACAGGAACATCAAGCTGCTTGGAGATGGTCTTATAGCCTTTACCTTTAACATGCTTGTCTATAATTTTCTTTCTAATCTCCTGAGATAACTCTCTCCTTTGCTTCCTCTGGTCCATGTTTAGTGTGGTACACACCATGTCACCAAACAGCACAGTGACTACTTATCACCCTTTAAATAGGCTAACTGACTGATTACAAGTTTGTAGACACCTGTGATGTTAATTAGAGGGCACATCTTGGTTGAACATGTCCCTATGGTCACATTATTTTCAATCTTTTCTAGGGGTACCATCATTTTTGTCCAGGCCTGTTTCATGAGTTTGTTTTTTAAAATAATTCTGTTGAACCACAATTCAAAAGCATTGTCTTATTTTCATTGGTTAATTTTCATAGAATTTTTATTTATTACCACTTTTGTCAGATTCAAGTTATTTCTGTGACCATTGTGGGTTTTTCTTTCATTAACAGAAGAGTACCAACAATTTTGTCCACGTGTGTGAGTGCATTTAAAAAATACACTGCCAGATGCAGGCTTTGTTCTGTTTTTTATACAGTTCTGAAGCCAATACTTTTCACACCCCAAAATGATTTTCATTGGATTATGACAAGTACACCAATAAAATACAGACACATTTTTGATATAAGTCCATAACCCCCATATTCCCATGGGCGGGATTATTTGACACATTATATAATTTTTCCCAGGCACGTGAGTTTTGGGTACATTTCCATTGCGCAGTCATGCACCTGTAACCTTGACTTCTCCAGAACCTGTTCTCCCCTCGCCCGGTCTTTTCCATTGTTCTTCCCCTGTAGTTTTCCATTATGTAACCATCTTTACACCTCACTTCCTGTTCTCCCCCTCCCATACACAAAGATGGACAAATCTTGCACGTACATACCATCTGCACCCTTAGGTTTTTTTTTCAGAAACTGTTATATAAATGGGGCGGCGCGGTGGTGGAGTGGTTAGCACTGCGGCAGCACAGCAACTCACCCTTAGCCGGGGGATCCTGGGTTCGATCCCAGCCCCCGACCAACAGTGATCTGTGTGGAGTTTGCATGTTCTCCCCGTGTCTGTGTGCGTTTACGCCGAGATTTCTCCGGTTTCCTCCCACATGCCAAAAACATGCAAGTTAGGTTAATTGGCATCAAACTGGGGATTCTAAATTGACCTTAGGTATGACTGTGAGAGTGAATGGTTGTCTGTCTCTCTGTGTTGGCCCTGCGATGGACTGGCGATCTGTCCAGGGTGTACCCTGACTCTCGCCCAAAGATGCTGGGATAGGCTCCAGCCCCCCTGCGACCCGAAAAGGATTAAGCGGAAGAAGATGAATGATGAATGTTATATAAATGATTGATAATAGTTTGTTTTTTTCCCTACTTTGAAGCACTTCCAGCAAAATTAATCACTTTAACAGTAATTTATTTGGTCATCTTTTAAGCTTTCTCCCCTTCCTTTGAAGTGGGTGATCTCTGATATCTTCTTACAGCTAACTTCAGGGTGATTTAAAAGAAATCCTTTTTTATTTTTTCACATACAGTATCTCACAAAAGTGAGTACACCCCTCACAGTTTTGTAAATATGTTATTATATCTTTTCATGGGACAACACTGAAGATATGACACTTTGATACAATGTAAAGTAGTCAGTGTACAGCTTGTATAACAGTGTAAATTTGCTGTCCCCTTAAAATAACTCAACACGCAGCCATTAATATCTAAACCGCTGGCAACTAAAGTGAGTACACCCCTAAGTGAAAATGTCCAAATTGTGCCCAAAGAGTCTATATTTTCTGTGGCCACCATTATTTTCCAACACTGCCTTAACTCTCTTGGGCATGGAGTTCACTAGAGCTTCACAGGTTGCCACTGGAATCCTCTCCAACTCCTCCATGACGACATCATGGAGCTGGTGGATGTTAGAGACCTTGCGCTCCTCCACCTTCCATTTGAGGATGCCCCACAGATGCTCAATGAGGTTTAGGTCTGGAGACATGCTTGGCCAGTCCATCACCTTTACCCTCAGTTTCTTTAGCAAGGCATTGGTCACCTTGGAGGTGTGTTTGGGGTCGTTATAATGTTGGAATACTGCCCTGCGGTCCAATTTCCAAAGAGAGGGGATCATGCTTTACTTCAGTATGTCACAGTACATGTTGGCATTCATGGTTCCCTCACTGAACTGTAGCTCTCCAGTGCTGGCAGCACTCATGCAGCCCCAAACCATGACACTCTGACCACCATGCTTGACTGTAGGCAAGACACACTTGTCTTTGCACTCCTCACCTGGTTGCCACCACACACGCTTGACACCATCTGAACCAAATAAGTTTATCTTGGTCTCATCAGACCACAGGACATGGTTCCAGTAATCCATGCCCTTAGTCTGCTTGTATTCAGCAAACTGTTTGCAGACTTTTTTATGCATCATCTTTAAAAGGGACTTCCTTCTGCGACGACAGCCATGCAGACCAATTTGATGCAGTGTGTGGCGTATGGTCTGAGCATTGACAGGCTGACCCCCCACCCCTTCAACCTCTGCAGCAATGCTGGCAGCACTCATACGTCTATTTTCAAAAGACAACCTCTGGATATGACGCTGAGCACGTACACTCAACTTCTTTGGTCAACCATGGCGAGGTCTGTTCTGAGTGGAACCTATCCTGTTAAACCGCTGTATGGTCTCGGCCACCGTGCTGCAGCTCAGTTTCAGGGTGTTGGCAGTCTTCTTATAGCCTAGGCCATCTTTATGTAGAGCAACAATTTTTTTTTCAGATCCTCAGAGAGTTCTTTGCCATGAGGTGCCATGTTGAAATTCTAGTGGCACTTGGCACACAGCCCTTCCAGTGCTGTGGTAACGTATCATCACTTCCTGTGTTGCTGGGTGTTGGTGTGGTTTGCTTGGTGGTTAGCTCCTCAATCTCCTGAGGATTTTTGCCTTTAATTGTATTTCAATCACTTTTTTCCATCTACCGTCAGCTCTCACTTTTGTTTAACAAGCCTCTTGCACCTGTGTGTGCACTCAGTGTCATCTAATCACCTTCTTTAACCTTCTGTTCACCTTTCAATGGTGTTTGTGTTAGCTTCGGGTTAGCCACTAGCTATGGCTACTAGCTCTCCTTCTCCTCTGGTGTGCGCTCTATGTCAGATGTTTAGCTACACCTCTGCCTCTTTTAGTGATAATGGTAGATGTAATAAATGTTGTCTTTTTGAGGTGCTCAAGGTGAGGTTGTCTGATTTGGAATCCCGGCTCTGCTGCATTGAAACACCGTCTGTGCCAGTTAATAATGATGGACGCCACTTAGCTGCAGCGGAGCACCTTAGCATAGGGCGGCTTGCTAGCGGTCCTCTGGTCCTCCTTAGCAGCAAGGAGACTGGGTGGGAGATAGTGAGAAGGAAGCCTAGCCGCAAGGCTTCGGTTCACCACCAACCTGTTCATGTTTCTAATCGTTTTTCCCCGCTCAACAACACACCCGCTGAGAAAAAAACTCTGATCATTGGCGACTCTGTAGTCAGAAACGTGAACCTAGAGACTCCAGTGGCCATAGTCAAATGCATTCCTGGCTCCAGAGCAGGCGACATCGAGTCAAATTTGAAAATGCTGGCTAAAAGTAACTGTAAATACTCCATAATTGTTATCCACGCCGTCATTAACAACATCCGACTCCAGCAGTCGAAGTCACAAAACTTAATGTGGAATTGGTGTGTGACTTTGCCAAAACAATGTCTGCCTCTTTAGTATTCTCTGGGCCCCTCCCCAATCTGACCAGTGATGACATGTTTAGCTGCTTCCCATCCTTCATCCGCTGGTTGTCTGTGTAGTGTCCTGCAAACAACGTGGGCTACATAGACAATTGGAACTCATTTTGGGGAAAACCTGGTCTTATTAGACGAGACAGCGTACATCCCACTTTGAATGGTGTGTCTCATTTATCTAACAATCTGGCATCATTTTTATCCAAATTTCCAAAACTTTGACAACTCAGAGTTGGGACCAGGAAACAGAGTCGCAGTCTTACACGCCTCTCTGTAGCTCCTCTTCATCTGCCACCCTTCAACTTAGCCCCTGTCTTCCCCATCAGAGAATCATTGTCTGCTCCCTCCAAAGTAAATAAAAATATTATGTATAAGCATCCCAAAGTGATTAAAAAAAGTTGGTAAATCTCAAATTAAACATGAAGTCTCTACTAAATTTAATGATTTGGCCTCTTTTCCTCCTCATAATTTAAAAATTAAATGCGGTTTGTTAAATATTAGGTCTCTAACTCCCAAGTCTCTGTTAGTCCATGATCTGTTAATTGATAATCAGATTGATTTAATATCCCTTACAGAAACTTGATTAGGGCAAGAGGATTATGTTGGTTTAAATGAATCAACCCCTCTGGTTATTCCCTCTGGTTATATATGACTTGTAATTTCCTGCTATTAAATTCAGATAAGACTGAAGTCATTCTTGTGGGTCCAAAAATCCTTAGAAATACCTTTCCAAATCAAACTCTTTGTTTGGATGCGGTTACTCTTTCTCTTAATAGTTCTGTGAGGAACCTTGAAGTTATTTTTGATCAAGATCTGTTTTTCAATTCACATATTAAATTCGTTTCTAAGACTGCCTTCTATCATTTGTGTAATATTGCCAAGATTAGGAGCATCTTGTCTCAGAGTGATGCTGAGAAACTGATCCACGCTTTTGTTAGCTCGAGATTAGATTATTGTAATTCTTTATTATCAGGTTGCCCTAAAACATCTTTAAAAAGTCTTCAGTTGATCCAAAATGCTGCAGCAAGAGTTTTAACAGGTACTAGAAAGAGAAATCATATCTCTCTGGTTCTGGCCTCCCTTCATTGTCTTCCCAGAGAGTTTAGAATTAAGTTTAAAATCCTTCTTCTCACTTACAAAGCTTTAAACAATCAGGCCCCTTTTTATTTAAAAGATCTGATACTACCCTATTATCCTAACAGAGCACTACGCTCCCAAAATGATGGATTACTTGTAATACCTAGAATCTCCAAAAGCACAATGGGAGGCAGAGCCTTCAGTTATCAAGCTCCTCTCCTCTGGAACCAGCTGCCAAACTGAATTTGGGAGTCAGACTCGATCTCTGTTTTTAAGAATAGGGTTAAAACCTTCCTTTTTGATATAGCCTTCAATTAGGGAGGGATCATGTGTCTCTGAACTCTCCCTTAGTTATGCTGCTAATAGGTTTAGACAGCCGGGGGACCTCCAATAATGCACTGGGCTTCACTCCTTTCTTCACTCTCAATGAATTTTTTTTTTTTTTGCTGGTCATTAACATCTGTTTGTTCTCTCCCGTAGATTGAGTCTCCATCGTGCTGTTTGCTCTCTAAATGTCTCTTCTTTTCATCTTCTCTATCCCCTCAACCCCAGCCGGTCGCAGCAGATGACTGCCCCTCCCTGAGCCTGGTTCTACTGGAGGTTTCTTCCTGTTAAAAGGGAGTTTTTCCTCTCCATCGCTGCCAAGCGCTTGCTCACAGGGGATCGCCTGATTGCTGGGGTCCTTCTGCAATTGTGGGGGCTTTCTCCTACAGTTGAAAGTGCTATGAGATGACTGTTGTTGTGAAATGGTGCTATATAAATAAAGTTGAATTCAATTGAATAGTGACCAGTATGAGAGAGTGTGAGAGCGATAACACCAAATTTAACACACCTGCTCCCCATTCACACCTGAGACCTTTTAACACTAACGAGTCACATGATGCTGGGGAGGGAAAATGGCTAATTGGGCACAATTTGTACATTTTCACTTGGGGTGTACTTACTTTTGTTGCCAGCAGTTTAGACATTAATGGCTGTGTGTTGAGTTATTTTGAGGGGACAGCAAATTTACACTGTTATACAAGCTGTACACTGACGACTTTACATTGTATCAAAGTGTCATATCTTCACTGTCGTCCCATGAAAAGATATAATAAAATATTTACAAAAATGTGAGGGGTGTTCTCAGTTTTGTGAGATACTGTATTTATACTCCATTATGTCCTGCAGCTATTTTGTGTGCTATTAATTTTAAGACTATTTTACTGTAGTGTTACACAATTATATTTCTAATCAATTAGTACTATTTTTTTTAAACTGTTTGTTTCCAAGCTTTTAGAGTCTGCCATAAAGTATTGTCTTCATCATAATGTCATGTGTATGTAAGATAATGTCATGCATACATAAGTTTGTCATAATTGACTCAACACACCTTCTAAAATTGTCACTCAGTAACTCATAAAAATATACTACACTTTATTGATGGAACTCTGATAGCGGTTACACGGCAGGCACCTGGCAATGGGCATCGGTCAAAGAGACCACAAGATGGTGGCCCACCTCCTATATAGGGCAATGGGTGACCTGATGGGAAGTGCACGTCACCACACTGCACTTCACAATAAAGTGCCGTTTCCTTTATACTACAAAATCTGTCTTTTTAACCTATTTATTTTAACCAAACTTTTAATTTGTGTGACATGAAAACTAGCTGTTGTGGGTCTCATACTTGATTTCAGACTTAATACTTTCTTCAGGAATGAACTGAATTAAATGTACTGCAGCCTCTTAAGATGATTTGATTGATTACAACTGCAAATCATCTTTTTTCAAGCTGCACAAGTAACCAAAATGTAATTAAATTGCTTAAATAGTGTGTATTTCAGCATAAAGTCAAAGTCTTTATGTCATATATTTTTATTTTGACAAAGATCTTAAATTCTTGTCAAGGCAGTATTTTTTTTTGGGGGGGGGGGTGCGGGGACAAGGGTGAAGGGGTGGTCAGTGATGAACAAGTGACCAATCAGGAGTTTTCCCTTGAGAAACCCGACATGGTGCTCTGAACTGTGGGTAAGTCCCTTACCTTAAATCAGCGTAGCATGCTGACTTAGACTCACGAAGTCAGTGGCTCATGAAGTCAGTGAGTGAGCAGTCAGCCATTTCTTGATTTCAGATTGGGAGAGTCCTACACCCTCAGTCACTTAACGTGAACGCGCCGAAAGTCAATGAGTCTGCAAGGGAAACACTGGATCCAGCATGTTCCATTAGCAAGTACAGGCCCAATCTCAATCTCCTCCCTAAGCCCTCAAGCCCTGAGCCCTTGTAGACTTAGGTGACAGCCATTAGTAGTGTGTCAGTGTGCGAGTCTGCGAGGGCTTCAAATAGTATAAAAGGAATGGGACACTTTATGACATGCCACCCTGCCTTGACAATGGTGTATGACAAACATGTTGCTTAGTATTGTGGGATTTGGACTTTTTATTTTAAGAATGATTTTATCTTCATGGCCAAGAAACAGAAGGAATCAATTGCCTGATCTAAATATCTTGCAGGCACTAGCCTTACAGAGTGAAAGAGAGGTAATTATGAGAAAAAATAATTTAACTTTTTAATGAAAATTACACAAAATAGTTGATGAATAATGTCTGCACTATAGTATATTATTTATTTATACGTTATGTGTTAAATGCAATATCTTAAAACCTTAATTATGGTCATCCACTGGCTTACTAAATAATCATAATCAATAATCAATCACTATACCAGCTGAATACTTACTTGCACATGCGTTTCTGTGGCCTGGGAATTTGGAGGCATGTTCAATACAAAGCTCAATAAATTGTAATGTTTGATCATTGCTCCCTGTTTGTAAATAACAACATTTTTATTATGCAACTATAGACACACTGCAGACCAGTGAGCTATATTATACTTACATGTAAACATCTTCTTTTTAATGATGTTTGGAGTTGTTCCTTCCATGCTTTTGTGTTTATCTGTGTTTTTTTTTTTGTGTGTGTGTGTGTTTTTTGTGGGGTAGAGCAAGGGTGAAGCGGTGGCCAGTGATGAACAGGTGACGATCAGGAGCTTTTCCTTGAGAAACCCCGACACAGCGCTCTTTTAGCCACACATGGGGAAAACATAATGTCTAGCATCTTAGATAAGAACAAAGAGCAGAGTTTCCTTGGAGATAACAGGAAGTTGTGAAAGTGTGATCTTTTGTGTGTCGGAGACTGCTAGGAGGGTCCTTTGTGTGTCAGAGACTGCGAGGGGGATGTTAAAGGATTAAGGAAGTGAATGCATTGTGACCTTTGATGTGAATGCAATGTGACTTTTGAGCTGTAGGAAGATCTGAGTATTTAAGGGACGAGTTTTGTCTGAGATGTCCTCTTTCTACTATGCTCATGTGTGAGATGTGTAATAAACTGCCTGAGACAAATCTGCCTCGTCATTTACACACTCCACACTGGTGACCCAAGACGAAGCATGCAACACGAAGTGAGTTCCCCGGAGCCAGCCTCGTTGGGAGCCCCCAGCCAAGCGTATGCCGTTGCCATCCAGCTACCGGATTTTTGGCAGCACAATCCGCGCTCCTGGTTCCACCTGGTTGAGGCGCAGTTCGTCCTCCGGGGGATTTCGGTGGATGACACGAAATTCTACCATGTGGTCGCAAAGTTCGACACCCACACGGCTCAGCATGTGGAGAGCCTGCTGGATCAGCCACCAACCAGCGACAAATACGACGCGTTGAAGGCCGCACTCATCCAGCACTACACACTCTCGGTTGAGGACAGAGCAGAGAGACTCCTGACGTGGACCGGGTTAGGAGATTGCACGGCTATTGACCTGATGGAGAGGATGCTGAGATTGAAGGGCTCGGACGACGACCACTTCATTTTTACCCACCTCTTCCTCCGGAACCTTCCGTCAGCGACGAGAGCGGCCCTGGCCAATTTGCCATTGCTGGACAAGCGGGACTACCGCGTGCTGGTCCGGGAAGCACACTGGATCATCATGGCCAGCAGAGAGCTCACGACCACGGCGGCAGCGACGGAGCTCGGTGAGACGGCCGGAGAGGGCAAGGAGCCATTGACGGCGGTAGCAGAACCACCGACGACAGCGGCGGTGGGTCGAGCAGCTTGTTCTCCTCCCCGAGGGTCGCAGCTGCTACCGACCCCTGGTCTTGGCGTTTCCCGAGCGCTTGAACTGGCATGGTGGTATACATTTGCGTGCCTTCTCTGCAAAGCGGCGGTGGGGGCCAAGGAGCGCGGAGGAGACATCCTTTGTTTCTACCACCGCCGCTTTGCAGAGAAGGCACGCAAATGTATACCACCGTGCCAGTTCAAGCGCTCGGGAAACGCCAAGACCAGGGGTCGGTAGCAGCTGCGACCCTCGGGGAGGAGAACAAGCTGCTCTACTTGACGGACGCACACTCCGGGAGGCATTTCCTCGTGGACACCGGCGCCCAGCTGAGTTTCATCATGCCGTTCTACGCCGACCGGCTGGCAGGTTCCAGCGGCCCCCAGATGGCAGCAGCAAACGGCTCGGAGATTAAGACCTTTGGTGAGAGGACTCTACTTCTGTCGCTACACGGCCGTGCATTTGAGTGGACTTTGGTCATAGCAGCATTGAATTTCAATATATTGGGGGCTGATTTTTTGTGCTCACATGGTTAGTTGGTTGATGTCGCTAACAGGCGCCTGGTTAATGCACTGTCTTTTGATTCTATCCCCTGTACAGCTCGAGCGTCCCGGCCGACAGCACAAGCCAATGTCACAGCTGCAGGCGATAAGTTCCACACACTGTTCACTCAGTTCCCAGCACTCACGGTCCCGACATTTTCGGCAGCCGTCGCTAAAAACGGGGTGGAACATTTTATTACCACCACCGGGCCGCCCGTTTTTGCAAAACCTCGGCGCTTGGACGCAGCTAAACTGGCCATAGCGTGCGAGGAGTTCGCCAACCTAGAGAGGTTGGGCATCATCAGGCGTTCAAACAGCCCATGGGCTTCCCTGCTACACATGGTCCCTAAAGCTGACGGTTCGTGGCGACCTTGCGGGGATTTCCGCAGGTTCAACAACGCCACAGCGCACGACCGCTACCCAATTCCTCACATCCAGGATTTTTCCATTCACTTAGCAGGAGCGCGCGTTTTTTCTAAAATAGACTTGGTCCGCGGTTACCACCAAGTCCAAGTGCACGCTGAGGACATAACCAAAACAGCAATGATAACTCCGTTTGGTCTATTTGAGTTTTTGCACATGCCATTCGGGCTTAAAGGGGCTGCACAGACGTTCCAACGCATGATGGATGCGGTGCTGCGCGATCTCCCTTTCGTATTCGTCTACCTGGACGATATCTTGGTAGCCAGCGCGTCCGAAGACGAACACGAAACCCACCTCACGGCGGTTTTCCGGAGGTTGGGAGAGCACGGTTTAATAATCAACCCAGCGAAGTGTCAGTTTGGAGTGACGCAGATTGATTTTTTGGGGCACCGCGTCTCTCCCGAAGGAGCGGTTCCGCTGCCCAACAAAGTGCGCGCGGTATCAGATTTTGCCCGACCGCAAACGGTCAGGGCGTTACAGGAGTTTTTGGGAATGGTGAATTTTTATAACCGTTTCCTCCCCCGCGCAGCGCAGCTCATGCAACCACTGTACGCCTCGCTCAAAAAACAGAAACCCGCAAATAAGATCGAATGGTCCCCGGAGCGAGAGCGGGCGTTCTCGGAAGTCAAGGCAGCCCTAGCAAACGCTGCGTTGTTGGCACATCCAGACCCAGCGGCCCGCATAGCGCTCACTACCGACGCGTCAGATGTGGCCATAGGGATGGTCGTGGAGCAGCGTGTAGCCGGGGCTTGGCAGCCGCTCGCCTTTTTCAGCAGGACTTTGCGCGATAGTGAACGTAAATACAACGGGTTCGACAGGGAGTTGCTGGCTCTCCACTTGGCCATTCACCACTTCCAGTTCTGGCTGGAAGGGCGCTGTTTCACCGCGTTCGTGGACCACAAGCCACTAACATTCGCGATGGCCAAGGTTTCAGAACCATGGTCGGGCCGGCAGCAGAGGCAGCTGGCCGCGATCTCAGAGTTTACTACCGATATTCAGCATGTGTCGGGTAAACTGAATGTAGTGGCAGACTGCCTCTCGCGCGCCGTGGCTGCCCCGGTCCGCGTGGGGATAGATTACTCAGCCATGGCCGCAGAACAGGTTAGTGACGTGGACGTGCGCGCGCTCCAGTCTGGACCAACAGGGTTAAGGCTGGAGAGCAGGGTGCTGCAAGACGGTATGCCCCCCCCAATTTGTGATGTCTCCACGGGGCGACCGCGTCCCGTGGTACCGGCCGCGTGGCGCCGCCGTGTTTTTGACTCGATTCATTCTTTGGCGCACCCGGGAGTGTGCGCGTCGGTCAAAATGGTAGGAGAGAAATTTGTGTGGCCGAGCCTTTGCAAACAAGTGAAAGAGTGGGCAGCAGCCTGCATGGCGTGCCAACGAGCCAAAGTACACAGACACACGAGAGCTCCCTTGGAGCCGTTTCACATCCCGGCTAAGAGGTTCGACCATGTTCACGTAGACCTCGTGGGCCCCCTCCCGCCATCACAGGGGTGCACGCACCTTCTGACAATGGTGGACCGCACCACACGCTGGCCTGACGTGGTTCCACTGGCGTCAACCACAGCCGAGGAGGTGGCGCGAGCGTTTTTTTTTTTTTTGTAACTTTGATTTTTATTCATTTTTCATCATACATATTACATTCAGATCACAGTCTATATTTAAAAAAAGGAGCTGGAGAAAGAAAGGAAAAAAAAAGAAAAAGGGGGGGGGGAATGTTGGAGCATCAAGTTTTAAGTTTCCATCTCTTAATTCTTCTGGTTTTTCCAGTGTCTTTGGTTATTCTTTCAATTTCTGTCTCGTTGTTGCACTTTGTAGTGTGTCCATTTCCGCCATTTTTTTTCATATAGTCCTTCTTGCATTCTTTGTCGATATGTTAGTTTTTCCATCAAACGTATATCCTCAACAATGTCAGTCCATTGCTCTTGGTCAGGAAGAACTTCTGATCGCCATTTTCTTGTGATTGTTTTTTTTACATGCAATCAGCAAGATTTTAACTAGATATCTGTCCTCAGCCTGTATTACATTGTCTCTTTTAAGATCACATAAATACATCAAGTTACAGCTCATTGGTGTATTATATCCTAATATCCTCTGTATTGTCACATGTATAGATTTCCAGAATGATGAGATTTTGCAGCATTTCCAAAACATATGTGAGTGGTCTGCATTTTGAGCCCCACAGCCCCTCCAGCATAAAGATTGGGTATTTGTATATTTTCTTTGAATCTGTGGTGTAATGAAATAGTGAATCAGGTTTTTCCATCCAAATTCCCTCCATGTCCTTGAACTTGTTGATGTGTGTTGTGTTTTCCATATTTCTTGCCAGCTTTCTTCTGTTATGTTTAAATTTAGCTCTTTCTCCCATTTCTCCTTTATATAGTTACTTGAATGCTTGTTTGCCATAAGTTTCTGATATAGCTTTGAAATAATTCTTATTTTATTTCCTGTATATGAGCTTAAAATGAATTGTATAATCTCGCTCACATCTGTGTGGAGGTTATGTCTAATCTTCCTCATATAATAATCTCTCATCTGCAGATATCTGAAGAATTCCGATTTTTCTAGTTTAAATTTTCTTCTGATGTTTACAAAACTCCCGAAATCTTTTTTTCCGATATTGCCCCATGCTGTGATTCCCTTGTTCACCAGATTTTTGTATCCCCTATCTTGCTTTGCCAGTTCAAACTGACTGTCAAATGCTACCCATTTCAATAATTTTATGTCCTCCTTTATGTTATACTTTTGTACTATTTTATACCACAGTTCCAAAGTAAATTTAGTGATTGGGTCTATTTGTTTGATTTGCTTATATGCATCCTTATCTCCTATGATGCTTTGTACTGGGAATCCCTCAATTTCCTTTTCTATTTCTTTCCATTTTGCCTCATATCCTCCGTCGCACCAACATATGATCTATCTTATTTGTGCTGAGTAGTAATATTCCTTTAGACTCGGTAGGCCCATGCCTCCTTTCTCTTTTGGTAACTGGAGAGTTTTATATTTCACTCTCGGCTTTTTACCTCCCCAAACAAATCTCGATATCATCCTGTCCCACTTTGAGAACTGGGCATCAGGAATCTCTGTTGGTAGAGCCTGGAAGAGGTAAAGCAGTCTAGGTTGTATGCTGATTTTGACTGTCTTCATTTTTGAATTCAGATCCATATTTAAGATTGACCATCTATCAATATCCTTTTTTATTTCTTGATCCAACCTATCATAGTTTGCTTTATAGATTTTGCTTAGATCTTTAGGTATGCTCACTCCAAGGTATTTTATTTCTTTTTGTTTCCAGTTTAGTTTGATCTTATCAGTTATCTGGTTTAAAGGGTTATAGTGGAATGCCAGTATTTGTGTTTTTGTTATGTTTATCTTGTATCCTGATAATTTTCCAAAATTTTCTATCAAGTTCATCATTTCCATTATTGATTCATCTGGTTGTTCAAGGTAAACTATAATATCGTCTGCAAATAGCCCAATCTTGTGTTCCGCTCCCTTTATTGTTACACCTTTTAATTTCTTATTTTGTCTCATCGCTTGAGCCAGTGGCGCTATGAACAGAGCAAACAAGGTGGGCAATAGGCAGCATCCCTGCCTAGCTGATCTTTGTATATTTACTTTGTCTGTTAAGCTACCGTTTATCTTGATTCTTGCCACAGGTTTTTGATACAGTGTCTTTATGCTTTGCACCGATTTTTCGTTAAATCCAAAGCGTTCCAGCACATTATATAGGAACTTCCAATTAACCCTATCAAATGCTTTTTCTGCGTCTAAACTCATTATTACTGCGCTTTTCTTTTCTTTATGTATTTGATTAATTATGTGTACAGTTCTCCTGATATTGTCATGTGTTTGGCGTCCCTCTATGAAACCAGTTTGATCATCCTCTATCAATTCCGTCAAGAATGTCTTTATTCGTTTACATATAATTGTTGTATATATTTTATAATCCACATTTAATAAAGAGATTGGCCTATAGTTTCCGCATTGTTCCCTATCTTTCCCTGGCTTTAAAATAACTGAAATAATGGCTTTGTTCCATGATGGAGGTATTTTGTTGTTGTTTAATGTCCAATTAAATGACTTTAGGAGCTGTGGCGTGAGTTCTTCTATAAACAGTTTATAAAACTCAGAAGGGTATCCATCACTACCTGGTGATTTACCGTTTTTAAGTGACTTAATCACATCTTTAATCTCTTGTGTTGTTATTTCTGCTGTTAGCTTTTCATTTTGTTGGTTTCCTATTGATGGCAAGTCCAATGTGCCTAGAAATTTTTTAATATCCTTAACATTTGTCTCTTCAGGTTGCAAGTATAGTTCTTGATAGAATTTATGGAATATTTCTTCGATGTTTTCTGGGTTAACTGTGGTTTTATTTGTGATGGGGTCCTTAATCTTATATACATTATTCACTGTTTGTTGTTTTCTTAACCGTTTTGCCAGCAGTTTTGTGGCCTTTGGCCCCGTTTCATAATATTTTTGTTTTAAATATCTATTTTTCCTTTCAATTTCATCTATTTGTATTTCTTTTATCTTGATTTTTTCTTCCTTAATTTCTTGATATATTTTTGGGTCGTTTGTGCTTTGATGTTTACGTTCTAATTCCCTCAGTCTCTCACATCTTTGTTCATATGTTTCCAGTTTAGACTTATTTGCTTTTCCTGATTCAGCAATTAATTTACCTCTTAACACGGCTTTTAGTGCATCCCATAGTATTGTTGGGTCCACTTCTTCATTATCATTCTCTTCGATATACTCGTTTATGTTTACTTTTATTCTTTCTTTCATTTTCTCATCATTTAACAGTCCTACATTAAGTTTCCATGTTGTTTGTCGTTTTCTATTGTTTAAATATATTTCCATGTATATAGGATTATGGTCTGATATTTCTGCCCCTCCAATCCGACAATTTCTCACCCTGTGTCTGTCACCTTCATTCATAAGGAAGTAATCTATTCTAGAGTGTACTTTATGGACTGCTGAATAATGTGTATAGTCTTTTTCGAGTGGGTGCAGGTCCCTCCATATGTCTACCATACCCATTTCTGCCAGTGAGGTTCTTATGAAGTTTGTTACATGTTTTTTTGTCTTCTTATCACTTGTGTCAACCTCATGATCCATGACAGTATTTACGTCTCCTCCACAAATTAGGACTCCTTCACTGTGTGTTGCTATGAGATCAAACAGATGTTGAAAAAAACCCTTGTCACTTTCTGGTGGGGCATAAATGTTCACTAATGGGATCTGCAAACCATCTATTCTTCCCTTTATTATTACATATCTGCCTTCTTTATCCTGGATTTCTTGTTCACATTCAAATTGTATTTTATTTGAAATTAGTATCATAATCCCCCTTTTAGTTCCTCCCTTAAATGAACTGTAGTAGGAGTTCTTATAGCCAAATCTCTTTAGTTTCTCATGTTCTGTCTTGTTCAAATGTGTCTCTTGCATAAATATAATTTCGGCTTTTTCCTTCTTGAATTTTCTTATTATTCTTTCCCTTTTAACAGGTGAGTTCAGACCATTCACGTTTAATGTCATTATCTTAAGATTTTTACCCATATTCATGTTTTTCCATTTTTTTAACTTGTGCTCCTAACCCCTTTAACAACAAAACTAACACATATTTGTACAAAAACACATTAACGAACTTCGACCTCCGTACTTTGGGCCTTTCTTCTGCCCACTGGTCCCTGCTGGTGGGTGGAGGGAATGTCTTCACAGAGTGAAGGGCCCTCCCTAGACCTATATTTACTATCCAAGTAATAGTCATTAGTCTAGAAATGTCCAACAAAAATCACTTAAACCTCTCCTAGCCGTTTGTTTCTCTTTTACCTTGTCTTCTTGGCCTTCATTTCTTCTGTGTCCTTCTTAATCTTTGTTATAATCTAGGCTTTCCATTGAAAGCCTTGCAGTTTTTCCTGGGCTCGGTGCACCACGTCCGTCTCCCGCCTTCTGCCGCTCACTCGTCTCCACTCCGGCTGTCGTGATGCGTTCAGTGCCGCCGCTGCTCCAGCCGCTTCCTCCGGTATGCTCACCGCAAAGCCTCGCTCCGTCATGTCCCGCGCTGCCTCTCTGGCTGTGTTGTACGTTTTCACGCCGTCCTCCCAATGAATTCTCATCTTCGTTAGCGCCGTTTGGAATCTAATTTTTTTCTCTTTCAGTATTTTTTTAATGTTGGCATATTTCTTTCGCTGCTGTACAATTTCTGTCGGGTAGTCATGGTCAAAGAATATCTGTTTGTCGCCGATTCGTATCTTTTTTTTCCACGCTTGTGTCAGGATTCTTTCCTTTACATCATATTTCAGAAAGTTTACCACAACTGACCTGGGTGTAGAGTTTGGATTTGGGTTCTGTGCCGAGGCTCTGTGCGCTCGCTGGATCTGCAGGTCTGCTTCATTGGGCAACTCAAGCTCTTTTTTTAAGAAATGATCCATGAATTTCGTCATCGAGTTGCCTTCAATGCCCTCCGGGATCCCGAAGATGCGTATATTGCTCCGCCTGGACCTGCTCTCCAGGTCGGTTATTTTTTCCTGCATCCTCTGTGTTTGCGCCGTCAGGGTCTGCAGCCGCTCGTTTGCCTCGGTCTTCCAGTCTTCCAACTCCGATATTCGAGCCTGTGCTTCTGTCATACACGCCCATTGAGTGCTCAGCTCCTCGATGTTTTCTGGTAGCTTGCGCTCCATTTCTCTTCGGAGACCCATAATTTCCTCCTTCATCTCTTTTTTCAGCTCTTCCTTAAGAGCTGTTAAATCCTGTTGGAGTTGTCGCTTAAAGTCTTTTAATTCTTTTTTTAATTCTTTACCTAAATTGGCGATGCCAGTGTTCATAGCATCGAGTTTGGCGTCCTCCATTTTCTCTGCTGTAGTTGCCTCGTTTCCCTGGGCCTCGTGTACAGCGATTTCTCCTGCGTTGTTGAAGAGGGATTCCTCAGTTTTACCCTGCTTTTGTCCGTGTGCCCGGCTTCTTCGTGTTTTCATCCCTTGGTTTATTGGTCCATTTATGTCGAGTTGGCCATTTACCATTGATTTTTAATCCGACTAGGGAGAGCTCTCTGTTTAAGCGTTATGTCTCTCCGCCATCTTCCCGGAAGTTGGCGCGAGCGTTTTTAACAGCATGGGTGGCGCATTTTGGAGTCCCGGCAGACATAACGTCCGACAGAGGCCCTCAATTTGTTTCCGAACTTTGGTCAACAATGGCCCGCAGCCTGGGTGTCACAATTCACCGCACAACCACGTACAATCCACAGGCTAATGGGTTATGCGAACGTTTTCATAGGTCATTGAAAGCGGCTCTCAGGGCGTCACTGACGGATGCAAATTGGGTAGACAAGCTACCGTGGGTTTTATTGGGGTTACGTTCTGCGCCTAAAGAGCACTTGGAAGCTTCCCCGGCTGAACTCGTTTTTGCGCAGCCACTTCGGCTGCCCGGGGAGTTTCTCCCAGATAATCCTGCGCCGCGCAGCTCCCCGTCTCAGCTGTTGCAGTGTAGCATTGACACAGGCACACTGCCGGGTCCTGTTCACCGCAGTTTTCCGCGCGTTTTTGTGCCTAAAACTTTGAAAAACGCGGAGTTTCGCTCCCCACTGCGCCCACCTTATGATGGACCGTTCAGAGTGCTGGAAACAGGGGATAAGCATTTTTTGCTAGATTTGGGGGGTAGGAGGGAAAAGGTTGGCATAAACAGACTCAAACCCGCTTTTGTGGAGGCGGACGAGCAAGTGCTGTTGGTGAGGGCCCCTCGGCGTGGAAGACCCCCACGGGGAGCTTCCCAGAGTAAAATTTCCCCAGAACACCCGCAGGGACAGACAAAAGGTTTTCACCCCCAAGCAGCAGCTCCCCAGCATGACGGCGCCGCAGAGGCGGTGAATCCTGGTTACAGCAGATACGGGAGAAGACGGAAGCCCAAGCAGCATGTGGATTGATGTTTAATGTTCTGTCACAGCATATGGACTGTTATTCTTTTGTTCGATCCAATATGCTCGGGGGGGGTGGTTTAGCCACACATGGGGAAAACATAATGTCTAGCATCTTAGATAAGAACAAAGAGCAGAGTTTCCTTGGAGATAACAGGAAGTTGTGAAAGTGTGATCTTTTGTGTGTCGGAAACTGCTAGGAGGATCCTTTGTGTGTCAGAGACTGCGAGGGGGATGTTAAAGGATTAAGGAAGTGAATGCATTGTGACCTTTGATGTGAATGCAATGTGACTTTTGAGCTGTAGGAAGACCTGAGTATTTAAGGGATGAGTTTTGTCTGAGATGTCCTCTTTCTACTATGCTCATGTGTTAGATGTGTAATAAACTGCCTGAGACAAATCTGCCTCGTCATTTACACACTCCACACTCTGAACTATTCCCTTACCTTCAGTCAGCATGCTATGCTGGTTTAAGGTAAGGACTCATTTGGGGGCTCATGAAGCAGTCAGCCACTTCCTGATTTCAGATTGGGACAGCCCTTCACTTCACGTGAACGCGCCTAAAGTCAACGAGTCTGCAAGGGAGGAGAATGAATTCGGCCACAGAGCCGAGTGAAGCCACCTGGCTGCCATATTGGTACACCCAAAACACTCAGTGGTGCAGTGCTTTAATCTTGCTATTAAGTGCCTAGGCCTAATCTAATTTGCAAAATATGATGACCAGCATGCTGAATAAATTAATTTAATCCGGATGCTACAGTGTAAATATCTGTGAACTTGTTATTCAATTTTGATGCTAGTCGTCAATGCGTAATGGTCAATGATTTTTATTTTTCTTATCTTCTTAATTATTGCTCTGGGTGTTGCTATCCCTGTGCTGTTGCAATCCTGGAATTTCCCCATTGTGGGACTAATAAAGGCTTGTCTTATCTTATCTTATCTTATCTTATGGTGGTGTGGTGGACACAAGATACATGGCACTCCACCCAGGACAAGGGGGTTGGTGGGGGAGAAGATAGTTAGGGCTGCTAATGGGGAAAGCTGAGAGGACCCAACCAAACAAAAATGTGCCTTTTGCCCCCTGCCGTGCCAGGCTGACACCTGAGGACGCAGGGGTGTGACTGTATTGTAGCAAGACATGCTCTGTGATGTGTGGGTCAATGTTATGTTAATGTGTGTGCATGTCTTGCAGTCTGAATGTTAATGTATTTACCCTGAATGCCGGAAGCGGGAATTAAAGTGTATAAAGGAGTTCGCTCAGGCACTCAGGTTTCAGAGTTTCTGTGTTTATGTTGGAAGTGGAATAAAGTTTGTGTGTCAATCAGCTCGCTGCCTCGTCTGCTTCCATCTTCTACATTGATGACCCTAAGACGTGAAATGGAGAACGAGCCGAGCACCACCCAGTAGACAACCCAGAGGGAGAACACCAGCGCAGCTTGCGCTGTCACATTCAAGCTCCCAGACTTCTGGCTTCACAATCCGACTGCTTGGTTTCTACATGTTCAAGGACAATTTGCACTCTGTGGGATCACAACAGGCGACACCAAATATTATCATGTGGTCGCTGCGCTGGATGTGTGCGCCACGCAGCAAGTGACGAGCCTGCTCCAGGAACTGCCGGCCTAGGGGAAATATGATGCGCTCAAGCAGATGTTGATTCAGCGGCATACCGTGTCGGACTGTGAGAGAGCAGTGAGACTCCTAGCGTGCTCAGAGTTAGGTGACAGATCAGATGTGGAGCTGATGGAGAGCATGTTAGCATTGAGGGGGAAGAACGACAAATCCTTCCTTTTTGCACACCTCTTCCTCAGGAACCTAGCTGCCATAGCGAGGGCAATCCTGGCCAACTCGCCGCTGCTGGTAACCAGGAACAACCGAACTCTGGAGCAGGAAGCGGACCACATCATCCTAGCGACCAGAACTTTCACCGTGCATGCAATGACATCGGTATCCAGGAAGGACTCCAGCGAGGTCGAGAAGCCATTGGTGGTGGCTGGGACGAACGCTAAGAGACGCAGGAACGGGACGTTCTGTGTCTATCACTGCCGCTTTAGCTCGGATGCCCAACGCCATCTGCCACCGTGCCAATTCAAGAAGCCAGGGAAACGGCATGGCCAGCAGTCAGTAGCAGCTGCGACTGCTGGCGACAGGAACAAGCTGCTGTTCATCACAGACACACGTTCGGGGAGACGTTTCTTAGTGGACTCCGGCTCCCAGAAGAGCCTCATCCTGCCGGTCAGCGCAGACAGATCGGCAGGAGGCAGCGGTCCCGAGCTCATGGCCACCAATGGATCCAACATCGGGACATTTGGTGAATGTGTGTTGATGGTGTGCTTACACGGATGCAATTATCAATGGGATTTTGTGATGGAGGCATGTTCTGTCCCCATTTTAGGCACAGATTTTCTATGTGCTTATGGGTTGTTAGTTGATGTTGCCAACAGACATTTAGTAGATGCTGTCTCTTCTACCTCCTTGCCCTGCACAGCTCAGGGAGTTGGGCCAACAACACAGGCTAGCGTTATAGCTCCAGGGAGTAAGTACTAGCATTTACTTTCACAGTTCCCAGCACTCATGGTTCTGACGTTTTCTGCTACAGTAACCAAACACGGGGTCGAATATTTCATAACCACAAAAGGCCCACCGGTGTTCGCTCAACCTTGGCACTTGGACGCAGTTAAACTAGCCAGTGCACTCGAGGAGTTTACCAACTTAGAGCAGCTGCGCATCGTTAGACGCTCCAACAGCCTGTAGGCACCCCCACTACACATGGTGCCTAAGGCCAATGGGTCGTAGTGACTGTGCAGAGATTTCCGGCACTTGAACAAAGCCATAGAACACAATCGGTATCCCATCTTGCACATCCAGCATTTTTCCGTGCACCTGGCTGGGGCACGTGTTTTTTCAAAAGTGGATCCCGTCTGCTGGTACCACCAGGTCCCGGTGCACTGTTCCCAAAACAGTAGTAATAACTCCTTTTGGCCTTTTAGAGTTTTTACACATGCCATTCGGGTTAAAGGGTGCAGCGCAAACCTTCCAAAGAATGATGGACGTGGTGCTCCGTGACCTGCCCTTCGTTTTTGTCTACTTAGACGACATTCTGGTGGCTAGCGCACTCGAGAAGGAGCACCTCACCCATCTCAAACTAGTTTTCCAGAGATTGGAAGCACACGGGCTTATCGTGAACCTGGTGAAGTGCCAGTTCAGTGTGCCAGTGATTGATTTTTTGGGTCACGGCATTTTGCCAGAGGGCGCAATTCCGCTGCCTGTTAAGGTGCGTGCCGTGTTGGATTTTCCACGCCCGCAGACCGTGAAGGCCCTGCAGGAATTTTTGGGTATGGTCAACTTTTACAACCATTTCCTTCCCCGAGCAGCCCAGCTGCTGCAGCCATTGTACGCCGTGCTCAAGAAAAAGAAGACTGCGGAAAACATCGACTGGACCCCCGAGAGAGTCCAGGCTTTCACAAATGGCAAAACAGTGCTCGCTATCGCTGCTTTGCTAGCCCACCCTGTCCCGTCAGCGTGGATAGCACTCACCACTGATGTGTCTGATGTTGTCATGGGGCAGTAGTGGATCAGTACGTTTCCGGCGCGTGGCAGCCGCTCGCATTTTTCAGTCTCACTTTGCGTGGCAACGAACGCAAATACAGTGTGTTTGACAGAGAGTTGTTGGCCCTCCACCTGGCGATGCGCCAGTTCCAGTTTTGGCTGGAAGGGTGCGAGTTCACCGCATTCATTGATCATAAGCCGCTAACGTACGCGGTGTCCAAAGTCTCGGAACTATGGTCAGCCCAGCAGTAACAACATTTGGCTGCAATCTTGGAGTTCACGACCGACATTCAACACGTAGCCGTTACCCATGTCATAGCCGACTGCCTGTTGTGTGCATTAGTCTCCCCGGTCTACATGGGAATAGATTTCCCCGCCATGGCCGCGGAGCAAACCAGGGACGCGGACATTTGCACGCCCCAGTCTGCACCTACTGGGTTAAAACTGGAGGGCAGGGTGGTGCAAAAAGAGTGCCCCTCCTTGCTCTGCGACGTCTCCACCGGTCGCCCACGCCCGGTGATTCCGAGCTCTTGGCACCGTCGGCGTTTTTGAGTCAGTCCACTCCCTTTCACATCCCGGCGTGCGCGCCTCGGTTAAACTGGTGGGGGCAAAATTTGTCTGGTCTCACTTACGCAGGGACATGAAAGAGTAGGCTGCAGCGTGCCAACGGGCCAAAGTGCACAAGCACACCAAAACCCCCTTGAGCTGTTTCAAATTCCAGCCAGGAAGTTTGACCACATCCACGTGGATTTGATGGGCCCCCTCCCACCTTTGCAAGGGTTTATGCACCTTTTGACAATTATGGACCGTACCACGCATTGGCCTGAAGTGGTCCCACTGGCTTCCACCATGCCCGCAGAAGTTGGTTGCGCTTTTTTGTCGGCTTGGGTTGCACTGTTTGGATCCTCATCGGACATCACTTCCGACAGGGATCCACAATTCGTTTCGGAACTCTGGTCCACGATGGCCCAGAGCCTAGGGGTCAAAATCCACCGCACCACTGTGTACAACTCCCAGGCTAACGGGTTATGCAAACGCTTTCATAGGTCGCTTAAAGCAGTGCTCAGAGCCTCACTCACGGATGCAAATTGGGTTGACTGCCTGCCCTGGGTCCTATTGGGGTTGCACTCTGCGCCTAAGGAGGATCTGACAGCCTCCCTGGCAGCCTCAGCCGCTACGGATCCCCGGGGGATTTTTACCAAAAAACCCCGCACCCGGGACTGACCCGCTCACGCAACTATTTTACATTGCAAGGGCCGCTAACGTGCCAGGTCCAGTGCACCATTGTTTTCACCACACCTTCATCCCAAAGAGCTTACAGAGTGCCAAGTTCATTTTTGTTAGGCACGACGCACACAGAACCCTGCTGCGCCCACCATATGATGGACCGTTCAGAGTGCTGGAAACCGGGGCAAAGCATTTTGTATTAGACTTGGGGGGGGGGGGCGTAAGGAAACCATCTGCATTGACAGGCTTAAGCTCGCTTATGTGTTGGCAGAAGAATAGTTGGTGTTGGCTCAAGTTCCCCAGCGCAGACGCCCACCTACAGAGGCTCTGCAAGTTGGTGTTCCCCCTGCAGAGAACTGTTGGCAGCAGACAAGGTCTTTCCCCTCCCCACCCTTTCCCCCTCCACAGGACTGTGCGCCGGAGACTGAGTTTGTCTCTTGCCCTTCTCAACAGCAAGACACTTCGGCCGGACCACGTTACAGCCGTTATGAGTGCCAGCTCAAGCCCAAGGTGTCAGATGGTGACAGCCCCTTCTGGGTGTTCGGGAGGGGCGGGGGGGGCTGTGTGATGGACACAATACACATGGCACTCCACCCAGGATAAGGGGGTTGGTGGGGGAGAAGATAGTTTGGGATGCTAACGGGGAAAGCTGAGAGGAACCAACCAAACAAAGATGTGCCTTTCGCCCCCTGCCATGCCAGGCTGACACCTGAGGACGCAGGGGTGTGAATGTATTGTAGCAAGACATGCTCTGTGACGTATGGGTCAATGTTATGTTTATGTGTGTGCATGTCTTGCAGTCTGAATGTTAATGTGCTTACCCTGTTGTCATGAGCCGAGCTCTGGAGGTTTCCGCCAGGCTGGGTCTCATGGCTTTTTTCCTTATATTTACATATTTGTTGTATTTTGTGCTTTTTGGGTTTCTGTAATTATTGTACTGTTTGCTATTTTCCTGTTTGTTTTAGTTGTGTTACATTCTTATTTTGTATTAATTTACATTTATATTTCAGTCTGCATTTGTTGATATTTTATTCTTTAGTTCTTTATGGTTGGGTTGACAGCTGTCAAGGGCATTTCCGGGTTTTGTGCTTCGTTTAGGCGTCGCCCCTGTCAGCTGTCAGCTGTCAGCTTCAGCTGCTCTCCTCTCATTGCCCCCAGTTGGTCCTATCATGTATCATTGCTTCCTTCTGCCCTCTCATGTGACCCACACCTGTCATTACTTATGTAAATTGTTTTTGGCCCTATTTAAGGACAGTGATTTTCATTTGTGATTGCCGCTGTCTTGAGGAAGTTTCTCTTCGTCTCCACCAGAGCCCTGTCCCTGCTCTGGTGCGCTGTATTAGCAAGTTTACCCGTTTGTTTGTATTTTCTGTTGGAGCACTGTGTAGACTTTATGTTTGTTGCTTTTTCAATAAATCTTCCAAACTCACAGTTGAGCACATGGGTCTCACCTTTCTGCCCCGAAGGGCAATTCATGACACTGAGTGCCGGAGGCGGGAATTAAAGTGTATAAAGGAGTTTGCTCAGGCACTCAGGTTTCAGAGTTTCTGTGTTTATGTTGGAAGTGGAATAAAGTTTGTGTGTCATGCAGCTCGCTGCCTCGTCTGCTTCCATCTTCATATCTGTGCTAAATTATTCCTGATGCTGGTCGTCAACCATTGATTACCAATCAATACTGGATCAATTCTACATGCCGATCTTTGTTGATTACCAGTCACCTTTGATTACTGGTCACACAATACTGACGCACTCTACAAGAAGGGACAGCGCAGGCTGTTCCTGCTGAGGAGACTCAGGTCTTTTGGTGTACAAGGGGCGCTGCTGAAGTCATTCTATGACACGGTGGTGGCATCAGCCATCACTTTTGGAGTGGTCTGCTGGGGCAGTGGCATTACTGCAGCCGATAGGAAGAGACTGAACAAACTGATTAAGAAAGCTAGCTCTGTCCTGGGGCAGCGCCTTGATCCGATGGAGGAGATAGGAGAGAGAAGGACGGTGGCTAAACTGTCATCTCTGCTGGAGTCCGAGTTCCACCCTATGCAGGACATACTGGATGCACTGAGGAGCTCATTTAGCAGCAGACTACATCATCCCAGGTGCACAACCGAGAGGTTTCGTAGGTCCTTCCTACCAACGGCTGTCAGACTGTACAACCTAAGCAGGGCTGCTCGCAGAGATAGCAAAAAGACGTAACAAACTAATAGTTTTTTTGAATGCAAAAGATGCAATAGACTTACACAATGGTCCTCTCCGGCATACAACTAGGAACATACCGGTCGCTATGGAGGGTGAGAATATGTATGGGCACATAATCATACCATGTAGGATAACTAAGTAGACGGTTATGCTGTTTCATCCCACCTAGCAACAATGCTCTGCACTGTGTGTGTTTATATATTTACATATTTATTCCATCTAGCTACAATGCTCAGCACTGGGTGTGTTTATATTTATATATCTATATATTTATTCCATCTAGCTACAATGCTCCGCACTGTGTTTTTATATATCTACATATTATTCCATCTAGCTACATTGCTCCACACTGTGTGTGTTTATATACTTGCATATTTATTCCACCTAGCTGCAATGCTCCGTACTGTGGGTGTTTATATATTTACATATTTATTCCATCTAGCTACAATGCTCTGCACTGTGTGTTCATATATTCATATATTTATTCCATCCAGCTACAATGCTCTGCACTGTGTGTCTGTGTGTGTGTGTGCATATATATATATTTTATAGTAATATGTACATATGTATATTAGCTGCTCTTGCTTGCTTGTTTTTTTTCTTGCCTTCTGATTGTTGCTCTGAGTGTTGCTATCCCTGTGCTGTTGCAATCCTGGAATTTCCCCGTTGTGGGACTAATAAAGGCTTATCTTATCTTATCTTACCTTTAACTGCACCATTGCCTGGTCCCAATTCTAGGATGTGTAAGCAGGAGGGAAGGTGTCATGTTTTGTATCAGAATCCTAAAACTGATAAAGATAATTATATAAGAATTAGCATTAGGCCTTAAGTTTTATTCTTTTTAGGCCTATTCATCACAGTGTGACAAATTATTTCAATATATGGTTAGTCTATACTAGTTAAATAGGCTATCTATAGCAAGGCCTAGCTCAACATCATCACAGAAAATATGAGGCCTTTTTTTCTCAAATTTTAACCTCAATTTAAATAGGACCTTTGTGAAATTGTTGTGATCCCATATTTTGCTAATTAGATTAGGCCTAGGCAACCCAGACACAGTGGGTGCACAAGCAGTGTACTCTTAGTTCCTGTGCCAAGCCTGGGTAAATGGGGAGGGTTGTGTCAGGAAGGGTATCCGATGTAAAACTTTTGCCAAATCAAATGTGGATCATGAAATGAGACTTTCATTCTGGATCGGTCGAGGCCCAGGTTAACAACGACCGCCACCGGTACTGTTAACTGACAGGGTCCCGATGGACATTGGGCTACTGTTGGTCGAAGATTGAGGAGGAAGAGAGGGGGAAGGTGTGTTGGGGGGGAGAGAGAAAAGGAAAGGTAGAAGTGTGGAGGTGAGGGTAGGGATGTTAAATGTAGGGACTATGACTGGTAAAGGCAGAGCGTTGGCTGATATGATGGAGAGAAGAAAGGTAGATATACTGTGTGTTCAAGAAACCAGATGGAAGGGAAGCAAGGCTAGGAGCATTGGAGGTGGATTTAAACTGTTCTACCATGGTGTAGATAGAAAGAGAAATGGAGTTGGGGTGATCTTGAAGGAAGAGTATGTGAAGAGTGTTCAGGAGGTAAAGAGGGAGTCAGACAGAATAATGAGTTTGAAGCTAGAAGTCAAAGGTGTGATGTTGAATGTTGTCAATGTGTATGCCCCACAAGTTGGATGTGAGGTACAAGAGAAAGAGGAATTCTGGAGTAAGTGACATGTTTCAGGACCCAGGAGACAGACGCTGACACGAGCAGATATGGACAATTATTCTTTATTAAGTGAAAGTGAGTGTAGTGCGTGTGTGAGTGCGAGTATAGATGTCTGGTCACAGGAGCTGAGCAGTTCTGGCGGTGACCTGGCAACCCTGGAACACACAAGCATAAACAATTACAGCTGTTCAGCGATGGCGGGTAATTGTAGATGATTAGGCTTACTTGCAAGTGCCCAAGGATGTGTTCTGCTGGTTCCGAGTGCCCGTGCGACGTGGTGCTCGTGGTGCCTGTAGCTGTGGGGGTGAGGAGGAACTCCGCAATGGAGGAGGCGATGCCCCATTGGTCGGGGAGGCTGGTCCGCCGCCAGGGAGGTCCACCTGTGCACAGGGGAGAAGGCTAGGGGATGATGAGTGAAGAGATCTCTTACGTGACTGATCCTGACGAGAAGTTCTTGGCTTAGCTTGAGGTCGTGGTCTTGGCTCATTTCCAGGCAAAGATGACAGACAACTCCGTGCCGAGCCGTCAGTGATGCCGGCCTTTAAAGACCGCTGATTGGCACCTGCCGGTGTATGCGCAGCTGGAGATGATGAGGCAGATGACGGCCCAGCGGCCGTCATGACAGTACTCCCCCCTCTAGCAGTGCCTCCAGGCACCTGCCCAATTCTACCTGGATTCGCCCGATGGAAGTCGCGGATCAACTGCTTATCCAGGATCAACGCTGGGCGAATCCAAGAACAATCCTCCGGTCCAAAGCCCTCCCAGTCCACCAAGTACTGAAGACCTCGGCCCCGCTGGCGCACGTCCAGGATGGCAGTCACCCCCCAGGCTGGATGGCCATCGATCATCCTCGGGGGGGCAGGAGCCGCGGGGGGCGGGCACAAAGGATCAGTGATGTAAGGCTTGACCTGGGAGACATGAAAGGTGGGGCAGATGCGCATAGAAGGGGGGAGAGACAAACACACAGATACAGGATTGACAATACGAGAGATGGTGTAGGGACCGATGAAGCGCTTAGTTAGTTTGCGTTTCTCAGCCGGCACACCGATGTTCCGAGTAGACAACCACACTTTCTGACCCACCTTGTAGTCCGGGGCGGGCCTCCTATGACGGTTGGCCACCTGGATGTTGCGCTCAGTGGTCCTCAGAAGGGCCCTGCGAGCAATGGACCAGACCCGCCGACAGCGCCTGACGTGGGTCTGTACAGATGGGACCGCTACCTCTCTCTCCTCCTCAGGGAACAGTGGTGGATCAAAACCGAGCGACGCCTTAAAGGGGGAAAGTTCCGTGGCCGAAGAGACCGTGGTGTTGTGGGTGTACTCAATCCAAGGTAGATGCTTGCTCCATGAAGAAGAGCAGGAGGAGATGACACAACGCAGTGCTGCCTCTAGCTCCTGGTTAGCCCGTTCACACTGGCCGTTGCTCTGTGGATGATACCCAGAGGAGAGGCTGGCTGTGGCTCCCAAAGCTGCGCAGAACGCCTTCCAAACTTGGGAGATGAACTGTGGTCTCCGGTCTGACACTATGTCAGCGGGGATGCTATGAAGGCAGACCACATGCTGGACAAGAAGGTCCGCCATTTCCTGAGCCGAAGGCAACCCCTGAAGGGGTACAAAATGGGCCGCCTTAGAAAAACGGTCCACAATAGTCAAAACAGTGGTGAAGTTATCTGAAGGGGGCAAGCCAGTCACAAAGTCCATGGCAACATGGGACCAGGGGCGAGAAGGAACGGGCAAAGGATGTAACAGGCCCGCCGGGGGGGAAGATGACGTTTTCCCAGTGGCGCATTGAGCGCAGGCCCGGACATAATTTAAAACATCCTTCCGCAGCCCTGGCCACCAGAAGGTCCTCTGGAGAAGGTCCACAGTCCGACCCACTCCCGGATGACACGCCAGCTTGGAAGCGTGACCCCACTCAATCACTTGACTCCGAATGGAACGAGGAACGAATAAGTGACCCGGGGGACCCCCCCCCCCCCCGGATCTGGCTCTGTCTTCTGCGCTCTTCGGACCCTTTTGCAAATACCCCAGGACAAGGCGCCCACCACACAGGAGGGCGGCAGGATGGGTGCTTCCTGATCTTCGGTGGATGGTGCATCGAACTGCTGCGAGAGGGCGTCCGGCTTGCCGTTCTTGCTCCCCGGCCGATAGGTGATGGTGAAGTTGAATCGGCCGAAGAAGAGAGACGAACGAGCCTGGCGTGCATTCAAACGCTTCGCCGTCCTGAGGTACTCCAGGTTGCGGTGGTCAGTCCATACGACGAACGGTTGAGCAGCCCCCTCCAGCCAGTGTCTCCACTCCTCCAAGGCGAGCTTCACTGCTAAGAGCTCCCTGTCACCTATGCTGTAATTCCTCTCCGCCGGTGACAAGCGATGGGAAAAGTAGGCACATGGCCGGATCTTGCCGTCCTCCGGGGAACGTTGAGAGAGCACCGCCCCCACCCCCGAATCCGAAGCGTCCACCTCCACCAAACACTGTAGGTTAGGGTCCACCTGGGTCAGTACACGGGCCGAGGCAAACTCCTCCTTGAGTTTCTCAAACGCCCTGGCCGCCTCCTCACTCCAGCAAAAAGGGGTTTTTGGGGAGGTGAGAGCAGTCAAAGGGCGGGCAATATTCCCGAAACTGGGCACAAACCGACGATAGAAATTAACGAATCCCAGGAACCCCTGTAATTGTTCTCTGGACGTCGGCGTGGGCCAATCTACTACCGCCTTGACCTTGGCCGGGTAGGGGAGCACCTGATTCCGGGCAATGATGAACCCAAGGAAGGAGGTCCGGTCGGTGTGAAACTCACATTTTTCTGCCTTTATGAACAGCTGGTTCTCCAGGAGGCCCTGTAACACTCTCCGAACGTGCACCTGGTGCTCTTCCAACGTGCGGGAGAAGATAAGTATATCGTCTAGGTACACGAACACGAATGAGTTCAGGAAGTCTCGAAGAACATCATTAATTAGCCGTTGGAAGACGGCCGGAGCGTTGGTTAACCCAAACGGCATCACCAAGTACTCGAAATGTCCGCTTGAGGTCCGGAAAGCCGTCTTCCACTCGTCACCTTCTCTGATGCGCACCAGGTGATAGGCATTCCTGAGATCCAGCTTGGTAAACCAGGACGCCCCCTGGAGAGAGTCAAAGGCGGTGTTCATTAAAGGCAGGGTATACTTGTCCTTGACCGTGATCTCGTTAAGACCCCGGAAGTTGATGCAGGGGCATAATGAGCCGTCCTTCTTCCCAACGAAGAAGAACCCGGCACCCACGGCCGAGGACGACGGGCGGATGATGCCAGAGGCCAGAGATTCCTTAATGTAAGTGTCCATGGCCTCGCGCTCCGGGGCTGATAGGCTGTACAGGCGGCTAGCAGGAAGAGGGGCCCCAGCCTTCAGGTTTATAGCACAGTCATACGGTCGATGGGGGGGTAGAGACAACGCCCGTGACTTGCTGAATACTAACCCCAGGTCATGGTAAACCTCCGGTACCTTGGACAGATCCAGGGGTGGCGTCGAGGGTGGAGGCACCGTGACAGATGGGGCACACGCCGCAGATTGAAGACAGGCACTCAGGCAGAATGCACTCCATGCTGTAATGCTCCCGGCTTGCCAGTCAATGGTGGGGTTGTGAAGCCGAAGCCAGGGGTACCCCAGGATGACGGGTGAGGACGAGACGGGCAGGATCAAAAACCCAATCTCCTCCCTGTGGTTGCCTGAGACGATCACGGATACAGGGGCCGTCTGATGGAAAACGGTGGTCAGTGACGCCTTGGACAGGGTGATGAGATTGACAGGAGGATCCAGAGGTTGACAGCTGAGGCCCATCTGGGTTGCCAGGTCTCTGGAAACAAAGTTTTGCTCAGCTCCTGAGTCAACTAAAGCCAGTGTGGGGTGTTCAGTATGCTTGTGAATTAGCCTGATGGGTATGCGGAAACTAGTGAGGGGTTCTTCTAGGTTTTTGTCCGTGAATCCCCCTACTGCGATCCACGGACTTCCCCTTTTAACCGACTAGGACATTCAAACACCCCATGAGACCCCTTCCCACAATAGAAGCAAAAGCCCAGATCCCTGCGGCGCTGTCTCTCAGCCGCTGACACTTTAGATTGCCCTATCACCATAGCCTCTTGATCCGGAAGTTCCTCTGACGCGGGTAGAGCGAGCAGGGGAGAGCTAGTGGAGTGAGGGCGGGGTTTAATCGAACGGGAAGTAGACCGCCGTTCGGCCGCTCGCTCCCTTAACCTGCTATCTAGACTAATAGCGAAGGCAATTAATTCTCCTGTCAAGCCTGGCTCTCACGAGCCAGAAAGGAGATGCGAGGGCGACCAGTGAGTTTGCGTAATTTATTAATATTCACACACAAAGAACGAACACAAAGTAAAGAGCCTCGTGGGGCTATAACACACATAACACTAAACAACAAACTGAAAGGAAAAGAGCCACGTGGGGCTAAAACACACACAGAACAAAAGACAATGCACAACCCGGAAAGAATGGCTAGAGAGGCGGCGAGAGGAAAACACACGCCGAGTTGCAGCACTTACTTTGGGGGTAGCGCCGAGGTAACGCTGGACTGAAGCTAGGCATAGGAGCTACAGCCGTGGAAACACAGGGCACGTCTTTCCATAGCGAGGTCGCAGCGACGAGTAACTCTCGGCTGCTCGCTTAAGAGGGGAAGATAATTGATAATGGGAGACAGCTGTCCCAGCGCAGCTGAACTAGACAGCTGGGAATCAGCTGGGCGCTGTCAAAGTACGGGCCTTGGAAGACCCGGCACGGACTACCACGGAGCAGGAACGACACTGGACAACCTGAACGCAGAGAAGGATAGCGTTCAGGTCGTGACAGTACTCCTCCCCCGAGCCGCGCCTCCTGGCGCAGGCTTAACCCCCCCCCCCCCCCGAGGGGAAGACCAGGGAGGACGGTGGGGGCCAGGTCTGGGGGAAAGCGAGGGACAAGGAAAAGGAAGGAGAGAGGAAAAAAAAACAAACCTAGGTACAGTATAGACTCTGACACCATAATAATTTCAAACAATAAATCACTATCACCCCCTTCTCTGCAGAGGCCGGACGGTCAATGCAGGTAACCACAGGAGGTGGGGAAGAAAAAAAACCCCAGGTAACAGCATAGGATCAGACACCATAATAACAGTTTCAAAACAGGAAAAAAAAAACCATCACCCCCTCCTCTGCAGAGGCCAGACGGTCTATGCAGGTGACCACAGGAGGTGGGGAGATCAAACTGCAGAAATATAGCGACATAGTCATAAAAAGGCTCACAACAACTTAGGGCGAGGACAAGGCAAAACTCATGTCCCGAAGACCAAAAAAAACTACAAAACTCTGAACATAAGGTTGAAGAAGACTTACACATGTAACCCCGGCCAAAACAGAATATAAAAAGGAAACAATCCAGGCATAAGACCTAAAAATAAAGCCTGAGGCCGCTAACTGGCATAAAGATACAAAAAAAATCAACTCCTCAAACACGAATTAGCACAACACAGAAAATCAAACAGTCTGGAGGAGGATATAGATGCAGATGAACAAAAACTGCTCTGAATAAGGCCAGGCAATGTGAGGCAAAAGCTACTTAAAGGGCTAACAGAAATAGGAGATCATACTGGGAACATAAACATAGAAAATGGTCTAAGGAATCTTAGTTATAATGACACCACAATAAGAACTCTAGGGCAGAAAGTTCCTCGATGTCCTAAATGAAATTAAATAATGAAGGGCAAACAAAACACAAGGCTATGAACAGTCAGTCAATCTTTCAGGAACGTCAGCAGGTGGAGCGGGGCAGGCGGTGACAGCTTGTCCGGCGGGCGACCCGAGCTCCACCAGGCCAGGAACCACAATACCAGTTCGGGCGGCCTACCAGAGCCCCAGGCTAGGAGACACAGTTTCTCCGGAGGCCGACCCAGATCACCGAACCAGCCAGATGGCTCCCCAGGCGGTCGTCCCGTGACCTCAGACCACGGAGAGCTGAGGGAGAAGTCTTGGTGCAGCTTCCTCCCTGAGGGAAAAGGCAGGAGGAAACTGACCCAGGTGAGAAAAACCCCAACAGTAGTAGGGGGAGAGGAGATGGAGGCAAGGGGCAAAGTCAGCCTGACATCTAATGAGAACAAGGGCAGGGGGAAACTGGCCCGGATGAGAGGAATCCCAACAGCGGCAGGAGGAGAAATGATGGAGGCAAGGGGCGAAGTCAGCCTGATGTCAGGCGAACACAATCCTCCAGCTCCCTCACTGACCTTTACCCGGACCGGCGCAGCACCCCCGGTGGACCCCGATCGGGCCGGCGAAACACTCCCGGTGGACCCTGATCGGGCCGGCGAAACACTCCCGGTGGACCCCGATCGGGCCGGCGAAACACTCCCGGTGGACCCCGACTGGGCCGGAACAGCACTCCCGGTGGACCCCGACTGGGCCGGAACAGCACTCCCGGCGGACCCCGATTGGCCCGGCGAAGCACTCCCGGTGGACCCCAACTGGACCGGCGAAGCACCTCCGGGCACAGCATCTGAGGCGAACACCGTACAGAGAACCGGAACCGCCGAGGTGGCACCCAGGGCAGGTTCGTCTCCAGTGACCCTCCGGGCGCAGCATCTGAGGCGAACACCGTACAGAGAACCGGAACCTCCGAGGTGGCACCCAGGGCAGGTTCGTCTCCAGTGACCCTGGGGAGAGGCTCAGAGGGACAAAAGGAACCGGGATTAGGATCACCGGCAGCGGCAGAGCCCGGCGAGACAGGCTCGAGCGCAGCAGAAGGCTGCACCCGGCCCGCCCCCCCCGAGAGACAGGCGATAATGCTCCAGAAAATAAATGAGAGAGAGAAAATAGAGCACTCGCCTGATCTCGGGTTCTACCGCCATCCAGGACTTCGATGCTCCGGGTTCAGCGTGCAGGACTCCGTCCTCCGGCTCCCACTCGACTGCGAATGGCTCCGCAGCCGGCATGATGGTTTCCACAGTCAGACGACCTCCAAGCGCCAAAGACCGCGTCGACAGCCCGCATGGCGTGGAGGCAGGAGATCTGGGCTCTGCTGGGCCGAACCATTCCTCCGTGGAGACCCGGGGACACTTAATCGTCGGCGCTGGCTCCAACAGGCAGTTCGACCTTCTCCTCTGCCCATGACGTGGCTGCGGGGCTGGGGCAAAACCTTCCAGGGCCGCAGGCCTCCTCCTCGCGCGGCGGTGCACACCTGGCACCGGGGCACACTCGGGGGGAAGAGACACAGAGGACGCAGGTTCATATTGAACTTTTGCAGCGGGAGGAGAGAGCTCAGGAGACTGTGAACCCTGAACTCCTCCCCCAGGAATGAAACAAGGCAATTCACTCATAATGGGAGGAGAATGAAAGGACACTTGCCTGATTCCCGGAGGGCCGGTGGAATCCGCTGCAAGGAACTTGAGTCTTTCCTCTCCCAGCCGGATAGAAGTGGAGGACCCCCCGGACAAACGAGGTGGTGCCACTCGCACCAGATCGGGACCGGGAACACCTGGAGGCGAATTCGCGCCGTTCTCAGCAGCCGGAGTGAATGACGAAGAAGGGGGAGAAACAGCTGAGGAGAACCGGGGGCCCAAAGCTGACGGGACAGCGGGGAGAGTGGGCCCAGGGGCGGGAGCAGCTGATTCGCTTCTTCGGCAAGACACGGGAGCTACAGCAGGCTGGGAGGCGGAATTCATGTGGTTTCCTGGAGCGGGATCCGGACGGGGCTCTCGCTGAGATGTACGGGGAATTTGGGAGCGGCATCTTCTGAACGTGAAGTCGGGAAAACGCCGCTCCTGTACGGAGACCAAAGCCAACAGGTCAGCGTATCCCGGATAATCGTTCAGCTCAGGGTTCTTCTCAACCAGCCTGACCGCCGCTATCACGTGCTTCATGGCTACGGGGGAATGGGCGGCGGAACAAGCGGCTGCCACTCGGTCCACAATGCGAATCGCTGTTAACCTCATCTTCTCCGGGGGAACCCCGGTTGACGTCACTCTATCTTGGGGATTACCCCTGGGTGAGGCGAACTCCTGGGCTGGATCGGCGGCAGGAGCGGGATTCTGAAGCGAGGAGCGATGGTGTCCTGTCTTTGGCTTCCTGCCGGGGTTCTCCTCCAGCCTACGGAGTCTCTCCCAGGCCACAGAGATGTCTGCCCTCCTCGCCTTAACCTCGGGGAGATGGAAGTAGCGAGGGAAGTTGTTAATCATATTCTCGGCGAGCTCCAGGCGCCAGCGTATCTCGCTGGGAGAATCGTAGAGGTCTGTGGTGAACAGCGTTCCATCCACAAGGTCCAGAGCCTCCGAGAGATCGTGGCCTGGGTGCCGCATACGCCTCCTGGAGGGACATGATACAAGCCTGCCTGCACCCAGAGGAAGGGAAAAACAACGAGTCCCACAGCAAACTCACGGTCGCGGACGTCTCAGTCTGGCTGCGACCTACTGTCAAGCCTGGCTCTCACGAACCAGAAAGGAGATGCGAGGGCGACCAGTGAGTTTGTGTAATTTATTAATATTCACACACAAAGAACGAACACAAAGTAAAGAGCCTCGTGGGGCTATAACACACACAGAACAAAAGACAATGTACAACCCGGAAAGAATGGCTAGAGAGGCGGCGAGAGGAAAACACACGCCGAGTCGCAGCACTTACTTTGGGGGTAGCGCCGAGGTAACGCTGGACTGAAGCTAGGCATGGGAGCTACAGCCGTGGAAAAACAGGGCACGTCTTTCCATAGCGAGGTCGCAGCGACGAGTAACTCTCGGCTGCTCGCTTAAGAGGGGAAGATAATTGATAATGGGAGACAGCTGTCCCAGCGCAGCTGAACTAGACAGCTGGGAATCAGCTGGGCGCTGTCAAAGTACGGGCCTTGGAAGACCCGGCACGGACTACCACGGAGCAGGAGCGACACTGGACAACCTGAACGCAGAGAAGGATAGCGTTCAGGTCGTGACATCTCCCAAATTATCCGGTTTGTCTCGTGCCGCTAACTCATCCTTCAAATCTGCGTTGAGACTGCGAAGGAAAATACCGCAAAGCAACGGCTCCCCCCACCCAATCTCAGCGGCCAGGACCCGGAAATCAATGGTGTAGTCAGCAGCTGATCTATTACCCTGCTGCAGGCTCAATAGCCGTTCTGTCAACACTGCACCCCTATCTGAATGATCAAACACATCCATAAACTCCGCCAAAAACTGCTGGTAAGTTAACACAGGTTAACTTGGTTTAGCCATAACTGTATATGCCCAGTCTAAGGCTCTACCCCCCAACAAGTTGATGATATATCCAATCTTACTCGAATCAATGGCGAAGTCTCCCGGGACGCGGAGGAATACTGATTCACATTGCAAAATGAAACTGCGAGCTTCCCCAAGTTTTCCGCTAAACCGGGCAGGGGTTGGCACAGGGGTGAGGCGAGGTGTAGGTAATATGTTAGCTTGACCTGGCGATAAGCCTGCAGGGGTTGAAAAAACCCCGGTGGCCGGGGGAAACGTCTGGTGTCCTTCCAGACGATCCAGCCGGCTGTTAATTTGAGGGAGCAGATTAAGAATAACCGTCTGTTGGTGTGCTATCATATCTACCCGGGCGCAAAGGGTGTTTAGTCTGCGCGACAGCGCACTGTCCGCTGGGTCAACTTGACGGAGTCGTATTGACATGTTTCAGGACCCAGGAGACAGACGCTGACACAAGCAGATATGGACAATTATTCTTTATTAAGTGAAAGTGAGTGTAGTGCGTGTGTGAGTGCGAGTATAGATGTCTGGTCACAGGAGCTGAGCAGTTCTGGCGGTGACCTGGCAACCCTGGAACACACAAGCATAAACAATTACAGCTGTTCAGCGATGGCGGGTAATTGTAGATGATCAGGCTTACTTGCAAGTGCCCAAGGATGTGTTCTGCTGGCTCCGAGTGCCCGTGCGACGTGGTGCTCATGGTGCCCATAGCTGTGGGGGTGAGGAGGAACTCCGCGATGGAGGAGGCGATGCCCCGTTGGTCGGGGAGGCTGGTCCGCCGCCAGGGAGGTCCACCTGTGCACAGGGGAGAAGGCTAGGGGATGATGAGTGAAGAGATCTCTTACGTGACTGATCCTGACGAGAAGTTCTTGGCTTAGCTTGAGGTCGTGGTCTTGGCTCATTTCCAGGCAAAGATGACAGACGACTCCGTGCCGAGCCGTCAGTGATGCCGGCCTTTAAAGGCCGCTGATTGGCACCTGCTGGTGTATGTGCAGCTGGAGATGATGAGGCAGATGACAGCCCAGCGGCCGTCATGACAGTACTCCCCCCTCTAGCAGTGCCTCCAGGCACCTGCCCAATTCTACCTGGATTCGCCCGATGGAAGTCGCGGATCAACTGCTTATCCAGGATCAACGCTGGGCGAATCCAAGAACAATCCTCCGGTCCAAAGCCCTCCCAGTCCACCAAGTACTGAAGACCTCGGCCCCGCTGGCGCACGTCCAGGATGGCAGTCACCCCCCAGGCTGGATGGCCATCGATCATCCTTGGGGGGGCAGGAGCCGCGGGGGGGCGGGTAGATTGTTGTGGATTTTGCTAAAAGGATGGAAATGTCTGTGGTGAACATATACTTCAAGAAGAGAGAGGAATATAAGGTGACTTACAAGAGTGGAGGAAGGTAAACACAGGTGGACTACATCTTACGCAGAAGGAGAAATCTGAAAGAGATAGGAAAATGCAAGGTGGTGGCAGGGGAGAATGTAGCTAGGCAGCATCGGATGGTAGTCTGTATGATGACTTTGCAAAGCAAGAAGAGGAAAACAGTGAAGGCAGAGCCAAAGATTAAGTGGGGGAAGTTACAGAAGGAAATGGGTAGGCATATAGTGTATCCAGTGGACAGAGGAAGAAAAACAAGGAGACTTGGTGGTGGAATGAGGAGGTACAGGAAAGTATCCAAAGGAAGAGGTTAGCAAAGAAAAAGTAGGATAGTCAGGGAGAAGAAGAAAGTAGACAGAAGTATTTGGAATCTAGGCACATGGCAAAGAGACAGGTGGCAAAGAGATAGGTGGCAAAGGATAAGGTGTCATGGTCCGTGTGCCAACTTTGTCGGCACTCGGATTGTCCGGTTGTTCTCCGTTCTCTCCTCATGTGCACCACTAGGCCTCCGGGCTTTTATTCTGACAGTGTCTCGGCGGGGCTTCCGGCTGTCGGAGTGGCGCTCCGCTGAACGGCGAGATTCCAATCAGCTGATGACCTTTCATCAGCTGATTAATCTGTCAAAGCCCTATTTAAGGGAGCAGCTCTGTTTGCTCGGGGCTGCGACCTCGTGAATGGAAAATGCTGGTCTCCCCAACGTTAAGCTGGAGTCCCTACATCCCGGCTCCAGTCATCTTCTAATTCCTCGCAATCCTCTGTAAGTTTATTCCTTAACCTGTGTTTATTGTCAGTGTGTTCTTACCTTTGTCCTTATTTATGTTTTGCCCCTCGTGGCTCATTATTTTGTACCTTTTGTCCTGCGTTAATAAATGCGCAAACTCACTGGTCGCCTATAGCGTCTCATTAGCGGTCTGTGAGGGCCGTGCCATAACATAAGGAATATAGTGAGTTGTATGAGAGGCTAAACACTAAGGAAGGAGAAAAGGAGTTGTATCAACTATCTAGACAGAGAGATTGAGCTGGAAAGCATGTACAGCAGGTTGTAGGTTGTTTAAAGACAGAAATGGTAATGTACTAACAAATAACGAGTGTGTTGAGAAGGTGAAAGGGGTACATTGAAGAGCTGATGAATAAAGAAAATGAGAGAGAGAGGAGGATGGATGAAGGAAAGATAGTGATCAAAGAAGTCCCGAGGATTAGGATGGAAGAAGTGAGGACAGCTTTGAAGAGGATGGTAAATGGCATTCACTTATATAGCGCTTTTTGTCATCTCTGGATGACCAAAGTGCTTTACAGATCCTGCTAGCCACCCATTCATGCACACATTCACACAGTGATGATTGCAGAGCTGCCATACACAGGTGCTGGCCTGACCCACCAAGAGCAACTGGGGGTTCAATGTCTTGCTCAAGGACACTTTGACATGCAGACTGCAGACAAAGCGGGAATCGAACCCCTGACCCTCTGATCAGTAGTCGACCACACTACACCTGCGCCACAGCTGGACACAGGAAAGGCGGTTGGGCCAGATGACATACCTGTGGAGGTATGACGATGTTTAGGAGAGATGGCAGTGGACTTTTTAACCAGATTTTAACACAATCTTGGAGAGTGAGTGGATGCCCGAGGAGTGGAGAAGAAGTGTTTTATTACCAATTTTCAAGAATAAAGGTGATGTTCAGAGCTGTAGTAACTACAGAGGCATAAAGTTGATCAGCCACACTATAAAGATATTGGAAAGAGTTGTTGAAGCCAGGTTAAGAGGAGAGGTGACAATCAGTGAGCAGCAGTACGGTTTCATGCCAAGAAAGAGTACTACAGTTGCAATGTTTGCTCTAAAAGTGTTGATAGAGAAGTGTAGAGAAGGTCAGAAGAAGTTGCTCTGTGTCTTTGTGGGTCTAGAGAAAGCATATGATAAGGTACCAAGAGAGGAAGTGTGGTACTGTATGAGAAAGTCAGAAGTGGCAGAGAAGTACAGTATGTGAGGGTGGTGCAGGACATGTATGAGGACAGAGAGATGGTGGTGAAGTGTGCTGTAGGAGTGACGGATGGATTCAAGGTGGGGGTGGTATTACATCAGGGATCGGCTCTGAGCCCCTTCTTGTTTGCCATGGTGATGGATAGGCTGACAGACGAGGTTAGGCAGAAGTCTCTGTGGACCATAATATTTGCAGACAACATTGTGAGCTGTAGTGAGAGTGGGGAGCAGGTGGAAGTGAACCTGAAGAGCTGGATGTTATATCCACAATCCTGGGAATGATGATGGATGAGAGGGCTGTGCTGGAACTGAACTTTGGGTGAAGAGTCCATGACCCAATAGGATGTGACAGAACCACAACAGCTTGATGGACGCCCTGCAACAAATGTGAGAACCACACCGTTCCAACTACAGTGTCGTATGCAGCTGTACAGAGCGCCACTCACGATGATGAACTAGGTCCGCAGAGCCAAGCGAATGGATATCGTCGCCACCGCGACATGTATGAAGATGGTGGAACAGCTGAGAACAGGATCCGGATGGCGGGTCAGCCGTCCGTGGGAGGTGAGAGCAGCTGCTGCAGATTGGGACACGGCACTGGAGCCAATCCAGCTGGTGTGGGATCCAGGCCTGGACAGTGTTGACAAGCGTGCCATGGCTCCAGAGGGATGGCACCTGGGCCACCACGGGCTCACTACAAGGCCCCTCCAGCGGAACCACCTATCCTATGGAAGACTGTCAGAAAAAAAGACTGTTTAAGTTGGAGCATGGCTGAAAAGGTGGCAGAATAATCCACTCAGCTGCGTTGGGTCCAGTGGCGGTTCACCCGCTGATCCTAGCTCAGGAAGTTAATGTTTATGCTAAATTGGAGAGGGTTGTAATTAAGAAAGTGTTCTGTGTTTTTCCAAGGGGGGGGATGAATGTTGTAAAGGGAATTTAGAACAAGAGTGGCGTGATGACGTTGCCAGCTGGTGTCGTCATCACACCGACATACATAAGGGAGGAGCCGGCCATGTTACGTCTCTTCTGCCAGCACTCTCACATAGGCACACGTAGGAGCTCAGGGCTCAGTCATACATACTGTATTATTAAGCATTTATATAATAAAGTTCAGTTCCAGCACAGCCTACTCGTCTGTCTTCATTACCAGGTTTGTGGACGTAACAGCCATAACATGGCTGACTCCCCCTTAAGAAGGTCAGCGTGATGATACACCAGCCGGCCACGTCATCACGCTGCTCAATGCCCTAATTCCCTTCACTACAGTGGAGGTATGCTCTGGAGAGAAGAGGAATGAAAGTCAGTAGAAGTAAGACAGAATACATGAGTGTGAATGAGAGGTAGGCAGGTACAACGGTGAAGATGGAAGGAGTAGTGGTAGTGAAAGTAGATGAGTTTAAATACCTGGAGTCAACCATCCAAAACAATGGAAAATGCACAAGAGAGGTAAAGAAGAGAGTGCAGGCAGGGTGGAGTGGGTGGAGACAAGTGTCAGGGGTGATTTGTGACAGAAAGGTAGCAGCAAGAGTGAAAGGGAAGATTTACAAGACAGTAGTGAGAACTGCTATGATGTATGGTTTGGAGATGGTGGCGCTGGAGGTGGCAGAGTTGAAGATGCTAAGATTTTCATTGGGAGTGACTTGGAGGGACAAGATTAGGAATGAGTATATCAGAAGCACAGCTCACGTTGAGCGGTTTGGAGACTAAGTAAGAGAGGCAAGGCTGAGATGGTTTGGACATGTGCACAGGAGGGATAGTGGATATATTGGACAAAGGATGTTGAAGATGGAGCTGCCAGGCAAGAGGAAAAGAGGAAGACCACAGAGAAGATTCATGGATGTAGTGAAGGAGGACATGGAGTGGTTGGTGTTACAGAGGAAGATGCAAGGGACAGGGTGAGATGGAGGTAGATGATCCGCTGTGGCGACCCCTAAAGGCAGCAGCTGAAAAAAGAAGAGATTAGGCCTAGGTATTTAATAGCAAGTTTAATGCGCTGCATGATATTTTAGTTTACTCATATAAGACTATCATTAGGACTACTATTATGACATGCCTAAACACACTTAGTTTGCACACATTACTCACAGAACTACTTGCTTTGGTTTGATTTTTCAGATTATCCATCCTTTCCCCGGCTGCTAAACATAATGTCAACTTGATTTCTATAGTTCACTGGTTGTGCAAGATTATAAGAAGAAGCCAACTTTATTGTCATTCAATCCATACAGCCAATCATGTACAGTAGAATGAAATTACGTTTCTCTTATCTACAATGTTAATCACAGCTATAATCATAGGGGCTACTGCCATACAAGGCACTGCCACAAACAACTTTTTCCTTCCCCATTCTCTTATGCTGAGCACCAAGCTAGAAGGCGGGAAGTACTATTTTTATATGGTCTCTGGTATGACCCGGCTGGCGATTGAACCCATGACCTCCCGGTTGTGTGGCCGATACTCTATCAACTAGGCCACCACGCCCGTAAGCTATATCTCAATAGCTATATCCCAAGAAGTTCAAAATCTGTTAATTCTTTGGGAAGTTATTGAGGTAAAAGTGGCACCATTTACTAATAAACCCATTCATTCTCTATTGCCTCACTGAGTGTTTTGTGTGTACTAAAATGGCAGCCACAGAGTTTCAGGTGGCTTCACTTCTGCCAGCCAGTGCGCTATCCAGTGTTTTTTTAAATACAGATCAGTGGTATGCTACAGTTATTCAGCTGTATACTCACCATTTTCCTCTTCTCTCCCATCTCCGCTAGGGTTGCCAGTTCCTCTCAGATCACGTCACTCTCACCTTGTAAATAAACTCATTGTTGGATCACCATACAAACTTTTCAGTGTCTGCTTCTGGGTCCATTACCTAAAAGTGTCACATTTAGCATAATGCTTGTTCAATATCTGAAACAATCTGAAACCAGTGCTATACACTCAAAAAGTGCTATTTGAATAAAAGCATGTTTTACAAATGTTTCTGTTGTATTGTTATTGATGTTCCCACTTTGGGCTCCAGGTGTTTTCAACCAAATTTAGACAATACAGAGACACTTATATAAAGATGTCTTTTCAATGACCTTAAGACAGCTTTTCATCATTTTTCAACCAAATTTAGATCATGCAGAGACATCGATATGAAGACGTCTTTTCAACAACCTTAAAAAGACAGCTTTACACCTTGATTTTTCAACCAAACTTAGACCAAACAGAGATGTCTATATTATCGCATCTTTTCAACGACCTGAAAAAGGTGCCTTTTCATCTTTCACTTTTTAACCAAATCTGGAGGTTTTTTAGACTGTTGACAAAGCCGTCTTTTCAGTGTTTTTTCAACCAAATTGTGCTGGGAGGAAAGGATAGGCAAAAAACATTTTATATCTTTCCAAGTTTTTGGTGCGGGAAAATCTAGCATGAATTACATCATTCAGAATTGTCAGTGAAATACCTCTTTTAAATAATTTGAACAATATCTGAGCTTATTTTACTGTATATCAGGAGCAAGAATGTGAATGTGGCAGCAGGAGGGTGAACCAAGAGGAGAGATAGAGAGAGGGAAGGCACAGGTGACAAAAGGGAGAGAGAGGTGGCACAGGAGGCACACATGACCAGTTAACAATAGTCAAAACTGGATTTCTGCCAGAGCCGAAATACTTCACACATAATAGGTATTAATTATACCTAGTAGTAGCATAAATAGGCCAGTATAAGGTTGAAGATATGTTAAGTAAGTGACTGAAATTCTTTGTACTACTGTTATTAATATGGGAATGGCAAAATAAAGAGATAAATTAGCCTTGTCCTTTCATCAAAGTTAATAATTTTGTACTCTTCCCCAAACCAGGACACATAACTGACTTTTTTTGCTTTAAAAAAATCCTTATATGGGCAAAGATCTTAACCCTCTCAATGTTTAACACAAAGTTATGCCCTTGCTTTTACCACTTTGAGCAAAGTAGCAAATATATTGTTTGTGTCTGTGTGAGGATAACATTGAACTCAACATTCTCATCTCAGTATATAGGGAAAAATTCCCAAGACACCCCTTCTTCCTCTGCCATCTTTTCCAGTGCAATGTAATGTCATGCTAAAGAAATGCAGTGAGGTAGATGCTGACTGTCAGTGGGATTAATTCACTCCACTGAACTGTTTTTGACATATTGTCTGTTGTGATTGTCCTCAAACCGAATACAGTCGAATCACATCTATTCTGATGGGGGAAAAACCACAGATGCCAGCCTGTGATGAAATATATGATAATCTAATCAAGAATGGAGCCTGGTTGTGGTTTATGACAGTTCAGAAGTATTTTTTAGGTCTTACGTGCCTCACTCTCCTTTTCTAGATTATGTTATAACAGGATTAAACATTCATAATTCACGTGTGTGTATAAGAGGTAAGCAGTAACTAGTTACATTTACTTAAAGTGACACCCCACCAATAATCAAGTTTTTTTCTTAACATGTCTGTAACATGTTTTTTTATGACTTAAAAAACATACAGTATCGTATCTTTGGGGAGGCATACCTCCCCCAGAGAGTTCTCACACATCATTGTGACTGCTATTTATGCACCCCCCTCCAGGAGCACGGAGGCAGCATGTGATGTCATCCACTCAGTCAGCAGTAAGCTGCAGACTCAACACCCAACTGCTCTCCAGCTGATCTCTGGCGATTTTAGCCATGCTTCACTGTCCTCCACTCTGCCCACTTTTACCCTGTATGTCACGTGCCGCACCAGAGACAATAAAACACTGGACTTATTTTATGCCAACACCAAGGAGCCATACAGCTCATCACCCCCCCCCCCCCCCCCGATAAATTTGATCACAACCTGGTTCACCTCCTGCCTGGGAACAAACCCCTGAAACATAGGCAACCTCCTGTTGCTGTCATATTGACTGGACAGGCAACCTGAGTGCAAAGTGCAATCACCAAAAGAACACACACAGAGAACGTTTGATCCTTTATTGAATTTTCAAAACTGCACACTTAAGGAAAATGTCAGTCACTCGCCAGAGAAGCAGCAAACCTGCAGAGGATGAGATGAGGCTGATTAGAGAGGAATGGAGGGGAAATAGGGAAATCTAATTTATATCACTTACATGGGAGGAGAGGAATGACCGGCACATAACCCAGCAAAGGAGAGGAACCAGCAGACCAGAACTGCTGGTGGGGGAATGAGTTGTGGAGTCTGACCAGGTGGAGTTAATGAGCTGCGTGATGGTGGAGCAACAGGCTGGCGAGCGCACCACGTCCCTGCAGACACACCGCTACATTGGCAGCAACCTGGAAGAGAGGGAAGGAGAAAAAGTGTTAGGTAAAATTCATCCACAACACAACCGCTTACTTGATGAGCTGTCTGCTCAAATGAAGTATACCCAAACGAACCAGCGTTGAATCACTGAAGAGCGCTTCCTTATAAACGCTGGCCCAGCAGGAGACAGCAAGTGCATCTGATGAGGAGACAGGTGAACAGGAAGGAGGGGGCAAGCACTCGCCAGCACATGACAGTTACCTGCACGGAGAAGATATGGTCCGAGGAGACGGAGGACACTCTGAAGGACTGTTTTGAATCCACTGCATGGGATCCTCTGGGATCCACATGGTGAGGACATCAACAGCCTCACACACACCATCACAGATTATATCAACTTCTGTGTGGAGAACACCATACCCACCAAGACCATATGGTGTTTCTCAAACAACAAGCCCTGGATCAACCCTGAGATAAAGACACTGTTGAAGGAGAAGAAAAGGATCTTCAGGTCGGGAAACAAGGAGGAGCTGAAGTCCATGCAGAGGGAGCTAAGAAGGAAGATTAGAGAGGGGAAGGACAGTTACAGGAAGAAGATGGAAAACAAGCTGCAGCAGAGTGACATCAGCGGTGTCTGGAGAGGCCTCAAAACTATCTCTTGGCACCAGAATACCTCCTCCCAGGCCATGCTCAGGGAGTTTTTCCTCTTCACTGTCACCAAGTGCTTGCTCACAGGGGATCGCCTGATTGCTGGGGTCTTTCTGCAATTGTGGAGGGTTCCCCTACAGTTGAAAGTGCTACGAGATGACTGTTGTTGTGAAATGGCGCTATATAAATAAAGTTGAATTGAACTGAACTGAATTAAATTGATCTGAATTGAACTGAATGGGGGGTAGTGATTGGGTGAATGACCTGAACTGGTTCTTTAATAGGTTTGACCAACCACCCTCTTCTCTAACTGCCCATCAACCCCTGCTGCCAATACTTTCATCTAGTCCCGCTGTCCACTGCCCTGCCTCCACCGCTCTCATACATCCCCCAGCTCTTAGTGCACATCCCCTGCTGCTTTTCCCTTCACAGACCCAACACCTCTCACCACACAGCCCCCCCTGCCGCAGTCGGTCCCTCAAACCCAGGTGAGAGCTGAACTGAAGAAGATCAAGGCGAGGAAGGCTGAAGGTCCGGACGGCATCCGCTCGAGGCTTCTCAAGTCCTGTGCAGACCAGCTGTGCAGGATCGTGGAGCACATCTTCAGCCTGAGCCTGAAGCTAGGGAGGGTACTGCAGCTGTGGAAAACATCCTGCTCCCTTCCTGTTCACCCTCTACACTGCTGACTTTTCACACACCACACTGCCATCTACAGAAGTTCTCTGATGACTCTGTGATCGTCGGCCTCATCTCTGATGGGGATGACGTGGAGTACAGAGGACTTATCCAGGACTTTGTGGAGCGGTGCCTGCAGAACTGCCTCCAGATCAATGTGAGGAAAACCAAGGAATTGGTGATGGACTGCCGCAGGTGTGGACATCCCCCCCACAGCACCAGTAAACATCCAGGGAACAGACATTGAGATGGTGACGTCTTACAAGTACCTGGGTGTTCACCTGAACAATAAACTGGACTGGTCACACAATACCAACGTGCTCTAAAAGAAGGGACAGCACAGGCTGTTCCTCCTGAGGAGATTCAGGTCATTTGGAGTGTGGGGGCACTCCTGAAGACCTTCTACGATTTGGTGGTGGCATCAGCCATTACATTTGAAGTGATCTGCTGGGGCAGCAGCATCATGGCAGCTGACAAGAAGAGACTGAACAGGCTGATCAAAAAAGCCAGCTCTGTTTTGGGGTGACGCCTCGACCCAGTGGAGGAGATAGGAGAGAGGAGGATGGTGGCTAAGTTGTCAACTCTGCTGGAGTCCGAGTCCCACCCCATGCGGGACATGCTGAATGCACTGAGGAGCTCATTTAGTGGTATGCTGTGCCATCCTAAGTGCTCGAGGGAGAGGTTCCACAGATCCTTCCTACCTATGGCTATCAGACTTTGAAATCTAACTGGTGGTGCTCATAGAGGTCGTATTAAACATCACAACGTTGCACAATAGAGATCGTCCCCTCCAATATACAACTAAGGCAGTTACAATTATTATTGAGGGTGGCAACAACACTGTTCATTCAAAAGCGAAATATACTGTCTGGGTACATACGTATTTATATTCTGCCGGGTGTAGAAGAGCTTGGAAGAACGAGGCGGTATGATATATAAACCAAAGTTTATTATCAGCTCCTCTAACAAGTCTCATCTAAGTGCAGAAGCAGCAGAAGGAAAAAGAGACCGAATACCTCCGGCTCTCTGACTTTATACTTGCACATAACAAAAGACATGCATATCAAAGGCTGACATCCCTCATTATCTTAATCCCCCCATTGTCTTGGTACTTCCTCTCTTCGCCTTGGGGGGGGGGGGGGTGAGGGTAGCTCCTCCGGTCTCCACCGCAGTGTCTGGGAACGTCTTTGTTCTTCACTGGCGGTTGAGAGTCTTTGTCCTTTCTGAGGTGTGAAGTCGCTTTACATATGTAATCACCAAATATTCTCACATGCTTCAACATATGTAGGTTATGGAATATATGATTAATATAGCCCACAGCCCCCCCCCCAAACGACTAAGAAAAGACAATAGAAAAATTCACAGTTTAAGATAATTACTATGACATACTAACTGTTACACCTCTTGCCACAGAAGAAACTTTCCAGCAGCCATGCTTCTAAGAGAGTTCAGTGGTAATCATAACAGCATAGTAAAATCATAAGTCAGTCCTAAACTGTTACAGCACAATTAGTGAACAACTGTGGAGTAGTTTGCATCAGTCCCTGTGCTGTCTGGGTTTTAATCTTCTCCCAAAACTACTGTGGGTTCGTTTAGGCGTCCTGCTGGGACCTTCTTGTAAGGAATCTGCAGCGTGGGAAGGAGAGTGATTAATTGTTCCCTGCAGGGGGGCTGAGTCTTTTCTCTTGGGGGGTCTACCCCGCCGAGGTGCTCTCGCCAACAGTGCAGGCTCGTCTTTCAACAAGAAGGCAGGTTTAAGTCTGTCAATGCTGACTGTTTCTTTTCTATCCCCAAAATCAAGCACAAAGTGTTTATCACCAGGTTCCAGCACTCTGAATGGCCCATCGTATGGTGGGCGGAAAGTTGGTTTTAAAGCTTCATGTCTAACAAAAATGAATTCAGCATTCTTTAAAGCTTGTGGGACAAAAACCCATGGAAAGGAGTGATGAGCTGGACCGTGGAGAGAGTTCGGTCCGTTGCTGCCTAAAAACCTCGGGACTGGAAGATGCCCTGGTTCTGGGTTCTCTGGTAAAAATTCACCTGGGAGCCTGAGAGGTTGTGCAAAAACTAATTCTGCTGGAGGGGCGTCTAGATCCTCTTTAGGCACAGCACGCAACCCCAATAAAACCCAGGGAAGTTTATTTATCCAATTTGTATCCGTTAGTGAGGCTCTGAGGGCGGCTTTTAAAGACCTGTGAAAACGCTCGCATAACCCATTAGCCTGAGGATGATAAGCGGTGGTGCGATGAATTGTTGCCCCTAAGCTGCTGGACATGGCTGACCAAAGCTCCGAGACAAATTGAGGTCCTCTATCGGACGTGATGTCCGATGGGACGCCGAAACGTGCCACCCAGTTTGTAAAAAAAACGTGAGCGACTTCCTCCGCTGTAGTTGACGCTAGAGGGATTGCCTCTGGCCAGCGCGTGGTGTGGTCTATCATTGTTAACAGGTGTGTGAAACCTTGGGAGGAAGGTAGTGGCCCCACGAGGTCGACATGAACGTGGTCGAACCTTCTAGCCGGGATTGGAAAAGGCTCCAGAGGGGCTTTTGTGTGTTTGTGTATTTTGGCGCGCTGACAAGAAATGCAAGTTTTTGCCCATTCTTTTACGTTTTTGCGCAGGTCCGGCCACACAAACTTTTCGGCGACCATTTTAACCGAGGCGCGCACACCTGGGTGCGCGAGGGAGTGAATTGAGTCGAAAATACGGCGGCGCCATGTGGCTGGGACTAACGGGCGAGGTCGGCTGGTTGAAATATCGCATATTGGGGGGGCATGCCGTCACGTAAACCCTTTTCCTCCAGCCTTAACCCTGTTGGTCCAGACAGGAGTGCGCGCACGTCCGCGTCACTGCTTTGTTCCTCTGCCATGGCTGCATAATCTATCCCTGCATGGATAGGTGCTGCGTATGTGTCCGCGTTAGTGAGAAGTTCTGTGGCTGAGGCAGTATAATCTGTCTCCTCGCGCTCTGGTGATGTCACAGCGCGAGAGAGGCTGTCTGCTACCACGTTAAGTTTGCCTGCCACATGTCGAATGTCTGTGGTGAACTCTGAAATCGCAGCCAGCTGTCTTTGTTGCCTGCCTGACCATGGTTCTGAAATTTTAGCCATAGCAAAGGTGAGCGGTTTGTGGTCTACAAAAGCCGTGAAACTCCGCCCTTCTAACCAGAACTGGAAGTGGCGGATGGATAAATGAAGCGCTAGCAGCTCCCTGTCAAAAGTGCTGTACTTACGCTCAGTTTGGTTTAGCGATTTGCTGAAGAATGCTAAAGGTTGCCAGATCCCGCTGACATGTTGTTCTACAACTGCCCCTATAGCTAGGTCCAAAGCGTCTGTGGTTAGTGCAATGTGGGCCGAGGGATCAGGGTGAACTAACAATGTGGCATTAGCTAGAGCGCTCTTTACTTCCGCGAAGGCGCGTTCGCGCTCCGGGGTCCATTCGACCGCGTTGGAAGCTTTCTTTTTTCTGAGTGCGTCATATAGGGGCTGCATGAGCTGAGCTGCGTGGGGGAGGAAACGGTTGTAAAAATTAACCATTCCTAAAAATTCTTGCAGCGATTTGACCGTTTGTGGCCATGGGAAACTTTTTATCGCGTGAACTTTGTCTGGAAGTGGAACTGCCCCTTCCGGAGAGACTTTGTGTCCTAAAAAATCAATTTGTGACACGCCGAATTTGCATTTGGCTGGACTGATTATTAACCCGTGCTCTTCTAGTCTCTGAAAAACCGTAGTGAGGTGCTGCTCGTGTTCTTCCTCAGACGAGCTGGCTACCAGCATGTCGTCGAGGTAGACGAAAACAAAAGGAAGGTCGCGTAATACCGCGTCCATCATCCGCTGAAAAGTTTGAGCAGCGTCTTTGAGGCCGAAAGGCATTCGCAGAAATTCAAAAAGGCCGAAAGGGGTTATTACAATTGTTTTAGGAATGTCCTCTGCTCGAACTGGGACTTGATGATAACCGCGGACCAGGTCTATTTTTGAAAAAATGCGCGCACCCGCCAGATGCAGTGAAAAATCCTGAATGTGAGGAATTGGGTAGCGGTCATGCGCTGTTGCATTGTTTAATCTGCGGTAATCCCCGCACGGTCTCCAAGAACCGTCGGGTTTCGGAACCATGTGAAGTGGTGAGGCCCAAGGGCTCTTCGAGCGTCTAACAATGCCTAATTTTTCAAGGGTAGTAAACTCATCCCGAGCTATGGTGAGCTTGGCCTCGTCTAAGCGGCGAGCTTTGGCAAATATGGGTGGGCCCGTTGTGGGAATAAAGTGTTCAACCCCGTGTTTAGCCACAGTGGCTGAGAATTTGGGAATTGTGAGTGCTGGAAATTGGGTGAGGAGTTGCTCAAACTTACCTCCTGCCGTGGTGATGCTAGCCTGCACAGGTGGTGGAGAAACTCGGGCTGAGCAGGGAATAGAAGCAAAGGACAGTGCATTAACCAAGTGTCTATTTGCTAGATCCACTAATAACCCATGTGCACACAAAAAATCTGCGCCCAACAAGTTAAAACTCACCGCCGCTACAACAAATGTCCATCTGTAGTTGCGGCTGTGGATGTGGAGGTGCAGGCTCTTTTCGCCGAAAGTGTCAATGCTGGAGCCGTTGGCTGCCACTGCTCCGTTGCCCCGGGTGCCCATGGCTCGATCTGCTTGGGAGGGCATGACAAAACTCAGTTGAGCTCCTGTGTCAATAAGGAACTGCTTGCCGGTGTGTCCATCTGTCACATATAACAGCTTACTCTTCTCGCTGAGAACCGCTGCCGTTAACGGCTCTCGGCTTTGGCGTTTCCCGAAATCGTAAATTTGCAGGGGGGAACGCATTTGCGGGCCTTCTCGGCGAAGCGGTGGTGATAATAACAGACGTCGCTCCGTCTGTTACGTTTTGGCCGTGTCGCTGTCACCGCGGGCTGGATCTGCTCAGTGGGTTGCGGCTCTTCGTGGTTCTGGGCATCAGCGTTGAGGTCTGCGGATGCTGCTGTGGGTGTCTGCTCCTTGCAGGTGTTGACGAGCCGTTGAGCTTCGTTGGCGAGCACGCGGAAGTCTTGCTGGGTGCTGCATCTCATGTTGGCGAGCGTCCCTCTCATGTGTGGCGGCAGCGTGCTGAGGAATATGAATTGGAAGAGGAAGTTGTCATTGTCCTCTTCTTTAAGCTGCAGCAAATCCTCCATGAGGGCTTTAGGTTTGCACCCTCTGTGGCCGTAGACCGCCAGGATCTTCTCGGCTCTCTCTTCAGCTGAGGGGACGTAATTTGCCACGATGCTTGCTTTCAGTGTTTCATATTTGTCTTGGGCCGGCGGCTGCCGGATCATGCTCCGCACACACCTCGAAGTGGCGTCGTCGAGTTTGGAGACGATATGATAGAATTTCGTATCGTCAGCCGTGATGCCCGCCAGTGTAAACTGGGCTTCAGCTTGTTGAAACCACGAGGTGGGGTCTTCCTGCCAGAAGTCCGGCAGCTTGACAGCGACAGCATTCGTGTAGACCGTCACTGATGTGTCCGCAGGGTGAGAGTGCCTTGCTTCGGCTATCTCAGCGGCGCTGGTGCTCGGTTGAGCCCTCTCAATCCCTTCTGCCGGGGGGGAAAGTCGTCCATCTGTTCCCCTGTCTGCGTGGGCGCTGGCGTCTGCCTGGGTCGCCACAGATGAGTCGATCGCGGGGGAACGCCTCAGGTCCATACTTGCGTCAGGGGTCACCAGTGTAGAAGAGCTTGGAAGAACGAGGCGGTATGATATATAAACCAAAGTTTATTATCAGCTCCTCTAACAAGTCTCATCTAAGTGCAGAAGCAGCAGAAGGAAAAAGAGACCGAATACCTCCGGCTCTCTGACTTTATACTTGCACATAACAAAAGACATGCATATCAAAGGCTGACATCCCTCATTATCTTAATCCCCCCATTGTCTTGGTACTTCCTCTCTTTGCCCTGGGGGGGTGAGGGTAGCTCCTCCGGTCTCCACCGCAGTGTCTGGGAACATCTTTGTTCTTCACTGGCGGTTGAGAGTCTTTGTCCTTTCTGAGGTGTGATGTCGCTTTACATATGTAATCACCAAACATTCTCACATGCTTCAACATATGTAGGTTATGGAATATATGATTAATATAGCCCACACCGGGTAATTTAACTAACTGTAATGCTGTTGATACCATCTAGCTGCAATGCTTCTGCACTGTGTATATAACTGTGTACATGTGAATATTTCTTTACTGCTTTGGCTAACCAGTTCTTATCTTATTATGTTATTTACTATTGCTCTGAGTGCTACTATCTCTGTGCTGCTGCAATCCTGGAATTTCCCCATTGTGGGACTAATAAAGGCTTATTTTATCAAGAGTGTAATTACTCCAATGTGTCATGTCTGGGTTTTTTTTTCACTGTGAAATTTCAGTTAAGCTCCTCCCTTTGGAAAAAGGCAAGTTTAAACAGAGCGTTTTTGGTGACATCGCTATAACAGGTTCATAGTGTTGAGCCAATCAGGACTAAGAAATGTCTCTGGCCTGACTGAAGTAGCATCCAGGGCCAGTTAGCATTTTTTTGGACAGCTGCTTTGAAAACTTGACCCAAATTAAGATGGGTTTTACCGTTAAACTGCTTTAAGGACCACTGCAGTTTCAGTCATTATCCTGAGCCACTATGAATACAACTGGGCATGTCCTTCAATCTGTAAGTCTTTTTATCACAGGGTTTATTCTGTTTAATGTAGTGCTAACCACCATTAGCCTTGTGGTACGTGGGTGGGATTATTCACAGATCCTGGGGTTTGAAGGAAAAAGAAAAGTGAAAAGATTTTGACACAAAACTATTAGACCATTAAAGTTTTTTTGCAGAAAAAAATCGCATAAGATACTATTTTAGACAATGTAGACTTGTTTTTATCAGGGTTTTATATCCACTGGAGTCTATATTTAAGTACATGCACTCAACTTTTTTGATAAAAATTGTAATATCATGAGTAGTATGAGTTGAGGATTTTTAAAACTCCTACTTGAGTACATTTTTGAAGGAAAAACAGTACTATTATTATTATTATTACTCGTGCATACCTGTGCATGCTCGTAGAAACCAAGTATAAGCAAGTATTTCTGCATGCCTGTAGAAAACAAGTGTAAGCAAGCATTTCTGTATGCCCGTAGAAAGTTACTATTACCATGGCAACAGTAACCATGGTGAAACCTACCTTTGATCTTTGACGTCACCACTCGTTCGGTGATGCCTGCCTTTGATCTTTGATGATGTGCCTGCCTGGCAACAGTAACCATGGCAGCATCTATGCGTCTATGATATCATAGCTATGAACGCCCATACTTCCGGGCTGAAATTCGGGGATGCACACCCTTGTAACCTCAGCAAAGCATGTATAAAATCTGAGGCCAGTCCAACGAATGGTTTGAGAGATACAGTATGTGCGGAACAGACAGACAGACACAGACACAGACACACACACACACACACAGACAGTGATTTCTTGCATTATAATATGATTAATATTATCATTATTATGATGATGATACCCCATTCATTGGCCCGTTCATACAGTAATGTGAAAAAATTAGGACACCCTGTACAAGCCTGTGTGGGTTTTTTAAACATATTTGGACATAGATATTTAATATCAATGTTAAAAATACTGGGAGATTCACGTAATACAACTAAACAATTAAAAATGAATTAAAGACTTTTTTTCAAATTTTCTGTAAAATGTAATTCTGAACAGTGAGGAATAAATTAGGACACCCTCCATCTTTTTAGGACACCACCACATTCATTCCCACTTACAATGACTAAAATAAAAAAAATGCAAATAAAAACAAAAACAAAGTTAGAACTAGATACGTGAACATTTCTTGATGAAGAACTGAATATTTAAAGGGATGTCCAAATTTTTTCACGACTGTACATTTGACAGTATAGTGTGACAGAGATCATCCTGCGCAGTTCGCCCCACACGGGACACGAACCCGCGACCTACCAGTCAACTACACAGTTCGAGCATGGGAGACACAGCACGATCGCGCTGAGCTAAAGGCCCGACCGGTAGCTCAGCGCTACCGATACTGTATGAGGCTTTGGGAGGGAGGTTTACTAACGTTCTACGCCGAACAGTACTAGTTGGCATCCGTTACACTCTCCCCCTTAAACCTCACTCCCATGCCGGGTTCACGGCACCAGTGTGACAGAGATCATCCTGCGCAGTTCGCCCCACACGGGACACGAACCCGCGACCTACCAGTCAACTACACAGTTCGAGCATGGGAGACACAGCACGATCGCGCTGAGCTAAAGGCCCGACCGGTAGCTCAGCGCTACCGATACTGTATGAGGCTTTGGGAGGGAGGTTTACTAACGTTCTACGCCGAACAGTACTAGTTGGCATCCGTTACATTTGGACATAGATATTTAATATCAATGTTAAAAATACTGGGAGATTCACGTAATACAACTAAACAATTAAAAATGAATTAAAGACTTTTTTTCAAATTTTCTGTAAAATGTAATTCTGAACAGTGAGGAATAAATTAGGACACCCTCCATCTTTTTAGGACACCACCACATTCATTCCCACTTACAATGACTAAAATAAAAAAAATGCAAATAAAAACAAAAACAAAGTTAGAACTAGATACGTGAACATTTCTTGATGAAGAACTGAATATTTAAAGGGATGTCCAAATTTTTTCACGACTGTACATTTGACAGTATGTTGTCACCATACTAACACTTACATATCTGCTCAGATTGACTTCAAATTTATACAGATGCTTTAACTCATCAGTACCTTGGACTCATTCGATTTTCCAACCCAGTCTCACCAAAAAACGTCAAATTGCACGTTTTGTCACTCAGAGAAATCGTACACAGAAGCGTAAAAAAGATTTTTCACATGCAGGGGTGGACTTAGTCCATTTGGGGCCTAAGGCAAAGACAGAAATGAGGCCCTACTTTTTTTTTTTTGTTCTACACTTTCTTTTCAAGCCTTACTGAAATCCTACCTAAAACGTATTGTCCCCAGAAGTCTTCAAATGAAGATATCTCAAACAGGTTCATTTTGTGTTCTTATTGATAAAACTGATATTGTTCTTCTATTTAGACAAAGCAAAGGGATGTCTCATACCTTTGACATGTTTCGATTGTTGTCTGCAGTCTTCTTCAGTGTCATAATCGGGGCATGGCCAGGAACCATGCCCACACTTTATGTTCATTTTGGTTTTTGCTTTTCCATTAGTATTATGTAACATTAAATGTTGGGTCCCAATTTACATGGACAGTCTCTGCAGAACAGAAGACCTCACATTCACCCTTTTTCCTAAATAAACCATTTAAGACCACATTCCTTTCTTGAACTGAGACCCCCAAAATCCTCTTCATGCCAGGAAACAGTTGGATGGTGATCGTAAATTCAGTAAAGTTCCTGCCCAACCAGACAGCTTATCCACCAAGAGCTGTTTGACATGACCCAGGTATCAACCAAATTCCTACAGGTCCCTAGAAAAAAATCAAAAGCCCAACATTGCCCCCTTTTTGACAACTCAGGAATATGTTGGCTGTCGCCTCTACCAAAACTGAACTGTTACTGACTGAAAATAACCCTGTCTCTTCTCAAGATTTTCGTTTCTCAGGAAATATTTCCCGGAACACTATTGAAGACCGACCCTGTGATGGACGATTATGGTTTGAAATGTTTCATTAATCACTGATTTGAAATGTATTGCGTGTTTGAAAATATATTTAAATGGGTTTATGAAAATGAAAAAACATAAAGAGTTTTCTTTCAACTCAAAGCTCAGTCATGGAGTTCCACAGGGATCTGTGCTAGGCCCTACTCTTTTTAGTTTATATATGCTTCCGTTAGGCATCATTATTAGAAAGCACTGTATACATTTTCATTGTTATGCAGATGACACACAATTATACCTGTTAGTGAAGCCAGATGATAGTAATCAATTAGCCAAGTTAGAAGCCTGTCTTAAGGAAATCAAAGCTTGGATGACTTGTAATTTCCTGCTATTAAATTCAGATAAGACTGAAGTCATTCTTGTTGGTCCAAAAAACCTTAGAAATACCTTTCCAAATCAAACTTTTAGTTTGGATGTGGTTACTCTTTCTCTTAATAGCTCTGTGAGGAACCTTGGAGTTATTTTTGATCAAGATCTGTCTTTCAATTAAATTCATTTCTAAGACTGCCTTCAATCATTTGTGTAATATTGCCAAGATTAGGAGCATCTTGTCTCAGAGTGATGCTGAGAAACTGGTCCACGCTTTTGTTAGCTCTAAATTAGATTATTGTAACTCTTTATTATCAGGTTGTCCTAAAACATCTTTAAAAAGTCTTCAGCTGATCCAAAATGCTGCAGCAAGAGTTTTAAAAGGTACTAGAAAGAGAAATCATATCTCTCCGGTCCTGGCCTCCCTTCATTGGCTTCCCATAGAGTTTAGAATTAAGTTTAAAATCCTTCTTCTTACTTACAAAGCTCTAAACAATCAGGCCCCTTTTTATTTAAAAGATCTGATACTACCCTATTATCCTAACAGAGCACTACGCTCCCAAAATGATGGATTACTTGTAATACCTAGAATCTCCAAAAGTACAATGGGAGGCAGAGCCTTCAGTTATCAAGCTCCTCTCCTCTGGAACCAGCTGCCAATCTGGATTCAGGAGTCAGACTCGATCTCTGTTTTTAAGAATAGGGTTAAAACCTTCCTTTTTGATATAGCCTACAATTAGGGAGGGATCATGTGTCTCTGAACCCTCCCTTAGTTATGCTGCTAATAGGTTTAGACAGCAGGAAGACCTCCAATAATGCATTGGGCTTCACTCCTTTCTTCACTCTCAATTAAATATATATATATATATATATATATATACAGTATATATATATATATTTTGCTGGTCATTAACATCTGTCATTAGCATCTCTCCCATAGACTGAGTCCCCATTGTGCTGTTTGCTGTCTACATGTCTGCTCTTTTCATCTTCTCTATCCCATCACCCCCCAGCCAGTCGCAGCAGATGACTGCCCCTCCCTGAGCCTGGTTCTGCTGGAGGTTTCTTCCTGTTAAAAGGGAGTTTTTCCTCTTCACCATCGCCAGGCGCTTGCTCACAAGGGATCGCCTGATTGCTGGGGTCTTTCTGCAACTGTGGGGGTTTCCCCTACAGTTGAAAGTGCTATGAGATGACTGTTGTTGTGAAATGGCACTATATAAATAAAGTTGAATTGAACTGAATTGAATTGAAAATGCATGCTCACTGGAGTAATTATGAAAAATAGTCATGAATCACTGAAGTTAGTTTAGCTCACATGTGTCAAACTCAGGCCCGTGGGCCAAATTTGGCCCGCAGTGTAATTATAATTGGCCCGCGAGATCATATCAAATGTGCATTAGAGCTGGCCCGCGGTATATACTATACCGCTAATACTACAAATCCCACAATGCTTTGCTAGTATGTTGGCGCGCAGTCGAAACCGGCAAGCACTCCTTTTTTCTGTTGACAGTCATTGACAACCATGCTCCAGTCACATCGGACAAATTAATTTCACCCTCCACAAAAATGGCCAAACGAAAGATGGACAACAGGAGCTTTCAAGACAGGTGGGAGGCAGATTATCTGTTCATGAATATAAAGGACAGACCTGTTTGTCTTGTGTGCGGAGCTAACGTGGCTGTAACAAAAGAATATAACATAAGAAGACACTATGAAACAAAACATTATGAAAAGTACAAGGACCTGGACGTAAAGCAGAAGCTGCAGAAGGTGGAGGAGATGAAAATGAGTCTGGTTTGCCGGCAGACTATGTTCATGAAAGCAAAATCAAAAAGTGAAGCTGCTGTAAAGGCCAGCTTTATTGTGGCAGCAGAGATAGCAAAATCAGCCCGGCCCTTTAATGAGGGAGAGTTTGTCAAAAAGTGCATGGTCAAAGTTTGCGACATCGTGCGCCCAGATAAAAAGCAAGAATTTTTAAATGTGAGCCTGAGCAGAAACACCGTGGCTGAGCGCGTGTGTGAGCTTTCCACTAACCTACATGAACAACTAATAAAAAAGGGAAAAGATTTTATTGCATACTCCCTTGCTGTGGATGAGAGCAGTGACACGTCTGATACTGCCCAGCTGTCAATCTTCATCCGTGGAGTAGACTCGAGCCTGTGCGTCACAGAGGAACTTTTAGGATTAAAATCAATGCATGGCACCACCACAGGAAAAGATATCTTTGAAGAGGTATCCAAATGTATAACTGAAATGAGCCTGCCTTGGGATAAACTTGTGGGACTGACGACAGATGGTGCGCCCGCGATGTGCGGTCAAAAGAGTGGATTGGTCGGCAGGATTCAGGAGAAGATGCGGGAGGAAGATGCAGGTGAACTTACAGTTTATCACTGTATCATACATCAGGAAGCGCTCTGTGGCAGAGCTCTGCAAATGGAACATGTTATGAGCTCTATAAAACGAGTAGTCAACTTCATAAGAGCCAAAGGTTTGAATCACCGGCAGTTCAAGTCTTTTCTGGAGGAGTTGGATTCGGAATACAGAGATGTGCCCTATCACACAGAGGTGAGATGGCTAAGCAGAGGAAAAGTACTGAACAGATGTTTTGAGCTACGTGAGGAAATCTGTCAGTTTATGGAAAACAAAGGGAAGGACACAACAGAGCTGAGAGATACAAAGTTTCTGTGTGAGCTTGCATTTCTGTCTGACATTGTGAGCCATCTCGATGTGCTTAACCTGCAGCTTCAGGTACGGGGCCACATCATCACAGACATGTAGGCAGCAGTGAGGGCCTTTAAAACTAAGTTGTGTCTGTGGAAGACTCAGATGCTGCAAGGAAACTTGGGTCATTTTCCGTGCTGCCAAACCATGGCAGAGCAAATTTCTCCTGCCGTGCTGCCTAGCGCACAGTTTGCTGAAAAAATCAACGCGCTCAGCGCCGAGTTTTCCCGGCGATTTGCCGACTTTGAGGCTCAGAAAGGGAGATTTGAACTGCTCAGTAACCCGTTTGCGATCGACGTGGAAAGCGCACCAACCAGCCTCCAAATGGAGCTAATTGAACTCCAATGTAATGACATGCTCAAATCAAAATATGACTCTGTTGGTGCTGCGCGGTTTCCATGTTTCCTCCCCGACACAATGCCTCAATTACGCACCCAAGCTGCTCAGATGCTCTCAGTGTTCAGCAGCACATATCTATGTGAACAACTGTTCTCTATGATGAAGGTGAACAAAACACCTCACAGAAGTCGACTCACTGATGAACACCTTCACTCCGTCCTGAGGTTTTCCTCAGCTCAGAGCCTGACCCCAGACATTGATGAACTTGTATCTAAGAAAAGATGCCAGGTATCTGGCTTAGACCAATGTGCAGAGTAAATCAGAGTGTAGCAAACTGAGCTTGAATATATCTGTTATTTATGCACTTTTTCTACTGCAAGGCATGGTCTGTTAATAGTTGAAATGTTGGATTTTTATTGAATGACATTATTATTTTTGGTTCTTTTGTTGTTTGCTTTGAAAAAGATTTACTTTAAAAAGGAACTTGAAAGGATACGGGGAGAGACATACGTTATTTATTTATTTAAATAAGAAATGAATACCACTGATGTGTCTTTTATTTCAAATTTAATTTCTCATGTGTTTGTAATATCAAGCTTTGGTTGTTCCAGATTCTGTGTTTAAGCAAAACTAAAGTTTGTTTCCATATGAAAAGGTTAAACATTACATATCAGTTGCAGTTAATTTTTCAATAAATATTGAGTTTGGCCCGTGACTTTACTTCACTGCTTAATTTTGGCCCACTGTGAATTTGAGTTTGACACCCCTGGTTTAGCTTATATATAAATTTTGTGAATTTTTCATTTTAATCAATATGTGTTTCTTCCTATTCGGAGTCCATGCAAGTCATCTGACTGGTACCAGTCAATCTCCAGCCAGTCTCGGTTGGATGACGCCCCCTTTCATTCTATTGGTCAGTTACAGACAAAGAACCTCTCCCTGATTGGACCATAGTCCATTCGAATCTCCTGCGATAGACGATAGTTGGTTCTTCTTACTGTCAGTCAAGTGTTTTACCCCAAGAAATAGCTCTCATTTAAAAGTGGGAAACTGCCTAGTCCCTCAGTTTTTGTTCCTGCTTTGAATTCATCTCCTTTTCTGTGTGCATCTGAGGAAAGATCTTTTTCTTCTTTTCCTGTTGGAGCGCAACCCTTCTCTTTTGCATGGAGTAAAACTCCATTTTTCTCAGATGTCTTTTAATAATTTGCTAAGCTTTCCTTAACTCACCGTGTAAAGTGGACTGATCCTGATTTGCTAACTCCCACTGGAAGCTGCTTTCACCCTATTACCACGACATCAGAAGAACTCGGATTTCGTGGCTTAAATAATTTTTTTCTCTCTTCGATTCTGTGACTTTGATCAGACTTTGAATGATGTCCAAATTACCTGGACCCGGGAAAGCTGCTGAAAAAAAAAAAAAACCCTCCTGTGTTGTACCTCCACATGACATACTCATCAGCGGGCCAACAGTCTCTCATCAGCGTCTCCGGATCTCAGCTCCCGATGGTTGCCTCTGGGAAGAAATTATCTGTAGGCAAATACTTTTCTATGTCATCTAAGCTTCAGCCACAGATCCAGCTGAAAAGTCCCAACTCAACTGATCACATGAGCAAGATCCCTTGTCTATCTGCTGGGTTAATGCGATGTCCATCGCCCTTAAATTATGCCAAAATTTTCTCATGTTAAAAGCTAGTTCATAGACTCTGATCAAGGCTATAAAATTAAAGAGAAATAGTATCCCTCTTTTTTATTAATCTTTGTTCCTTTTTAGAGTAACCCAGGATTTCCTTTTTCTATAATCAACTTTTATCACTTTCTTCATAAAATTGTGTTCAGTTTTCTTCATATTCTTGTTACCATTATGTCACAGTTTCCAGCTCATCACAGTCACAAATTCAAACTAGGGTTTTCCTTGGTTCCGTCAATGTTTGACAATATACTTTATGCTCAGAAATCCGTTACAAGTTGAATGTGATGCTTGACACTTGTTGATCATTTCATCTTGCCTACAAGTCCGTTGAGTGTAATGTAATTTAAGCTGAGTCTGATCATTAAAACTGTTATCGGTATATGGAAGTTTCTGCTTGATTCTTTTTTTTTTCCTGAGTCTGTTCTCTTGGGTCACGCAGAAGAATTCACAAATGTTTGAGACTGATTAATAGAAGGTATGTTAAAATTAATTTTGGACAGTTAGCAGAATCTTTTCAGTTAACCAATGATCACAGAAGAAAATACTATTTTTCAGCTTAACTTTATCGAACCACACAAGGAGTCAGAGTACATGGCCACGGATCCTCCCAGCTCTGTCTCCTGGAAAGGACCCCACACACAGGCATTCACAGCTACATATAGTCAAGTTAATGGGCATTTGTTCCTGCCTTTATGGCTTTTTGGCTTCCTCTCAGCGTCCATATGTCTCTCTTCAGCCTTACACATGCCCATATATGGAAACAAGAACAGAGACTTTCCTGTGAAGCTTATGTGTGTGTGCATGTGCGTGTAGTATGTGTGTAAGCAACTGATGTTTATGTGTGAATGGTGTGTATGTGTGGATTTGACTTGTATGTCTGTGTGTGTGTATGTGTGGCTCCAAGAGATATGTGCATGCAAACACTTTGTGTAATATCTAATTAACTAACTGACATGTTTTAGTGACCCAGTGACAAAACACACACTCCAAATAGATGCAGTTAGGTTTATTCAACAGATAATGAGTGTTGGTGTGTGTAAATGTAGGCAGGAACTGCAGGGAACAGAGCAGGACACCGTACGGTCTGGCAACCCTGGGAACACACAGAGAGGGGTGATTAATGATAGCCACTGCTGGAGGCAGACAGTTACACTGAGGCTTACTGTGAGAATAGATGGTGAGAGTCCCAGGTACAGCACGACGGCTACGGCCAGGAAGACAGTGCCTTCTGTGGTGAGAGCAGCTCCTGCTGGAGAGTGTCTAGGGAGTGGTAGCGTGGTGGAAGAGGAGAGGGAATCTGCTGCCGAGGAGGAAGAGAGGAGATTCCGCTGTCACAGGATTCCGCCTGTGCACAGGGGACTGGAAGACAAGGTGAGATGAAAGAATGAGCTTACGTGAGCAGCTGGAGGAATTCCCCGATGGCAGTGGTGGCAGGTTTGGGCTGAAGACTACGACAGGCTATGGAGTTGGCAGGTGAAGCTCGTCTGGAGTGCAGTGAGACATCTCCACACTGCAGGCTTGGGCAGCGTGGTAGAAATAGGCCAGACGTGATGGAGAACAGGTGTGCGCGCAGCTGTGAATAATGAGCAGAGCAGACCATGACACTAATCTTCACTATTTATTTATTAGAACAATTATTTCCTCTCTTGACTCTATTTTATGGAGTCAATAACTATAATAAACGGGTGTCAGACATCTGATGTTATTCTCATGTGTAATGAGTGAAAAACCTGTAAGCAGTATATACTTTCATGAGTAATCATTGTAATGCAATTTCTTTTCTGTCTTCATTCTTTGAGCATTTAAACAGGAAAAATTCTCACCTCGTTTCTACTACCTTTGACAACCATAAAAATGAGTTATCATTTACAGACATTCAGTATTACAATTTCAGTATCAAAAATAAAAACTTAAAAAACTTCCAATAAATGTATTTACACAATTTTCAACTGTTACATCATGCTTTAGTCATTATAGGCATATTGTCAATACCAACATTTTTTCTTGCAGAGATACTGGTCGACATGATTTAAACCTGACTGTCCTCATCACTTGAATCCTTGTCACTCTCCTCCTGCTGAGCTAATATGAGATACTGGTGTGCACCAGCAGCATGTTTTGTTTTTTCAATAAGGCCTCTACAACAGGGAATGCAGCAACATGTTACACACATAAAGATGGCAATTCTAATCATAAGGGATAATATAATGGGGTTTTTTTTTGTTTTTTTATCACTCCTGCCCACCGTCCAAAGAAAGATTGTAGACAGGCAGAGAAGACCTCGGGTTCATACCTAGTATCTTGGCCAAAACTCAGTCCTAAGAATATTCTTTCCAGCCCCTGTCCAAGGAAATAGTACAAGTGTGACCTTTTGGCCAATGCTCCAATGTTTAAATTCAACTGATATATTCGTTGCTCAGACTGCATCATGTGGTTTGTATTCCAGGTTCCTCTTTCAATGCCCTGACTATCTGACTTAATCCAGATACATCATGATAGTGTGGTCAGTCAGTCATACAGGGTCATAGACACCTCCCAGTTAGAGGGCAGGTGTGAGTAGAACCTATGCCCACAGAGCCACTATCCTCCATTTAGTTCAGAGGTGTTGTTCTGCCCTGGCGCCATTGACGCTGGGACTACGACTGCAGAGGATGGTTTGGAGGAACTGTTTGAAATGTTCCTAAGTCCTGAGCAGGAGAAATTTGTTTTTGTCATAATGATGGAACAGTCAGCTCACATGCAGGAACCACACCAGAGAAAAACTTACTCGACACTGAGAGACAAGTTTATGCAATTTATTAATTTCAAAACATGGAGCACAATTATAGAAATCGTCACACACCAGAGGAGCACAGGCCTGTGGAGAGAGATGGGAGCAATTAATATGAGGAGGAAGGAAGGGAAGTGGAAAGACAAAGCTGCCACTTACGTGAGTGGAGCAGAGAGCCCGACAGAGAAGCCCAGCAGGGAGAGAGGAACAGCAGGGTGAAGGTGGTAGAAGGTAGGGTAGGATGGAGCTGGGTGGAGTCTGACCGGGTGGAGACAGGTGGCTGAAGAGGAACGAGGTGGATGGAGCAGGTGAGCGCACAGCAATCCCTGAAGACGCACCCCGCTGATGGCAGCGACATGTGGAAAGAAGAGCAGAGAGGAATTCAGCTAGAATCAGGATTTGTCCTTCAATTCACATATTAAATTTGTTTCTAAGACTGCCTTCTATCATTTGCGTAATATTGCCAAGATTAGGAGCATCTTGTCTCAGAGTGATGCTGAGAAGCTGATCCACGCTTTTGTTAGCTCGAGATTAGATTATTGTAATTCTTTATTATCAGGCTGTCCTAAAACATCTTTAAAAAGTCTTCAGCTGATCCAAAATGCTGCAGCAAGAGTTTTAACAGGTACTAGAAAGAGAGATCATATCTCTCCGGTTCTGGCCTCCCTTCATTGGCTTCCCATAGAGTTTAGAATTAAGTTTAAAATCCTTCTTCTTACTTACAAAGCTCTAAACAATCAGGCTCCTTTTTATTTAAAAGATCTGATACTACCGTATCATCCTAATAGAGCACTACGCTCCCAAAATGCAGGATTACTTGTAATACCTAGAATCTCCAAAAGTACAATGGGAGGCAGAGCCTTCAGTTATCAAGCTCCTCTCCTGTGGAATCAGCTGCCAATCTGGATTCGGGAGTCAGACTCGATCTCTGTTTTTAAGAATAGGGCTAAAACCTACCTTTTTGATATAGCCTACAATTAGGGAGGGATCATGTGTTTCTGAACCCTCCCTTAGTTATGCTGCTAATAGGTTTAGTCAGCCGGGGGACCTCCAGTAATGCACTGGGCCTCACTCCTTTCCTCACTCTCTATGAAATATTTTTTTTTTGCTGGTCATTAACATTTGTTTGTTCTCTCCCATAGATTGAGTCCCCATCGTGCTGTTTGCTCTCTACATGTCTGTTCTTTTCTTCTTCTCTATCCCCTCACCCCCCAGCCAGTCGCAGCAGATGACTGCCCCTCCCTGAGCCTGGTTCTGCTGGAGGTTTCTTCCTGTTAAAAGGGAGTTTTTCCTCTCCACCGTCGCCAAGTGCTTGCTCACAGGGGATCGCCTGATTGCTGGGGTCTTTCTGCAACTGTGGGGGTCCCCCTACAGTTGATAGTGCTATGAGATGACTGTTGTTGTGAAATGGCGCTATATAAATAAAGTTGAATTGAATTGAATTGAATAGAATCCTGTCTGAGAATAGTTTTATAATACTTGCACATTTGCCGGTAGTGTACCCAAACAAGCCAGCGCTGAAGCTTCTGCTTGAAGGTCTTTTATATGCTTGCGAAGAAGGAGCGGCAGGTGTGTCTAATCACACAGGTGTGATTATGGCAACAGAGTTGGGGAATCAGCAAACGGAAAGCAGGGGGTGAGCGATCACCTGAACATGACAGGGCCCCTTCCTCAAGGAGCATCTCCTGGCGGGCCATTGAGTTTTCCTGGGTGAGCCTGGTGGAAGGCCCGGATCATCCCTTTATCGTGGAAATTGGACTTCGGAATCCACGAACGATGTTCAGGGCCGTAGCCCTTCCAGTGCACCAGGTACTGTAATCCTCGGCCCCGACGGCGAACGTCCAGGATCTTCTGGACCATGTAGGTGACATGACCGCCGAGGGTCTGAGGAGGGGGAGGTGGCTCGGGGGGGGGGGGGGGGGACAGAGACGACTGGCAAAGAGGGGTTTGATCCTTGAGACGTGGAATGTCGGATGGATGCGAAGGGTCCATGGGAGCTGTAGGCGGACTGTGGCGTCATTAATGATTTTGAAGATGGTGAACAGGGCCAGGAAGTGGGGAGACAGCTTTATAGAGTCCGTCTTCGGGGGCACTTGTTCCGCACACAGCCAGACCTGCTGCCCGACCTTATATTTAGGAGCAGGAATCCGCTTCTGGTCCACATACCGGCAGTTGCGCTCCATAGAGCAAAGGAGTGCGGCTCAGGTGGCCCTCCAAAGTTGGTGGCAGCGGCGAGTGTGGGCTCCCATGGATGGCACAGCAATCTCCCTCTCCGCCATGGGCAAAAAGGGAGGAGTATATCCCACGGAGCCCTTGAATGGGGTGAGGCCCGTGGCAGATGAGACAATGGAATTATGGGCATACTCCACCCAGGTCAGATGAGTGCTCTACATAGCGGGGTTATTGGACGCTATGCATCTGAAGGCGGCGTCCAGAGATTGGTTAGTACGCTCAGCCTGCCCGTTACTTTGTGGGTGGTAACCAGAAGTGAGGCTGATTGACGTACCCAGTGATCTGCAGAAGGACTTCCAAACTAGTGACGTAAATTGGGGGCCCCGGTCAGACACGATGTCAATAGGGATGCCATGCAGACGGATAACGTGGGTGGTGAGGAGGTTGGCAGTCTGTGAAGCGGAAGGCAGTTTGGGGAGGGGAACCAAGTGGATTACCTTAGAAAAGCGGTCGACTATGGTGAGAATAACTGTATTGCCCTGTGAAGGAGGTAGTCCAGTCACGAAGTCCAGGGCAATATGAGACCAAGGACGGCTGGGACCAGGCAAGGGATGGAGCAGGCCAGCCGATGGCGAGGGTCAGATTTTGTTGCGTGCGCAGGTTTTGCATGCTTTCACATACTCCTGGACACCCCTCCACAGTGTGGGCCACCAGAACACTCGTTTAACTAGGTTGATGGTGTGGGACACTCCAGGGTGACAAGCGAAATGGTTGGAATGCCCCCATCTGATGACGTTGCTGTGGAGGGCGGTGGGAACAAACAGATGTCCTTGGGGAACCCCCGCTGGTTCGGGCTTCTGGCTCTGGCCTGTCGGACCCTCTGTTCAATCCCCCACATAAAGGCTCCAAGGATGCAAGCAGAGGGCAAAATAGGCTGGGAGCGGGATGGGGGGGCAGAGTGGTCAGAGGAGAACTGCCGGGAAAGAGTGTCTGGTTTGGTATTACGCGTGCCAGGCCTATAAGTGATGGTAAAATTGAATCGTAAGAAGAATAAGGCCCAGCGGGCCTGCCTGGCATTAAGTTGGCTGCCGATCGCAGATACTCTAGGTTCTTGTGGTTGGTCCACACGACTATAGGGTGGATCGCTCCCTCCAACCAGTGTCTCCACTCTTCAAGCGCCAACTTAGTGGTGAGAAGCTCCTGATCCCCTATGTCGTAATTCCTCTCGGCTGGGGTGAGCCGCCAAGAGAAATATGCACATAGGTGGAGCTTCTGGTTGGAGGTTGAGCGCTGTGATAGGACGGCGCCCACCCCCGACTCAGAGGCGTTCACCTCCAGGGTGAACTGGAGCTGAGGGTTGACCTGGGCCAAGATGGGTGTATTAGAGAACAGACCCTTCAATTTGGAGAAGGCCTGTTCAGCTGCCTCAGACCAAAGAAATGGTACCTTAATGGAGGTCAGCTGTGTGAGCAGCTATGCTACCCCGTTATAGTTCCTAATGAACCTGTGATAAAAGTTTGCAAACCCCAGGAAGCGCTGAAGCTCCCTTTGGGAGTGGGGTGTTGGCCAATCCAGCACAGTCTTCACCTTAGCTGGGTTGCTCCCCCTCTGCCACAATAAATCCAAGGAAAGAGGTGGAGCTGGTGGAAAACTCACACTTCTCTGCCTTGACAAACAGCTGGTTCTCCAGGAGCCATTGTAACATGGCACTGACGTGGACCTTGTGCTCCTCTGGCGTGTGGGAAAAAATCAGAATATCATCTAGATAAACGAAGACAAACTGATTAACCATGTCTCGGAGGACGTCATTAATGAGGCGTTGGAAGATGGCTGGGGCATTTGTGAGACCGAAGGGCATCACAAGATACTTGAACTGCCCCAGGTGAGTTTTAAAAGCCGTCTTCTACTCGTCCCCCTCCCGTATGCGAACCATGTGATACGCATTGCGGAGATCCAAATTGGTAAAAACCCGCGTGCGCTGAAGGAGCTCAAATGCAGAGTTAATCAGTGGCAGAGGATATTTGTCTATGATGGTTATTGCATTAAGCTCCCGGTAATCAATATACGGGTGCAGAGATTCATCCTTCTTCCCAACAAAAAAGAACCCCGCCCAAAGAAGAGCCGATGAGGGCCAAATAAGGCAGGTGTTCAGCAAGTCCTTAATATACCTTTCCATCGCCTCCCTCTCCGGACCAGAAATACTGTAGAGCCGTCTGGATGGCAGCCGCGTGCCCGGAAGGAGATTAACAGCACAATTATAAGAGTGGTGAGGAGGGAAAGAGAGCGCTTTTGATTTGCTGAAAACCTCCCCGAGGTCATGATAGGCCTCAGGCACAAGGGTGAGATCCAGCGGCTCAGCCGGAGGGGAGGTGACGGGTAGGGTAGGCAAACACTCAGCCCACTGTTAAAATGTGGCTATAAAATGATTTTTGTGGCACCCAACTGGGAACTACGGGATCTTTGATGATTTCTATGTAAAAAAACCTGCTGAATCCGAAAATCGATGTTCCCACTGTCAAAGGTGTATCGGATAGCTAAGTCAAATTTGCATAAATCCAAGATGGCTGCCACGATTAACCAAGGGAATGAATGGCCTAACATTTCAACCAGTCTACCTAGAAACACGTTTGAGGCCTCTTTTTCGGGATAATGTTGAGCTGAGGAATCGATTTCTGAGGTCGACTGTGTGATTGAGGGTCAAAGAACCACGCTAATTTGCATAAATCCAAGATGGCTGCCATGGATGGACTAACTTTTTAGCCATTCTACCTAGAATCACGTTGGAGACGTCCTTTTCGGCTAATGTTAACCCGAGGAATCGATTTCCGAGGTCATTAGTGTGACTAAGGGTCAAAGAACCCCGCTAATTTGCATAAATCCAAGATGGCTACCATGGGTGTGGATGTACTATATTTTGAACCACTCTACCTATAATCACGTTTGAGACGTCTTTTTCAGATAATGTTGACCCGAGGAATCGATTTCTGAGGTCAGATATGTGATTGAGGGCTCCACTAATTTTCATAAATCCAAGATGGCTGCCATGAATGGCCTAACTTTTTTATCAGTACAACTAGAATCACGTTTGAGACATCATTTTCCGATAATGTTATGCCCAGGAATCGATTTCTGAGGTCACTTTTGTGATTGAGGCTCAAAGAACTCCACGCACGGTGGCGCAGTGGTTAGCACTGCGGCAGCACAGTTTACCCTTGGCCGGGGGATTGTGGGGATCGTGGGATCGTGGGTTCGATCCCAGCCCCCGACCAACAGTGATCTGTGTGGAGTTTGCATGTTCTCCCCGTGTTGCGTGGGTTTACTCCGGGATTTCTCCGGTTTCCTCCCACATGCCAAAAACATGCATGTTAGGTTAATTGGCTGTTCTAAATTGTCCCTAGATATCTGTTTCCTATAGGCCCTTAGAATAGAGGGTTAGTATTAATGAAAGCGCTTTGAGTGGTCTTTGTGACTAGAAAAGCGCTATATAAGTGCAGGTTAGTTAGTTAGTTAGTCATTTGCATAAATCCAAGATGGCCGCCACAGGCATGGATAGTCCAACTTCTTAACCATTCTACCTAGAATCACGTTTGAGACGTCTTTTCTGCATAATGTTGACCCGAGGAATCGATTTCTGATGTCAAATATGTGATTGAGGGTCAAAGAACTCCGCTTATTTCCATAAATCAAAAATGGCCGTCATGGATGGATGAACTTTTTTAATCAGTCCACCTAGAATAATGTTTGAGACATCTTTTTCAGATAATGTTATGCCCAGGAATCGATTTCTGAGGTCACTTGTGTGACTGAGGGTCAAAGAACTCCACTCATTTAAATAAATCCAAGATGGCCGTCATAGGCATGGATAGCCTAACTTCTTAACCACTCTACCTAGAATCACGTTTGATACATCTTTTCCAAATAACGTTGACCCGAGAAATCGATTCCTGGTCAGTTATGTGATTGAGTGTCAAAGAACTCTGCAAATTTACATAAATCCAACATGTATAGCTGTCATATCCTGATACAACCTGTATTCAACCTCCACCTTATTCATCACCAGAATCATCTCCCTCATTTTCTTCCTCCTCTGCTTCCACAGATCTTTCAGATTCTGTAAGAACACGATTCACGCAATCGATGCAGGTGCATAGATCAGTGCAGCTGAGATCCAATGCCTTGCATGTACATCTGCTTCTGCTGGCCTTGCACCTACTCTGCTTGCATGAACAGTGCACATAGTTCAAGATCTCTTCAGGCGCCGGACCAGTTGTCATCCAGTCTACAGCCAGTTCTTCCTGCAACAAAATCCAGCCATGGCCCACTGGACTGGGGGCAGATATTGTTTGCTGAACGGCACGGCACCCTCAGACTCAGAGTTAAGCTCATTGGGATTGCTACCCTTTTCCCATTTGAGCTACTTTGTGGTAGTGGTATATTTTGACTATAATTCAGGCCCAGGGTGGGTTCTGGGGATAGATGCATCATCAGAGTGAGTCGATCTGCATCATCTAGATCTATACTAGGACTATGTTACCTGGCACCCAGAGTCCCTTGGTTATTAGCCTCCACACCCCCAGATCAGCCTACTCGGAGTCTTAGACCAGGACTAGGTCACCCTGTGAGCGGCTGACAAAGGTTTTAGACATCTAGGGTTCCATTTTAGTTCATATTTAGAGTTACAAATGATCGGAGCCAAACGACTCCAGGGCACATGCGGTACAACCATAAACAATGGCTGCCACTCACCTTTCTCGAACAAGTCGCGACGTTGTTCTGCTACCTTCTGTTGGGGTCCGTCAAGTACAAGCAATTTTTGGGCACATTCACGTACTTTTGCCCACGATGCTTCAGTAAAACGAGTGATACTGCCTGAAAACTTATCAGAAATGTGAATAACACAGGAGAGGCTTTCAGCGCACGCTACCCCTGTGGGCACTGCCATTTTGTTGTCACATGACCAAAGGGACGACACTGATTGGTTAAAACGTCCCGGACTGGGCCGTGTTTAAGGTAGCCAGACAATTATTACCGACTGACTTCAATCGCATTTTTCATACAGCTATCCACACCTTTGGAAGTGGGAACATCGATATTTTGTCTTACAATAATGTAATCTTAATTTAGAAACACTAAAATTTTAGTTCCCCTTTGGGTGCCACGAAACTGAACGAAAAGTGGCAGCTGCTCATGGCCTACAAGGATAACTCAGGACCACCGGGGAGGATGAATTTAGGAGGACAAGGAACGCCAGTTCCTCCCGGTGGTTCCCGGAAAGAAGGATGGAAATTGGCGCCGTGCATTCTGACACTAGGGCCACATTCTCGCCGGATAAGGTGGTGACATTGAGAGGTTTGGACAATTTAGTAGTGGGAATGCCCACCACTCACACGAGCCGGGAAGAAACAAAATTCTGCTCAGCCCCTGAATCAGTTAACGCCGTAACCCTCCTCTCAACCCCCGGCAATTGAACAAGGGAAGAAATGGAGAAATTACCGGGGGGATGAAGAAAGGTCCCACCCGTCAGACCCCCACGACTACTGTTGGGCCGCGTCTTTTGGCTTCAGGTGGCAGTCCTCCAGTTTGTGCTCCAATGAGCCACAATAAGATAAGATAAGATAAGATAAGCCTTTATTAGTCCCACAATGGGGAAATTCCAGGATTGCAACAGCACAGGGATAGCAACACTCAGAGCAATAATTAAGAAGATACGAAAAATATAAATAAGAGCAGTGGATATACATACGTACACATAAATATATAAATATATGTACAAAGTGAGGAGCATTGTAGCAAGATGGAATAAACAGCATAACCGTCTACTTAGTTATCCTACATAGTATGAGTATGTACCCATACATATTGTCACCCTCCGTAGCGACTGATATTGTCCTAGTTGTATACTGGAGGGGACCATTTGTGTAAGTCTGTTGCGTCTTTTGCATTCAATACTATTAGGTCGTCATGTTTTTTGCTATCTCTGCGAGCAGCCCTGCTTAGGTTATACAGTCTGACAGCCGTAGGTAGGAAGGACCTGCAAAACCTCTCGGTTGCTCACCTAGGATGATGTAGTCTACTGCTAAATGAGCTCCTCAGTGCATTCAATATGTCCTGCATAGGGTGGGACTCGGACTCCAGCAGAGTCACGCATAGAGACACACATTGGCCCTTCTCTGCCGCTGGTACTCCTCCGGGGTTAAACGAGCCCAGCTGAGCACCATCAGTTCAGAGGAAGGGTTGGTGCCACCTGTGTCAGTAGCCTGGACAGGTGCGTGCGCGACGGGTGGGCGAAAGGAAAATTTATGCTCCTTTGCGCACTTGCGGTAACGGTTGTCCAGGCTGACAGCCTGATCTATGAGACCATCCAGAGAGGCGGGAACAGCATAAACCGCCAGGTCGTCATGGAGGTGAGGGTTTAAACAATGGAGGAACGCGCTGTGTAAAGCAACGTCGTTCCATCCAGAGTCTGCTGCTTCGACCCGAAACTCCACCGTGAAATCGGCAACTGACCGACTCCCCTGACGGAGAGACAGAAGACGGCTCACAATGTTACCCTCACTCTCTGTACGGTCAAAAGTACGGGTAAACTCGGAAACAAAATGATCAAATGAGTATGTGGGGCACTCTGGGCTGTCCAGGACTGATCGGGCTCAACTAAGGGCTCCGTCTCGCAGCAGGAGGGTCATGAAATGAATTCTGGAAACATCGTCCGGATACTCCCTACCCACTTGGCCCCAAAAAAGCTGCACCTGACAAAGAAACTCCTTACATTTCCCCATCTTCCCTGAGTACAGAGCAGGTGAGGGAACGGAAGTCGTACAGCGCACGGTGGTAGAAGGAGGGGCAGCAGGTGGAGAGGAAGAGTCCGGGCGAGGTAGGTTTACCAAATGTTTGGTGACCGTGCCTAGCTTCTGCGTAATTGTTGCCAGCTGCTGTGTAAGCACAGCCACCTGCCGCTCAGTAGTGTCGAGGCGGTGGAGAGCAGAGTGTTCTCTGCTGAGCTAGTGTCATGGCTGGCTCATTCTCTCAAAATGAGGAACAGTCAGCTCATGTGCAGGAATCACACCAGAGAAAAACACGCTCGACACTGAGAGACAAGTTTATGCAATTTATTAATTTCAAAGCATGGAGCACAATTATGGAAATCGTCACACACCAGAGAAGCACAGGCCTGTGGAGAGAAATGGGAGCAATTAATATGAGGAGGGAGGAAGTGAAGTGGAAAAGCAAATCTGCCACTTACGTGAGTAGAGCAGAGAGCCCGACAGAGAAGCCCAGCAGGGAGAGATGAACCAGCAGGATGAAGCTGGTAGAAGGTAGGGCAGGATGGAGCTGGGTGGAGTCTGACTGGGTGGAGACAGGTTGGTGAAGAGGAACGAGGTGGATGGAGCAGGTGAGCGCACAGCAATCCCCGAAGACACACCCCGCTGATGGCAGCGACATGTGGAAAGAAGAGCAGAGAGGAATTCAGTTAGAATCCTATCTGAGAATAGTTTTATAATACTTGCGCATTTGCCGGTAGTGTACCCAAACGAGCCACCGCTGAAGCCTCCACTTGAAGGTCTTTTATACGCTGGCAAAGAAGGAGCGGCAGGTGCATCTTATCACACAGGTGTGATGATGGCAACAGAGTTGGGGAATCAGCAAACAAAAAGGAGGGGGCGAGCGCTCACCTGAACATGACAGTTTTATTTGTTCTACCTGCTCTACATATTTTGGTGTGTTTGAATATAGTGTTTTTGCTTCACAATTAGGATTAGGATGAATAGTAGACCATGCCTACGCCCTCTAAGGGGTCTTTTCCAAGTACATTTATTCCAACATAATATTGTCCAGTTTAAGAGTCATCGGTCCTGTGTGACTGAACACATCAGCCTAATTACATGGAGGAGTGCACATGTACTTAGGACTCTTCTCATACATCACAGACTCAGATTCATAGTGCATGGAGTTGTCACAATTATATATTACACAAGCTTTATCTTCAGTTATGGTGGGTGGTGTCCCTTCATCCTTAATGTCAATGTTTATTGACATGTCAGTTACTTTTAAAATAGCTACTGAGCTGCACAACAACCGTATCAGGAGGACTTCGACAAGGACAAGCACGAGGAACACACATGTGAGCCATTCAAAAAACTGGAATCTACATCAGTAATCTCTGAAGGGTCTTTCATTGTTAGCCATTTTGAGTGTATTCTACCTGCTGTGGACTCTTAATTTCTTCACCAAGGTTTGAGACAATCAGGTCAGCTAAAATACCTGACTCCCTTTGTAGACTTGTGCACAGACTTCCTCCACAACAGCAACACTCTCTATTGGTAGCTTCTAGGGTTTGTTTTGATAATAATTTACAGTGTGTAAGATGTACCCAAGTGTCTCGGCCTTGTGCTTTTACAGCTGTTGGAATTGACAATATTACCTTATATGGCTCCTGCCAGGGGGCTTCTGACCAGGTCTTCTTTTAACAGTCTTTGTAAGTACTTGGTTTTCGGGTTTTATGGTGATGATTCCGCCTGCGTGTTCCTTCCTAGGAAGAATAGCATGAACAGAATCTTTTTGAGTCACCATTTTAACATGTAATCTGCTAAACCAAATCTCTTCATCTTCTGGGCTGAATGGTCTAAGAAGGAATACTAATTAAGGCTTTTCATGTAAACTTTAAATGGAGATAAACCTTCTTTTGTTCTCATATAAAATAGTATCAAGGTAAACAATAAATCCAATTCTGTCCTGTTTGTGCCATTGTTTTCTTAATCTTTCTTTAATGGTCCAGTTATGGCGGTCCACAAATCCTGCAGACTGTGGGTGATATGCTGCATGGTGTTTCAAATCACTATTCAACACTTTCCCTAAATGCAAAATAATCTGTAACCATATCCACTATAACTAAACAATATCTTTTCCCTTCACATTTGGTTAGCTCAATGAAGTCCATGCAAATGTTCTGAAATGGGTATGTTGATGATGGAAAACTACCCTTCTCTGGTCTTGACATTGCCCTGAGCAAAAATTTTGTAGCAAAATTTTCAAAACCATAGGCTGTGATAATTAATAATCAATATCACCATCCCTCCCTTGAACACACGACAAAGTCTATGTGTTGAAGTAGCAACATAGTGAAATAATTTTTGTGGGAGGATGGGTTTACCCTTTGGTCAGGTATAAATCTGGGAACCTTGATTAAACACAGCACCTTTATTTAATCACCTGTAGACTCCAGCCTGCGGAGATATGTTTTGTTTGCATATTTCTTCATCAGGAGATGCCAGCAATATGTCATAGGAGCAATTGACTCCTATTAGGAGGTATAAAATGTGCAAGATTTACTGACATTGCCTAAGGAAAAACTGTAGGAGACTCACAGTAACCCTGTGGTAGTCTGGTGAGTGTGTACTTTTTGTTTTCAGATATGAATGCAAACCAGAATTGATGATCTGGGTGTACTGGTATGCCAAAAATGCATTGCTAATGACTACTACTGTGAAAAGTTGCATTTGCAGTTCTAGTTCATTCAAAAATGTGTGTGATCCTGGTACACAATGAGCACAGAGAATTATAGATTTGTTAATTCCTGCAGGTCCTACATCATCAGGATGTATCCCACAGGAACAGGGAGGCTGAGCATGACACCATGACGCCTGCTGGGGGTTTTTTTGGTTTTTTTTTTTTAGCTTTTTATGACCTGTTTAACACCTTTTTGAGCTTCTAGACAGAGAGGATATTGTCTTTTGTGTAGTCTATAGTGACATACCCTGCCCCCTATTATTAGACCAACTGTTTTATCTTTTTACCATAATGAATTTAGAATTTGCTTCAAATTTTCTCATCCTCTCTTCTGTTAATGTTAAAACTGGTCATGTAGGAGATTTCTGGATGTCAATTGTGCACAGCCTTTTGTGCTGTGGTTACCCAATTAAGCGACAATGCATGTTTCTAATTTATGAGAATATTCTATCTTAAGGTCAGATGTTGGCTTTCCATGGATGGCTATATTCCTCAGCAGAGGTGACAAAATGTCCAACATTTTTCCAATCCATGTGTTTGGGTCTAACCAGTAAGATGTGTGGAACCCCCCATTGTTTAAAATGTCTCTTATCCTCAACAGATAAGACAATAGATACTCCTACCAATCTGGAGGATGGATTTGCAAAAATGTTTGTTCATAATTTGGATCAGATCCATTCAATTGCCTATAGTACATGGTACAATGATATTGATTTGGAGATTGCCAATCAGTAGGAATTATGGATGTAAAATGCTGTGTAGCTCTTCTACACAGGTCTGATATCACTGAACATGGTCCGGCCGTGACCAGGTTGAGTGAGTATCAGTATTTCAGTTTGGAAGTCTCATAAACTATGTTTACTTCCTCAACATGTTGGTAGCCTCTGACAAAATGAACCACTCTTCTACAATGTTACCATTAGTATGATCCTTTACTTTCACAGATTTGACAGATATTCTTATGTTAGTTTGCCATTTGCAGATTTTAACTGTTACTTTTTTTTCTGACTTTGAAAAGCCCTGAATGTCATTATCTGAAATTACTGATCTACACACACCTGTGTCACACAGATTTAATCAAAGTACTTTGAACTTCCAGCATTACTTCTGGTAAACACTGTACTGTTAACATTAGATCAAAGTCAGTTAAATGGAAAATGTCTGCTATGTCATATGTATATGTGTAGGAATGAGTCCACTTATCTGCTTTAGTCTTAATCATGCAGTCCAGTTTTGTTGTAGTGGATGTGGGTCATGGGCGCCTCCCCCTCCCAGCGGCCAGTCTTGCCTTTGGGGACACTCTCTTTGCCAGTGACCCTATTGTCCAAACTGATGCACTCATTTCCACTGTGGGGGTGCGTTCCCTCCTTGGCCATGGCCCTCCTCCTCCACTGTTGTCCCCCCCCTCCTTCTGGCTTCCTTAATAAAAGACAGATTCATGGGGAGCCTCAGGCTCCCATGGGTCAGCCATCACATAAATGAATGCAGGTTTTTCTTTAAATTTTTATTTTCCTTTCATACATAGATTCCCAACACCAATCTGTTAATATCTTGAAATTTAGTACAATGTCAAACAATATTTACGAGTGATCCAGACCAGCTGAGAGTTTTGTGGAAATAGTTTGCTGTTATTCTAAGCTTAGTTTTTACTAAATAACTATATTTTATTTGTCTGAATCAAGTCTAAGAGTTTAATCCCTATAAACTAGATTTCATACTTTGATTTAGGTTATAATTAAAAATAATTAAGGATAATTAAAATATTTTCATTTCATCTACTTCCATATCATGTCAGATGCAACAAGATTATAAACGTTGTTTCCCCAGTAATATGTAAGAGCACACTACTCCATTATTCTGTAGGACAGTGCAGTGAGAAATGTCTTGTCCAGCATGACGGTAATGTTTGGATGATCGCTAAGTGATCAGCTCACATAGGATCAGATGCATATAATTCTGATTTTAATTGCTTTGACATGAAGTGTGCACCTTGCTTCTGGGTTAGAGTGCAGAGTTGGAAAAATAAGGGAAAAGTAATTTTTATTTCCACATTATACTGTGAATTTTAGCTAGAGTAATTTTTTATTGCTTTTTACACACACATTCTAAACCCAAATTGTTGAAATGTGTCATAATGCTATGCAAAGTGGGAGAATCTCAGCTCAGTGCAATATGGATATGTACAGTTTTGAAAGCAGATCACAGCGCTTATCTGAAATCCAATTTCAGGTGTATTTTATGCCATAGTTGTTTAAAATAATGCTGTTCCAAGATACTAAAAATGGTTTTTACAACATGCATTCAGGCTTTGTCATGAACTGGGCTTGATGTTCTAGCCCAGTTCTGTGACGCTATGGCTATTTTGTCTCTTTGTGTGTTTTGCTTCCCATTTACCATCAGGCCCTCTCAGGGATCCTCTGGGGTCCGCTCGGCTCCCTGACAGCTCAGCTATGCCTCCCTCTCCTGCCAGTCTTATCAGCTGTGTGTCATTATTGCTGTTCTCCTCTGTTCATGCATGCACACACACATATACATGTTTCCTCTCCTTCTTTCACTCATGCACGCATACACACACACACACACACATTCATCCTCACTCTCATGCTCACAGATGTTATTTCACACAACTGTTTCCACTCAGTCCTGCCCACTCATTCCCACACTCTCACTCTCACTACTCACACCGGAAATCTCTTTCCTCATTAGGTTTGGCATTACTTAAGCCCTGTCTCTGCTGGAAGAGATTGCTGGATCATTGTCAAACACTGTGTAGTTCCACTCAGTGTTTGTTATTCGTCACTCATGTCTAGATGCCCTGCCTATTCTTCGGTACCGCATCATACTGGGTGGCACTGATTATCTGTAACTGGTTGTTTGTGTTTCGTCTGGATAATTACTTGGATCTACTCGGACTGTTCCCGCCTGCGTGAGTACAGACTGTTTCGCCCCTGCCATCCAGTTCTGCCTCGCGGTTCCTTTCCCGGGTTCTTTTTCTGTTCCTACTCTGCAGTCCCGTCTGCCACAGAACATTTTTCCCTTGTCATACTCACCAGCGTCTGTAGAGCGTCCTGGAGGATGTTGTTGTATTTCCTGTATAAACTCATCTCCTATTTGTTCTGTTTAATCACATCCTGCCATTAAATACGCACAACTTATTCCTGCATGTGGGTTTTAATTCCTTCCTCTGTGCACTGCGTAAAAGCACACGGGGAATCATGACAGGCTTATGCTGTGTCTTCATGTCTGTCCCTGCAGTTGGGTTTTTTCTTCTTCTTGTTCTCTCTCTTAGACTTTTAGTGAATGAAACTGCTGGTCAGTTATTGTGAAACGTGACTTTAGCGGTACTTTTAAGCATCAGTTATTCAATCTTCAATTCTCGTGAACACGTGCTGACTACAGATGATTCACGAATGCTGTTTATGCATGCTTGGAGAACATATGAGCAATTTGTTGAATCTGGAGTGGCTTGTTAGTGCTAACACAGCTTCCTGGCAAAATGAGCATGATTGACACAGACTAACACTAAATTGTTCTTGAATGAGATCCAATATTTGAGCCACTATCAGAAAAGTAAATAGAAAAACAACAATATAATGTATTTTACTTATGTGTGGTTGGTTTGATCATCTTTGTCCCATCACTCAAGGTCCCTTTGTTTTAAATTCTTTTACTGTAGTCACGGAGGGAGGAGGGGGTCGTTAGGTGATGGCATGGAGGGAATGGATGCAGCCAATTCAAGTGGGTCTGAAGAAGAACTCACACAGTCGCTGGGGTAGGGAGGTGGATCCGGCCCAGAACCACAGTCACCACCATTGACTCGGATTAATGAAGAAACAGACAAACCATTAAACAGCGTCTTTTTTCTTTTTTCTTTTTTCATTTTTGTCATGTTTATTATTTTTTCATCTCACTGTTGCAGTGTCACTCTCTCAGTCTTACATTTTATTCTTCCCTTCTTCCAATCACTTCTGCATTTTGGTCTTTTCCCTTAAATCCTGCGCAAAACTTTCACATTCATCAACCTTCAATTTTCCTCTAAAACCAAACTTCCTTCTCTACTTCTGTCCACTCTCATCATACAAAATTCACTTCACCAATACACGCACATCTCCACAACATTTATTTTTCTTCTTATGCTTTCCTTTTTTCTTCAGTAGTGTTTTGAATTAACCCTATTTTTATATATTCTCAACCTAGGATTTTCACAACAACACATTCCCTTTTATAATTAGGAATAAATCTACTTATTCTGTCCTCTACCCAGATTAAAACTGAACCTCTTCACTCTCCAGCTGATTGGGGATAGCCTCTCTGTGCCTCACTGCACCAAAACCCGGCTATTGAGCTGGTGTGAGAGGACTTTATTTTGCCATGCACGTTCTTTCAGAGTGGCGACTCCTTTCAGTCAGAGATACTAAGGTCCCCAAAACTGTTGGAAAAATTTCCTTTAAAGTTAACTTGAAACTCGATTTGGAGATAAATTTATGAAAGAATGCAACTCTTATAGTTCACCACAAGATGGAGGCAATTCCTTCTGCACTTAAGGAGGAGGAGACATAGTGACGTTGCTTGGAGGCATTTCAGGATGGCGTTTATGCTGCTTAATCTGCACATACGCAGTTCTCATGCAACAGGAAATGCCATGCAGCTGTTTCGGTCATGCGTAAATGTGAACATGCAATGTGGCCGCGAAGCCTATTGACCACAAACTATGCCTTATTTTTTCAAAGAAAATGGAGCGCTGTCTCCTTAACTGAGTATTAATCATTCAAAAATAATCTTACAACTTTAACTTTGTATGCAATTCAGCGCTGTTACTTCAAACAATCTTCCCTCAGTAAGTTTTATCATGCTTTAAACACAATTTCTCAGCTCAACTCAGGAGAGCAGGTGAAATACCCCCTCCCCTTTGTGAAAAAACACAAGCTCGCCTTTGTTTCCCACATGGCAAGAAGTGTGCTGTTTTAGTTAAATCGACTACATATAAATACTATGGGAAAAAGAGTTAGTAGATATTTACAGCCCCACCATTATTTCTTAACCCACACATTTATCCTCTCAAGATTCACAGAATCAGCATGCACTATATGGACAATATCTACAGAGGGTATTGTGCATTTGAGTGTGTGTCTTTCCCTGCCGCTCTGAATCACTTTTTAATTTTAACCAGTTTAACTATTATGTAGAGGCTACTTACACTGCACTGCATCCAGTCATCAATACCAGTGATAGCTTATCATATAGATTACTCAAACTAATTTTAACAAACTGGTGGTTACAATTACTCACTATTTGTTGTTTCTAAGTTTCTTGTGCTGTAACCTCTTATTCATTAACATATAAAAGCTTTATTTCACACCAAGACTTCCCATGTATCCATAGAAATTCATTGGTAACATATGAAAGTCTTAGTGTACATCAAAACTTCCTATGTATCTTTGGTAACATATAAAAGTCTCAAGACTTTCCATGTATCATTAGTAACATATGAAAATCTTATTTACATAAAAACTTTCTATGTATCATTATTAACATGTGAGTCTTATTTACATAAAAACTTTCCATGTATCATTAGTAACGTGAAAATCTTAAGACTTTCTATGTATCTATAACATATGAAAGCTTTATTTTATATTAAAACTCCCTATGTATCTTTAAAAAGTGGCTCATTAATCTGTCCCTAACATGTGAATGCATGCATGCTTATGACTCCCTGTGTGTTCTTACAATCATAGAAAATAGCCACAAAATATAACATTATCTTTATATTAAGTTTTCCAATAGAATTTAAAAAACATGACCAAAGACTTACTTTGACTGAATGTCACAGACAATCCTACAGAGTTTTTTAGATAAGGTTCTCTCACCTTCTGATCAGTGGGCCCCGGATTGTCCACAACATGCAGACAAAGGCTTTGTTTCCTGATGATGTCTGTCATCAAAATAGTTGGAAAACTGCCCGCATCCTTCATCAAACTTGTAAAAATTAATTTTTGGACAGTTAGCAGAATCTTTTCAGTTAACCAACCAATGATTACAGAAGAAAATACTATTTCTCAGCTTGACTTTATTGAACCATGCAAGGAGTCAGAGTACATGGCCACGGATCCTCCCAGCGCTGTCTCCTGGAAAGGACCCCGCACACAGTTATTCACAGCTACATATAGTCAAATTAATGGGCGTTTGTTCCTGCCTTTATGGCTTTTTGGCTTCCTCTCAGTTTCCATATGTCTCTCTTCAGCCTTACACATGCCCATATATGGAAACAAGAACAGAGACTTTCCTGTGAAGCTTATGTGTGTGTGCATGTGTGTGTAGTATGTGTGTAAGCAACTGATGTTTATGTGTGAATGGTGTGTATGTGTGGGTTTGTCTTGCATGTCTGTGTGTGTGTGGGTGTATGTGTGGCTCTAAGAGATATGTGTATGCAAACACTTTGTGTAATATCTAATTAACTAATCTTCACTATTTATTTATTTCAATAGGTATAAAAATTTGTTATTACTAAATTTGTCCATGCTTTTGGACTGGTGCCCCACGAATTTTGTGTGTACCTGGTAATGAAGTAAACCTTTGTTCCCATACACACACACCTATATATATAAATTAAATAATCTTTGTACCTTATAACAATAATTTACTACAATTATCATTATTGTTATAAAGTGTCCTTGTGTTCTCTGTTTGTTGTCTGTCATGTCATGTTATCCCCTGTTGCCTGTGTCTTATGGTTGTCTTTTTGTATTTGATTATATTGTGTCATCCCTGTTTATTTCTACTGTTTAGTATTATTACCTCCGCCAGGCCGAAAAGGCCAGGAGGAGGTTATGTTTTTGCCAGGGTTTGTGTGTTTGTCTGTCTGTCTGTTTGTCTGTTGGTTAGCAAGATAACTCAAAAAGTCTTGGACGGATTTGCATGAAACTTTCAGGCGTTGTTGGAAATGGTACAAGGAAGAACTGATTAAATTTTGGGGGTGATCCGGTTCACCGTCTGGATACAGGAATTTTTTTAAAGCATTTTTCAACACTGTGACATAGGGCCATTTTCAACATGTGCGCAGGCGCAATGGAGGCCGCTGGTCATCGTGTCTGACCAACACAAACTCCGCCTTCTTCAACGTTTTAGCCACAAAAGCACGCGGAAAACACTGCTGGCCTCGGACCCCCAGCGTGCCTGTGCCAGCCATAGGCGCTGTGCACATTGCGCTGGTCGTCGTGTCTGACCAACACAAACTCCGCGTTCTTCAACGTTTTAGGCACAAAAGCACGCGGAAAACACTGCTGCCCTGGGCCCGCCAGCGTGACTGCTTTTGCGCCACGCTGCAAAACCTGACACGGCCACCTGTCCGCCGCCCCATTATTTGCCACAAATTCCCCGCCCAGCTATAGGCGCTGCGTAAAAACGACCTCTCTGCCGGGGAAGATTCTAAATTCTGTTTTGCCGTGGAGCGCAACCCCAATATAATATAAAACCCACGGCAACCTGTCTAACCAATCTGCATCCGTCAGTGGAGGAGATGGACACACCAACACTTCAGTTTATTACCTCCGCCAAGGAGGCAATGCTTTTACAACCGTAAAACGGGGCTATAAGGGACGGCGGGGTAATATGGGACACTTTTCTAAATGTAATTCTGCTTTTTTAATTTTGCTTCCGCCTAGATTTGATGAAGGATTCATGGATATTTGACAATAACAACACAACTCAGCGTCCTGCTCAAAATAAAAAAAAGCAGAATTACATTTAAAACATTTCCCACAAAAGTGTCCCTTATCAACCCGCCGTCCCTTATAGCCCCATTTTACACTACTGAACCACTAATCCTATCACTATCACATTGATTGTCATTCATTAATTGTCTGTTTATTGCACTGTCCATGTCAAATAAACAAATAATCATTGTGAATCCAATTGCTACTCATATCTTTTCATGCTCAGGGAATCTGAAAACGTACACACAAACACTCTATGGGGGGAACTGTGCCGCTTGGCGGAGGTCTGCGCTCTCCGAGTGCTTTTCTAGTTGTCCTTGCTGTCTTTGATCATGTTGTGTCAGCCCCTGTCTAAGTTCATGGTTGTGTGTGTACCTGTTCACATATTGTCTCCAGTTCCTCATGTTTCCATACCCATAGACACTCTCCCTCATGTGTGCTCCTGTTTAGCTCCTGATTGTTCACAGCTGTCTTTTGTCTGGCAAATTGTTCCCTCCTCTGTATATGTGAGTCTCTGTTCTGTTTGCTGAGAGGTCATCATGTCTACTACCATGCATCGTTCCTATGTCAAGTTCCCTGTGTCTAGGATCCTGCCAAGTAAGTTTTGCTTTGCTATGTGTTATGTCTGTAGATGAGTGACCACGGAGGCGGTGGCTGTACTGAACGATGATTTATTAAATACACACTGTTTACAACATGTGTTACAGTTACTATAGCCGTTATGCTAACTGGGGTTAAGTACAGGCTGGTGTGTCACTAGAGGAGGAGCGCCAAAGAGGACGACTCCCGCCAAGAGTCCCCTCAAATAGGCTAGGGTGCTGACGTCACCCATGCATCCGATGTCACGTTTGTGCTGCCCATTATCCATATATTCATAATCAACACTTACCTCCCCCTTGAAAAAACCCCCAAAACATTCACAACATTATGAACACCATTCACATTAGCTCTCTTTTGTTTTTTAACATGGCACAAACAACAGCTTTTCTAAACCTGAGCCACCGGGTAGACCACCGGCTGACCCTGCATGACTGGGTGGATTATTCTGCCACCGTGAACCAGTCGTGCTCTACCAAACAAATTAAAACAGATTCATTATTTTGATTTGAGTTCAGGGGCCTTTGGCAAGCCTGCAGTGGGCACAGCCCTGGAGACGCCGACTGTGGCGGGCCTGGATGCTATCTCCAATCATTGGTCATCTGAAAAATGGTTGGGCTCAACCGCATGGCAATCTGCATCAGCGGGGACAGGAACATCTGCAGGCCGTCTGGGCATTCGGATCTGCGGACCTGAACCCAATCAAGCACCGTGAGCAGCGATCTGTTCGGTTGCACTCAGTACTGCTGATCTTTCATTCCTGATGCTGGTTGCTGCTGGGGTGGCATGACTCTCATGCTGGTGGCAGGATGTGCCCCTGGTTGGCGTTGTCCTGCTGGATCCTGCTAGGCCACAAACTCTCTATCCTGCAGCACTGCGGCGGCTCTTGCTGCTGACACCGGGCGTGGATAATGGATGAGTCCAGTTTCTGCCCTTTTTCCTTGCTGTCCTCTCCTTGAGGTGTCAAGCTCGGAGCAACTGTATCCCCGTCTAGGTGTGTTGCGCTCCCAACATCAACGTTCCCACAGAGCCCCTGGAAAATGAACACTGGGAGGACTCTAGACCCGAAGCAAACCGCCAGCAATACGGTCCCTACTACGCTGATGTGTGTGTACCCGTAGTCATACAGCCCCACTGGATTCTTCTCAACAGAATGGTTGGAACAGAATTTCTTTGCTGTAACCCAGTTCATCACTGACCTCCCAGCGGCGGTGTCCCACAGCAACGGTAAGCCAATGTCGTCTATCCTCCTCACCGTGCGCCACTTAAACACCGCTCCTCTGAAGCCCACTGCGTGGATGGTGGTTGTTGGTGGTTCTTTTGGACTGGGTGGTGGGCTTGATATCAATTATGTCGATTGGCACACCTTGGCGAAGTGATTGAGCCTACCGCAGCGTCTGGATTGCTGCCCCCCTGGCTAGGCAGGATCGAGCTCACTCTCGGTGCCTCAAGGAGCCGCAGTTACCGCATGAATGGTGTCCCACGATGTTCCGTTGCCCCGTAACGTTCACCTTGGCATCCTCCAAGTGAGGTGCGGTGTTAACGGGTACTTCTGCTGGGGTAACTGCATAAGCTAACGAGATTTGTTGTTGTGGCTCACCCAGTTGTGATGTTAGCTTGTCAGCGGCCTCCAACTGGAACACCAACTCCACTGCCTTCGCCAGCGGTAGGTCATCGGGTGCCCTGATTAGCTTCTCCTGCAGCCACAGGTTGCTGGTGTGCTCCACTAGCTGGTCCCGCACCATTTCGTCCTCCAGTTGCCCAAAATTGCACCTGCTTGCCAGACAGCGGAGTTCGGCTCATCTAGCCACATCACTCTCTGATCGGGGTGCCAGACACATGTTCATCTTCAGGAAAAATATCGAATTTTCCTCCAGAAGACCCATTTTTTTCCTCGTTGCCATTTGTTATGTATGTAGATGAGTGACCATGGAGGCGGTGGCTGTACTAAACGATAGTTTATTAACCCTTTGACATCCTTGATTGCATGAACAGATAACGCCCCCACTGCCTATAGCGCAGTGCTGCATCTGTCATGTCATGTTTTCCCCTGTTGCCTGTGTCTTATGGTTGTCTTTTTGTATTTGATTATATTGTGTCATCCCTGTTTATTTCTACTGTTTAGTATTATTGTCCTTGCTGTCTTTGATCATGTTGTGTCGTCCCCTGTCTAAGTTCATGGTTGTGTGTGTACCTGTTCACCTATTGTCTCCAGTTCCTCATGTTTCCATACCCATAGCCACTCTTCCTCATGTGTGCTCCTGTTTAGCTCTTGATTGTTCACAGCTGTCTTGTGTCTGGCTAATTGTTCCCTCCCCTATATATGCGAGTCTCTGTTCTGTGTTTGTTGAGAGGTCATCATGTCTACTACCATGCGTCGTTCCTATGTCAAGTTCCCTGTGTCTATGATCCTGCCCTGTAAGTTTTGCCTTGCTATGTGTAGTGACAATTTTCCACTTGTTTCACCAATTTGATCTTACTTTCAAACTGTCACTTGGATCACTGGGGCATGCTTAGTTTGACGTGTGTCCACATTTAAACTTCATGAATGAGTTCCGTACTCACATGAGACGAGTCATATTTTCTTGTTTACTAGTACACCATGATGTGTCACAAAGTAGGTCCAACTGCACTTTTCAGCCAGCTTCATGCTACACCTCTGCTGTCTGCGTACGTGTAACCGGAAACCTTGTGTGATGAAATTTATATCATCGTCTCCACTCCGCTAGTGTCTGGAGTGCTCTACCATGGACGACCGCGTGCAGCCCAAATTTTGTGACCATTTTGTCACCTTCCCACTACCAGAACGCATTGAAAAGTGCATGCGCAAGACTGATGAAATCTAAAAGAAGAAGAAGAAGATGAATGTCCCATTCACGAGGTGGAGATATCGACACAGCATTCATCAGTAGATGAAGAAGACAACAAGGAGGTGGAAAACGAGGTGAAAATCCTTGCGCTTGGCGCCTTGGCGCTACCTACCGGGCGAGAGTGAAACTATGAATGAATGAATGAATGAATGAATGAATGAATGAATCTTTATTTCGGATAGATTAGATTAAAAAAGATTAAAAAGAAAGGAACAGAATAATATAACAAAGGGAAAAAAATCCAACAAGGTCAAATTAAACAATAACTCCTCGGATTATACAATTCAACATAAGTTATCCGAAATGGGTGATGGCTGAAGCCGCAGCTTATATTGCCCACCCATGTTCCATCTATGAATTCAAAAGGAAAATAAAATAAAAGTGATTACAAAATCACAAAAACAAAGCCAAGACAAAACACGACAAAAAACTAAGCAACAGCACAACACAGACTGGATATGATAATCCTTATGTGATTTTACATATCGTTTTGCATATATGTTTGGAGTATTTCTGTCATAACCCAAGCGCTATTTTGTCCGCGTTCAGGCTACACACCATTCCTGTCAGGCTTTGACAGCGGTGTTGCCATTCTGGCTCCCCGGGCTCTGATTGGACAAACGCGTGGGAGTTTCCTGCTGTCAAAGTCTGAACAGCTGTGCTGCATTTGCGGTCGTTAGCAGCCGGCTTTAAATGCCGGCGCCAGCGGCTGCATCGTGCGTCAGTCTCGTCAAACATTCACCTAATGTTCATCCATGATCCCTCCTCTCATGTAAGTGTGTTTATTGATTGAGGTTATCGTTTGTATTCCTTGCCCTTTTCCTTTGTCTGATGGTGAGCGAGCGTTCCTCGTCTCAGCCGTCAATGATCGTTTGGTATGCTAACAAGTAATCTTGCTGCTCTGCCCACGCGGCTAGTTATCTTGTCCTTCCCTTTTCCTGAACTGTGAATAAACTTCTGTGCAATTTCACCGGACTGTGGTGTCTTATGCTGGCTCGTGAGGGCCAGACCTGACAGTAGACTGCCGCCAGAAGGAGACGCCGTTCTCGGTGAAGTTGCATTCAGGAGAACTCTGCTCTTTCCGGTCTGGGTACGGTGTACTGGAATTATGCCGTCGTGGAGGGGTCGCACTCGGGGTCCCAGCCACCAGCTGACCGAGGCGCTGGATGAAGTTGATGAAATCCTCATCGCCTCTTCCCTCCTCGACTTTCATCCTGACGTACGTTGGTACCTGGACTGCGCTGAGGATGTGCTCAACAAACTTTCTCCCCGCTATGACGAACACCCAGAAGTCGACGCAAGGAGACTTGACATCGCCGCCCAACGCGAGATACTCCGGATGTACGAGGAAGAAGACGACCTGAGGTGGAGGAGATGGCATCCCCGCTGCCCGCTTTGGGATCCCGATCCCTTCTTCGATCCAGGCCAGGAGTTCGCACCACCTGTGGCCCGCCGTAGACATCGGCGCCGCGGCCAGAGACATCCTCAGCAAGAGCCCCATCCGGATCCTGCTCCGGGTCGCTGGAATGACCCCATTAACCAGACAGCTGTCTCTTCAGCGTCTCACCAGGAGGGAACCCCCGCAGCCTCTCTCCCCGGGCCATTTTCCCCCGCTGTCCTGTCAGCGCGTCATGCCCAGCCCGTCTCGGCTGTCGCCCCCTCCTCTCCAATGCCTTCTCCAGCTGCTGGGTGTATGAGGAGTTCTGCTCCGGCGAGCCCCGCACCAGTTCCATCACGTGCGGCTCCCCCTCGCCCTTCCAGGGAGCCCTCTGCCACCATCCGACCGGAAGAGGAAGGAGCAACGTTTCCTACAGCAGGCACCATCCTCCCTCCGGGAGACAGGCGAGTACAAGTTCACTCTTTTTCCCCTAATAGTGATTTGTCTTGTCTGACTCCTGAGGGTGAGGTTCGGGGTTCGCAGCCCCCCGAGCCTCCACCACCTGCTGACGTAATTACTAAACCCGCTGCCTCTGTGTCTCCCTCTGCTGAGCATTCCTTGACGTCAGTCAAGCATCATCGGATGAGGAGGGGGCCTGCAGCCCTGGAGCTGAAGATTCCAGCCCCGCAGCCACATCAAGGACGGAGGAGGGGAGCGGACTACTGTATGGAGCCTGCGCCGACGACGGAGCGTCCCTGGGTCTCCACGGATGAACAGTCCGATCCAGCAGGCCAGGGGTCCCCTGCCACCACACCGTACGGGTTGCCAGTGTGGACGATGGCGTCGAAGGGTCCTCAAGCTGCAGAAGCCTTTTTGCCGGCTGCGGAGCCCGACGCAGCTGAATGGGAACCAGAAGACGATCTCCTCCCGTCTGAGCCCGGATCGTCGAAGTACTGGATGGCATCCGAACTTGAGATCAGGCAAGTGCTCAGTGTTGTCTTTGTCTTTTCTTTAATTGAGCATTTTTGCCTGTCTCTTGGGGGGGCGAGCCGGGTGCAGCCGTCCACTGCATCCGAGCTTGTCTCGCCAGGTTCTGGCGCTGCCGGTGATCCTAATCCCGTTTTTTTTTTTCTTCTGAGCCTTCCTCCAAGATCGCCAGTGCAGAGCAGACACCAATCGCTGTGCCGGAGGTTCCGGGTTCAGAGTTGGAGGTCGGTACTGGTGCGGTTCTGACCCAATTGGGGTCTGATGCGGGTGCAGCATCGGCTCAATCAGAGTTCGTCACCGAAGTGGTTCTGGCCCAATCGGGGTCCGACGCGGGTGCAGCGTCGGCTCAGTCAGAGTTCGTCATCGAAGTGGTTCTGACCCAATCGGGGTCCGACGCGGGTGCAGCGTCGGCTCAGTCAGAGTTCGTCACTGAAGTGGTTCTGACCCAATCGGGGTCCGACGCGGGTGCAGCGTCGGCTCAGTCAGAGTTCGTCATCGGAGTGGTTCTGACCCAGTCGGGGTCCGACTTGGTGGCAGCCGTGACCCAGTCGGGGTCCATCGCGGGTGCAACGTCGGCCCAGCTCGAGCTCATCACCGGAGGGGTTCTGGCCCAATCCGGGTCCACCGTGGGTGCAGCGTCGGCTCAGTCGGAATTCTTCACTGGGTTGGTTCCGGCTCAATTAACGCCCGTTTGTGTGGGATCCGGAGATGGAGCTGCAGTCTCGCCGCTGATGAACGCCGGACTGATTCCTTATCCTCACCCCATTCCTTCTTTCCCCGCGCCAGGAACCGCAGGGATTAACCATAGTTGGCCCGGTTCTCCCTTGCTTCCCCTCTCCGTCGGGAGACCGCCACCGAGCTCTCTCCAGTGGTCCTGTTGGCAGGTTGATGCGGGTCGACCGCCTGGAAGCCTGTTTTTCCCGTTTGGCGTCCTGGGCCGGCCCCCTGATAAACAGAACTGTATATTTGGCACCCTGGTCTGGCCGCCGGAGGCACGGTTATCCCCGGCCCGGGATTCAGGTAGGCCACCAGAACACGTCCCGCTATCCCTGTTAGCGGTTTGGAGGCTGGGGGCTGGGAGGCCCCCTGAACTGTATGTTATGCCTGTCATCCTGGTGTGCTTTTTTTTCTTCCCCTTCTTTCGCCCCTCAGTAGTTTCTGTGATTTTGAGTTGTTTTTTTAGGCTGAAATACTCCACAGGCAGGATCTAATGGTGTACTCCGATGTGTGACTTGGCCGTTGTTTGTTTGTTTGTTTTTCCCCCCATTCAGTCTTGTTTACATATCGAGGTTTTTTTTTTCTCTCTTGTTTAACCTTTTGGCTTAGAAGACAGCCGAGTTAAATCTATTTTGTTAGCACTTTTCCTCAACTTTAGGATCTATTATGGTTATATTAAACATCGTTTATATTACTCCTATTTTGTGTTTAATGAATATATGTACCCTTGTCATGGGAATTTGCATGTTTTTTGAGCTACTGTTTAGTAAAATGTTTGTCTACTGCATCCCCGATCAAAGAATCCTCAGAGCAGACCTTTTTTTCATCAGACATAATGCCATTATGATTGTTTTTCTTGCTGGCCGTTGCTAAACACTTGCTGAAATTTCTACAGTAGATCTTTATTCTGCCAAATAGGGTCTAGTTGGTTTGATTCAAATGCCAAGATAATGAGCTTGTTCAGCTTCTGCATTCAGAAGTTTGGCCATGTTTTTTCTAATCACTCCTAAAATTAGAATTTGAAGTGCAGTCCTTGAAATCTCAGCCGCTAAATTTCTTGTGGAACTTTTGCACTCTGACTGTTTTAAGGTGATGGGCACTTCAGACAGCTGCTCATTTGAATGGTTAAGTACTAACTGGGATCTCTAAACTCTCCTGAACCATTTTTGATATTTCTTCCACGTGTACAAGCTCAAAACAGAGTCATCTGCATTATAAACTGGCCTTCAGAAGTGAAAGCTAACTGACAGGGACTCTAGTAGAAGCCTTGTGTTTGGGACATAACTTCAAACTTAAGATCTGACATTTTTGTATCCGAGGTGACATACTTTATGGGTCGTTGGCTTATGTTTGTTTTTCATTTTTGCTCATGTGCACTGAAGGCCACTGTTCAGCCACACCAGTGTTGGGTTCATAACTTTTGAGGGTCGTTCTTTTGGTTTGCTGCCAATTCATGAGAGTTGAGGTTTTTTCTTTCTCTCTGTAACGGTTCGGTAATCCAGCTTTGTGACAACATTTGTACATTGTGAAGCTGTTTTTTTCCTTGTGGTATGTGTTCCTGTGTTGTATAGTTTGTTTTTTTTCCCTCCCTGTGAATGTATCCCCTGGTTGTTTTCTGCCCCTGCCTTGTCTTTATTGTGATTTGTGTGGTAGGATATCGTGCTGATTTCTTTTTCTATGAGTTTGATTCTGTCCCCCCCCTCTGCCTGCTCCCCCATCCACCCGCCCTGGGGTGGGGTGGGGGGTGTGGATGTTAACAGGTGTCTGGGAGTCCGCCTTGAGGGGGAGGTCCTGTCATAACCCGAGCGCTATTTTGTCCGCGCTCGCTCTACACACTATTCCTGTCAGGGCTTTGACAGCGGTGTTGTCATTCTGGCTCCCCGGCTCTGACTGGACAAACGCTCGGGAGTTTCCTGCTGTCAAAGTCTGAACAGCTGTGCTGCATTTGCGGTCGTTAGCAGCCGGCTTTAAATGCCGGCGCCAGCGGCTGCATTGTGCGGCAATCTCGTCAAACATTCACCTAATGTTCATCCACGATTCCTCCTCTCATGTAAGTGTGTTTATTGATTGAGGTTATTGTTTGTATTCCTTGCCCTTTTCCTCTGTCTGACGGTGAGTGAGCGTTCCTCATCTCAGCCGTCAATGATCGTTTGGTATGCTAACAAGTAACCTTGCTGCTCTGCCCATGTAGCTAGTTATCTTGTCCTTCCCTTTTCAGGGAAAAATTGTCAGAAAATTGTTTATCATGCATGTTCAATCATTTATCATTTTATAATTACTAACATCATTATCATTATAAGATAAGATAAGATAAGCCTTTATTAGTCCCACAACGGGGAAATTCCAGGATTGCAACAGCACAGGGATAGCAACACTCAGAGCATCAATCAGAAGGCAAGAAAAAAAAAACAAGCAAGCAAGAGCAGCTAATATACATATGTACATATTACTATAAAATATATATATACACACACACAGACACACAGTGCAGAGCATTGTAGCTGGATGGAATAAATATATGAATATATAAACACACAGTGCAGAGCATTGTAGCTAGATGGAATAAATATGTAAATATATAAACACCCACAGTACGGAGCATTGCAGCTAGGTGGAATAAATATGTAAGTATATAAACATACACAGTGCGGAGCATTGTAGCTAGATGGAATAAATATATAGATATATAAAAACACAGTGCGGAGCATTGTAGCTAGATGGAATAAATATATAGATATATAAATATGAACACACCCAGTGCTGAGCATTGTAGCTAGATGGAATAAATATGTAAATATATAAACACACACAGTGCAGAGCATTGTTGCTAGATGGGATGAAACAGCATAACCCTCTACTTCTAGTTATCCTACATGGTATGATTATGTGCCCATTACATATTCTCACCCTCCATAGCGACCGGTATTTTCCTAGTTGTATGCCGAGGGGACCATTGTGTGAAGCTCATTGCATCTTTTGCATTTATAAAAACTATTAGTTTGTTACGTCTTTTTGCTATCTCTGCGAGCAGCCCTGCTTAGGTTGTACAGTCTGACAGCCGTTGGTAGGAAGGACCTACGAAACCTCTCGGTTGTGCACCTGGGATGATGTAGTCTGCTGCTAAATGAGCTCCTCAGTGCATTCAGTACGTCCTGCATAGGGTGGAACTCGGACTCCAGCAGAGATGACAGTTTAGCCACCGTCCTTCTCTCTCCTATCTCCTCCACCGGATCAAGGCGCTGCCCCAGGACAGAGCTAGCTTTCTTAATCAGTTTGTTCAGTCTCTTCCTATCGGCTGCTGTAATGCCACTGCCCCAGCAGACCACTCCAAAAGTGATGGCTGATGCCACCACCGTGTCATAGAATGTCTTCAGCAGCGCCCCTTGTACACCAAAAGACCTGAGTCTCCTCAACAGGAACAGCCTGCGCTGTCCCTTCTTGTAGAGTGCGTCAGTATTGTGTGACCAGTCTAGTTTATTGTTCAGATGAACACCCAGGTACTTATAGGATGTCACCATCTCGATGTCTGTTCCCTGTATATTTACTGGTGCTGTGAGGGGCTGCCCATGCCTGCGGCAGTCCACCACCAGCTCCTTAGTTTTCCTTGCGTTGATCTGGAGGCAGTTCCGATGGCACCAGTCTACGAAGTCCTGGATAAGCCCTCTGTACTCAGCTTCATCTCCATTGGAGATGAGGCCAACGATCGCAGAGTCATCAGAGAACTTCTGTAGATGGCAGTGTGTTGTGTTGTGTGTTATCATTGCATAACCATCTTATATGATTAAAATGTATACTGCATGCATCTTCTATGAGTTTATAGCATACTGTATTGTTTCTGGGTAATAAGTGGACCTATTGAGTGTCCTTCATTAAGATGTGCTTAGAAGTCAAAGTGTCTCACCAGACCAGACTATGTATATGATAAGGGGTCTGGGAGTGAGGGAGAATTAATCTTGTTTTCCTATGAAATGCTGTGACTATGATTAACTTGGAGTCTGGGGCACACCTGCAAGGCCATGTTGTTTTCAGTCCAGGGCCAATGTTTTGGTATACTCATATTATGACAGTGATTTGTTATCCAGTAGATGTTTGTGTGACTGACTATGTATAAATACTTCCTGATTGTTTTTTATTGCCAGTGCTGCATTTTCTGTTGAAAGTATGGCACTCCTTGCAAGTAAAGAGCTCATATGAGGAATATACTTGTGTCATGAATCTTATTTGAGGTAACGAACCAACATACGATCACTCTAAAGTTTCAAGATTCTGACATACTTGGTGCCGGTGACCCGGATGGGCAATATCTGGACGACGGATAGAGGCGACGCGCTGTCCAGGTTGGAAATCCATGCGCATGGTCTGACTGCATACAGTCAGTATTGGACTCCCCATTGAGGAAATCTGGATTGTGCGGGACTCTAGACGTCGTCTAGTGAAGCCCATCCTCCTCAATTAAAAGAAAGAAAAGTAAGTGATGTCTTTTTTATTATTTACTATATGTGCATTTAGAAGATTCTCTAAAATCTGATTCTCTAAAATCGAGCCTTGAGTGAGTAATGTTAAACATGTTACGAGAATCTCCAAATCCAACTACGAGTGACTAACGTGAAAAGTAAATAAAGGTAAATAAAGTGCACGGAAGTAGTTGCAACAAGTAAAAATGGGGTTGAAATCCCCGGTCAGGGACAAAAAATAAGTTTTGGGTTGAAATCCCCGGTCAGGGACAAAAATAAGTTTTGGGTTGAAATTCCCGGGTTTTGGAACCAAAAATAAATATCAGGTCGCGGTTATGATGTAATGGTAGTGTGACGGCGCTTCACACTTTTCCTGGTAAAATATCTTAATTCCTGTGGAATTACCAAGGGGTTTAAAAAATAATAAAAACAGCAGAAAAAAGGGAAAAATGGGTAACTGTGTGGGGAAAAAGAGAATAAGCAAAAAACTAAACAGCAGAAAAGGGAGCAGACAGCGCGTCGAACAGTTAAAAAAATTACAATGACCAGTTAAAAGATAGAGAACAGATAAAGGATCCTGAAAATATCTGAGCAAATGGGAAAAGGGACTATTCCTTCAAACCCACATTAGATGTGGAAGAGTGCGCAATCTTAGTGGTCGACGGCAAAATTAGTGACCCAAAGGAAATAAGAGAAAGCCAAATTTGGAACTTAAATGTGCAAATCTTTGGCAGCAGCTGCAGATGCCCGAATAAAAGCCAGCCAAGGGTGCAAAAATAGCAAGAAAGGAGTGGATGAGAAAAAAAACATGTGAGAATCAAACAGTGAAAATTCTCTGTCACAGCTGGACAGAAGAAAACTGAGCCCTCTCCCCCCCTTATCCTGTAACAGATCCTAAGGAGGGTCCATACAGCAAATATTAAAAGAAGCCGAAGAGGTTGGGAGAAGGAGGAAGTAATAAAAATCATAATAATAACTTTACTCTATGTTATAAGATATTGATACTAGACTATAAGATCTAAAGACGGGTCGGGTTAAGTGGGCAACGGAACCGGATAACGCTAAACGGACAATGAGGAACAGTTATTTTATTTTGTGTGTGTGAGCCTTAGAGGCAGCTGCAGCTTGGATTGTTTTTGTTTCTGTAAACGGCTCCAGTGTGAGGAAAAGGGATGAGAGTTCTGAGTTCTCTGCGAAGGCGGAGGGAACAGGTTTTTAAACTGTTTGTAATTTTTGGTATAAAAGGATTGATTGTCTAATTGTTATCCTTCTGAGAAATGTTTGAAATTATAGGTATCTGAAAATAGTGGCCTTGAGCAGAAGGAGTTGACTAGTTTTGTGTTATGGCTGAGTTGAGAGAATGGAAGGAGCTGCTTCGACCTTGTGGAAATAAAAACAATCCTTTGTATGTGTATGGTTGATCTGTGTGGAAAAAGTGGTCTAAATATGGGTATTTTTACAAGGTTTGGGATTTTTATCTTTTCAATCTAACTTTGTGGGGTCTTGATTAATGTTGCGTACGTGATAAACTGTTTACATATTTTTAAAAGCAATTTTGACGCTCTACCGACCTTTTTTCCTTTGACTGAAACATGACAGTGCAGGACTAACGTGTGACACATATGATTTGCCAGGGGCTATGGATTATCAGACAAAGATCTTGGAGAAAGGATCCTTGTTGATAAACATTTTTTGAAGCCAAGTATGACTTTGTATGACATTGTAGATAACATAAGGTATACTGATTCAAATGACTTCGACTTTACAAATGTAATGTTTATATGATTTTATATTGATATTACTCACCACAAATGGTGCAGCAACATCATATTTCAGAAATGTGACAGTAAGGAGGAATGTGTTTTTCCTGATTCGGCAGTGGCCAAGCTGGGTCAGGGTAAACTACATTCACCCCATAATTTACCAAGGAATATATAAATATCATTTTGTATATTCCTGGTAAAAATTTAAATCAAATTCTAATTAGGCAAAAGGTCCACCTTTCCGTTGACTGAAAGAGTGTGATACAATCTTTATTCATTTATTCAAATTCAACCTATCTGTGTTCAACTGGACAAACTGATCTTATTCAGCAATGCTGAAGCATATCAAAAATGCACAGATAGTTATTTGTTTCTCTTAAATGGAATCTGTAAATTAGTTCAAGACAAGTCACAAAAAAAAAGCTATGATTATTGAACTCTTATTTTTGAAGGAATTGGGCTACCCACACTTTTTATCAAGCAAATACCCTGTAACTTTGCTGCATGTGCGTCTTCATGTATCAAAGCAGGGGGTATCAAAGAAATTAATTAGCAAATAATTAGTAACCCTCAGAAAAATAGATAATGCATAAAAATTATCAATAAATGAATAAATAAATGAATTCAATTCAACTTTATTTTCATAACACCTCATTGCACTTTGAGCTATAGGGGGAACCCCCATACTTGCACCTCCCATATTTGCACCCCCATACTTGCAGAACTGACAGCCTAGCTACAGTGCTGAGAAAAGAAGAAAGAAAAAACTGAGATTGCCTTTGTTTTCTTCTATTAATGCAGACTAATGACTTGTTTTATCTTTTCTAAAAAAAAATAAAATAAAGAAATTCTTCAAGTTAAATAGATTTCATCTAAATAAATGAAGTGTCATTTTCTCTAAAGAGGAGGGAAAATAAAAAAAAAATTGCTACAGCATATGACATTTTGAGGAGAGAGGAAAAAAATGCAAATGTTACACCAGCCTCCAATTTAGAATTGAGGACTGAACTTAAAGAGCTTATTGATGCTTATGTGTGTTAGCTTTGCTAAATTAGGACAGGACTTTTATTTTATTTCATTTTCTGTTTTTCTGTAGTGCCCAGGATAAGCATATTGCTGCAATTATAACTCAAATACATGCTGGGCAATACAGACCACTTCCTTATTATTTATGGGATAATAGTAAGATCAGGCCCTCTATTATCCTACACATTCCCCACGCCGTGGAGGGGGTTTCACAGCAGGACAACCATTCCATATTGTCACCAGCTAGACTGTTGTCGTCACAGCCATACATTCCTTGTAGCTATTTACTGATGGCTCATCTTTAAAAAAGCCCGACGGGTCAACATCCACTGCTTATGCTGTGACAACATTGTCTGGGGTCCTGATTGTGTAAAATTCCACAACCTGCATCACCTCCAATGGATGAACTATTGGACATGAGCTACTAACCTAAAAGCAACTATCTGTACAGACAGTAAATATACTTATAACGCATGCTGCCTGCATACCGCTACCTTGAACCTGCGGGGGTTTGTCACCTCCACAGGAAAACCAGTAATCGCTTGGCTGATATCGCTGCTCATTATACTGCTATTGATTTTTAAGAACCGTCTGTTTTTTAATAATGTTGATGTTGATGTTTTAAAAGACTGTTAAAATAATTTGGACCTCCCTCCTGTTACATGTGGCTTGCCTGATGGAAAAATTGTTTTGCCACCCACGTTATACAAATGGGCTGCCCTGGTGGCACATGAACAATTCATGTGCCAACAGGAGGGAATGATGAGGATGTTGGGAAAACTGTCCTAATATTTTGAAAGAAGTAACAAAAACATGCCAAAAGTGCATCATTTGTTTATAAAATAATGCTCAAGGAGCAATGGGAAGCTACAATATTGCTTGGTGTTGATTGACACCCTCACAAGGTGGACAGAAATTCACCCCACATCCTCAGCAAACGCAGCACATGAATCATGTTTTTCCCGCCGTTGGGGTTCCACAACTGATTTATGCAGATAATGGAACTCATTTTACGGCACAAACAGTTCAAGACTTAATCCAAGCTGTAAGAAGTAAGATCAAATTTCATAGTGCCTACCACCCACAAAGTACAGGTTTTGTAAAAAGAAAAATGGTACAATCAAACTAATGATTAACCCTATACCATCCCTATGTATTGCCTGACCTCTCACCACTAATCACGTCTAACAAATACATCTCAGAGCACATTGATTCTGTCAAGAGCTCTCTCTACTCCACAGAAAGAAAGCGGATAACCCATTTGCAACCTGGAGACTATGTCTTCATAAAGAACCACCACCGACAACACTGGACACTCCCACTCCCACTGCCATACGTATTGCTGAACGACCATCTTGGATTCACCTTTCACACGTTAAGAGACTGCGGGTGCCTGTAAGTGAACTAACTTGTTTCCCTGAGTAAGTCCAGTTACAAAGGGGGCTTTGTCCTTCTAAGGACAGAGCCGTCTCAAACCTGGTGAAGATAGGGGCCCAGATGGGTACTCTCTCAGGTGGAGGCATGGCACCAAAGGTACTGATGACTCTGTGTTCCATACTTTTCATGACTGTGGGGTGGGGGACCATTTCTGATTCCAGGACGAGGAGCCCGCAAAACATGGACCACAAGACATGGACAATGGACAATGGACAATATGTGGACTATACGCACAACCTGTGGTACCAAACAATGGTGGTTTCGGTGAGAGGACTGGGAATCAACACTTCCTGCTATGTGTGTCCATTGCTACCCCATTCACACAAGACTGCAACCCCCATGATCCCTGTGCCGCTGAGCGAAGAGGAGACAGCTGGAGTGACAATAGCGATGACCTCACGTCTCAATCTGCTAAATTCAAGTAATGGTGTTAGACATTGGTTGGTAAGAAATTTGTCTGAAGGGTATTTTAATAAATTGAATGTCACTGTTACTGATTACACTGGGTCTAAGTTAAGAATATTCAACACTACTGGAATTGGGAAGTCTTTGCTTGCTGTTAAAAAGTCCTTGGTGAAGGTAAATCCTACACTGTTTACTTCACCAATCTGTTTTAATAAAGCTTGTAATGAAAATAATTTCAGTCTAGGTTTTTCACCAAGGTGTAAGGATGTGAAGACGGCAACCTGTGGAGTAAGATACCATGATTCTGTTTGTAGAAATGCATTTCACTTTCCCTATATTGCTACTGGAAATTTTACCTTAAAGAGCAAAAATTGTATTTTTAACTGTAGCAATAATCCTACTGTTTTTTGGCCAAATGATGATAGGTATGGATGTTTAGGGTCTAATGTTTACTCATTACTTCCTCCAGGGTGGTGTGGCAGATGCTACATGGCTATTTTGATCCCACACATTAGCATAAGTTCAAATCTCACACATAAAATGAAGACATCATACTCCCATTATTATCATCCTGATCAAACTGAAATTCACACCAGGGCACGGAGAAGTACAACCCCAGATATGCAACAACTAATAGGTAGGCTGTCTGGGAAACAGAGGATTAGTGATTTCAAAATTGTAATGAGTACTCTTTTTCCAATGTACGGCAGTTACCTGGCTACATATCACATAAATGCGTTAGCATGGACAGTGGAAAATCTAACTGTATTAACGGAACAAGGTTTCACAGCTTTAACTGAGGAGCAGAAATTCTCAAGGATGATGACATTGCAAAACAGGATGGCTTTAGATTTAACATTAGCTGCACAAGGAGGAGTGTGTCATGTTATTGGCCAGGAGTGCTGCATACATCCCAGATTTTAATCAGAATTTCTCTCACATTATTAGCCATTTAAATGACATTTTACACTTACAACACACTTTAGATGAAGATAAGGGTTGGAGCCCCTGGGATTGGTTTCAAAGTGGAACTTGGTGGCAAATTCTTTTGAAGTGGTTGACCCCATTGATTGTGATATTGGTCTTATTCAGTGTGCTCTTCATGTGTGTTATTCCCTGTATGAGATCTATGATTACACGGGCCATTGTTCATCATACTTTTCTGTTGCAACTTGCTATGTTGAAACTTGAGTGTAAAGGACAATATGCAGCTCTTTCAAAAACTGATGATGACTGTGAAGATTGTGAATAATCTCCTGTATAATTGAAATATGATGCAAATGATGGGCATGTAGAAAATCGAGAGAAGTTACATGTTTCTGATGAATAAAAGCATCCCTAAATGAAAACTGTGATAAAAAATGATAAAACAGGAGGGAAATGTCAGAAAATTGTTTATCATGCATGTTCAATCATTTATCATTTTATAATTACTAACATCATTATCATTATCATTGCATAACCATCTTATATGATTAAAATGTATACTGCATGCATCTTCTATGAGTTTATAGCATACTGTATTGTTTCTGGGTAATAAGTGGACCTATTGAGTGTCCTTCATTAAGATGTGCTTAGAAGTCAAAGTGTCTCACCAGACCAGACTATGTATATGATAAGGGGTCTGGGAGTGAGGGAGAATTAATCTTGTTTTCCTATGAAATGCTGTGACTATGATTAACTTGGAGTCTGGGGCACACCTGCAAGGCCATGTTGTTTTCAGTCCAGGCCAATGTTTTGTATACTCATATTATGACTGTGAATTGTATCCAGTAGATGTTTGTGTGACTGACTATGTATAAATACTTCCTGATTGTTTTTTATTGCCAGTGCTGCATTTTCTGTTAAAAGTATGGCACTCCTTGCAAGTAAAGAGCTCATATGAGGAATATACTTGTGTCATGAATCTTATTTGAGGTAACGAACCAACATACGATCACTCTAAAGTTTCAAGATTCTGACACCTGAACTGTGAATAAACTTCTGTGCAATTTCACCGGACTGTGGCATCTTATGCTGGCTCGTGAGGGCCAGACCTGACAATTTCTTCCTTTAGTTTTTGTTTAAATTGGCCAAGCATTATACATGATTTTAATTCAGGTCCAAAAGCGTTCCACAGTCTGACTCCTTGCACTGAGACACAGTGTTGCTTGGTGGTAGTTCTCACTGAAGGTTTTTGAAATATATATGTTCCTCTGACATGATATTGTTTCTCCCTTATTTGGAACAACTTTTGGATATTTGCGGGCAGTGACAGATTCTTCGCTTTAAACATTATTACTGCAGTTTTAAAATCAACCAGATCTTTCAACTTGAGAGCTTTTAATTTAAGAAAAAGTGGGTTTGTTGATTCCCTGTAAGCAGCTTGTTAATTATCTAATAGCTCTCATCTGAAGCATAAAGATTGGATATGTTTGTTTTATATGTATTTACCCATACTTCAGTACAATATGTCATGTATGGGAGTATTAGTGAATGATGCAAAGTATATAGTGTAGGTTGATTCAGCAAATATTTCACTCTGTGTAGTATTGCAATTGATTTGGCTATTTTACCTTTAATATAATTAATATGTGACTTCCAACACAGTTTATTATCAATTATTACTCCAAGGAATTTAATTTGGGATACCCTTTCAATCTCTACACCATTTTACACTGAGTTTAGTTACTGAGTTGTTGTGATGGTTGTTAAAAATTATAAATTTTGTCTTACTTAAATTGAACGTTAATTTGTTTGAATCACACCACAGTTTGAGCTTTCCGAATTCCTTTCCGAGTATATCCAAAAGTTGTTCTAAATTGCTTCCACTGCATAATAAATTAGTGTCACCTGCAAACAGTATTAAATCCATTTTTTCCGAAACTTTACATATATCATTTACATACATATTGAATAACAATGGCCCCAAAACTGAACCCTGTGGGACTCTGCAAGTAACCTTCAGTAACTGTGAGTTTTTGCTACCAACACATACATACTGATATCTGTTCTTTATGGGAGTGAAACTATAAATGATGGTTGTGCGCATGCGTCAACCGCTTGGCCTGGGTAGATGAAAAAAGTGAGTATGTACAGGGCCGTATGTGTGCCGAGCTCGTCCAAAGCATATGTGGACCAAAGTGGACTAGAGGGGAAATGCAGTGACTTCATCAATGATGTATGGACGGAGTATTGACAGTCAAAAACTTTCCCATGATGCCTTCGTAATCTCCACAAACAAGAACGCGACTCAGCACACCTGATTGATTGACCTATATATTCTATGGCTCCGTCCACACAAAAATCCACCCTTGAATGACAGTTCACAAAAACACAACCATAACCAATATTTATGTTAACATTTGCAAAGGGCTGTATTAACCACCAAACTCAAATTACAATTTGAAATAGCCTATGTAAATTTAGAACTTAAATTCATTAGACTGTGGAGCGTGTAAAAAATGAGGCTGACTTGGTTCAAGCGGTTTATTACATGACTCACACAAGGAGCATAGACAGAATGGCATACAAGTACGAACTCTTCCCTTAAATAACATGACATCCTTCTAGACTCTTCTCACACACAAAAGATAATCTCCCCCGACTGCAGTCAGTCCATTCATCACACACAAAAGATAATCTCCCCCGGCTGCAGTCAGTCCATTCATCCTTGACACCTCCCTGTTATCTCACTAGGGCATCTAGAAACTTCTCACACACAAAAGGTTAACTTCACATCCTTTGTTCCTGTCTAAGGTGGTAAAGTATTATGCACTCCCCAGGTTGCCACACCACACCCCCCAGCAACATAGATAGGACAAAAGGGTAACAGTCCACATGCTGTGATAGAACCATTAACATCAGTCCACATGCTGTAGAACCATCAACATCAGTCCGCATGCTGCTTGGGCTTCAGTCTTCTGCCGTATCTGCTGTAGCCAGGATTCGCTGCCTCCGTGGTGCTGCCATGCTGGGGGGCTGATGTCTGGGGGTGAAAACTTTTTGACTGTCCGTGTGGGTGCTCTGGAGAATCTTTTCTCTGGGAAGTGCCCCGTGGGGGTCTTCCACGCCGAGGGGCCCTCGCCAACAGCACTTGCTCGTCAGCCACAACGAAAGCAGGTTTGAGTCTGTCTATGCCAATTTTTTCCCTCCTACCCCCCAAATCTAGCAAAAAATGCTTATCCCTTGTTTCCAGCACTCTAAACGGTCCATCATAAGGTGGGCGCAGTGGGGGGTGGTGGGTGTCGTGTCTGACAAACACGAACTCCGCATTTTTCAAAGCTTTAGGCACAAAAACGCACGGAAAACTGTGGTGGGCAGGGCCCGGCAGCGTGCTTGAGTCTATGCAACGCTGCAGCAGCTAAGACGGGGAGCTGCCCGGCGCAGGATTATCTGGCAGAAACTCCCCAGGCAGCCGGAGTGGTTGTGCAAAAACGAGTTCTGCTGGGGAAGCTTCCAGATCCTCTTTAGGCGCAGAACGTAACCCCAATAAAACCCATGGTAGCCTGTCTACCCAATTTGCATCCATCAGTGAAGCCCTCAGAGCCGCTTTTAACGACCTATGAAAATGTTTGCATAACCCATTTGCCTGCGGGTTGTACGCGGTTGTGCGGTGAATTGAGACACCTAGGCTGCGGGCCATGGTTGACCAGAGTTCAGAAACAAATTGAGAGCCTCTGTCGGACGTAATGTCCGACGGAACTCCAAAATGCGCCACCCATGCTGTTAAAAACGCGCGCGCCACCTCCACGTTCCTTGGCCCCCGCTGCTGCAGTCGGCGGCTCCTCGCCTCCCCATGTCGACGTGCCGGGCTCCGTCCCTGCCGCAATGGTCACGAAAGCCTTGGTGGCGACGATGATCCAGTCTGCCTCTCGGGCTAGCGCACGATAGTCCCGTTTGGCCAGCAACGACGAATTGGCCAGGGCCGCTCTCGCCGCTGTCGGAAGGTTCCTGAGGAAAATGTGGGTGAAGATGAAGTGGTCGTCATCCATGCCCTTTAACCTCAGCATCTTCTCCATCATGTCCACGGCCGAACCGTCTCCTAACTCGGTCCGCGTCAGAAGCCTCTCTGCTCTCTCACCATCCGAGAGCGTGTAGTGCTGGATGAGGGCAGCCTTCAGCGCGTCATATTTGCCGTCGGCTGGTGGCTGATCGAGCAGGCTCTCGATGTGCTGAGCCATGCTGGCATCGAGTGCTGCAACCACATAGTAGAATTTCGTATCATCCGCCGATATCCCTCGGAGGGCGAACTGCGCCTCGGTTAGGTGGAACCAGGAGCGCGGGTTGTGCTGCCAAAAATCAGGTAGTTTGATCGCTACAGTGCACATGAAGCTGGGGGTTCCAGTCGAGGTTGGCTCCGGGGATCTTCCGTTGTATTCCATGATTCGTCTTGGGTCACCAGTGTGGAGCGTGTAAAAAATGAGGCTGCTTTGGTTCAAGCGGTTTATTACACGACTCACACAAGGAGCATAGACAGAATGGCATACAAGTAGGAACTCTTCCCTTAAATAACATGACATCCTTCTAGACTCTTCTCACACACAAAAGATAATCTCCCCCGACTGCAGTCAGTCCATTCATCACACACAAAAGATAATCTCCCCCGGCTGCAGTCAGTCCATTCATCCTTGACACCTCCCTGTTATCTTACTAGGGCATCTAGAAACTTCTCACACACAAAAGGTTAACTTCACATCCTTTGTTCCTGTCTAAGGTGGTAAACTATTATGCACTCCCCAGGTTGCCACAAGACATTAAATTATATTCAGATTGGCCTCTACATATTAGATTAGATTAGATTAGATTCAACTTTATTGTCATTACACATGTATGAATACAAGGTAACGAAACACAGTTTAGCATCCAATCAGAAGTGCAAAGGACAGCAGTGCAGTATATACGGTAATTAACAGTATGTGCAATTTAAGCAAATATATGCAAATATATGCAGCAGTGCAGAAAGTTAAGAGTACTGTTATGTGCAAATAATGTGCAATAAGTTAGATGTAGTTATGTCGTTATGCAGTTATGTACAGGTGAGGATGGTAAGAGATGATGGTAAGAGAGTCAGCGGGGAACTAAGTTCAATAACGTGACAGCTGTTGGAAAGAAACTGTTCCTAAACCTGCTGGTTCTAGTCCGAAGGCTTCTGAAACATCTTCTGGAGGGGAGAAGCTGTAACAGTCCATGAGCAGGATGGTTGGAGTCCCTAAGAATGCTGCGTGCCCGGCACAGACATCTTTTCCTGTAGACGTCCTCTATAATTGGAAGTGGAGTCCCTGTGATGCGTTGGGCGGTTTTCACCACCCGCTGCAGCGCCTTGCGGTCAGCGACAGAGCAGCTCCCATACCAGACTGTGATACAGTTGGTCAGGGTGCTCTCTATCACGCAGCGGTAGAAGTTGCCCAGGATGTCAGTTGACAGATGGTTCTTCTTCAGTGTCCTCAAAAAGAAGAGGCGCTGATGGGCCTTCTTGATCAGGCTGGTGGTGTTAACTGACCAGGACAGGTCCTCCAAGATGTGGGTCCCCAGGAATTTGAAGCTGGGGACACGTTCAACAGCTATGCCATTGATATGGATGGGGTCATGTGTCTCTTCCCTCTCCTTCCTGTAGTCCACTATGAGCTCCTTGGTTTTGCTGGTGTTAAGGAGCAGGTTATTGTCAGCGCACCAAGTAGCCAAGTGCTCAACCTCTGCCCTGTAATCTGACTCGTCGTTGTCCCTGATGAGTCCAATCACCGTGGTGTCATCTGCAAACTTTATGATGGCATTGGATCCATACATAGGCCTGCAGTCATGGGTGTAGAGGGAGTAGAGGAATGGGCTGAGCACACAGCCCTGTGGTACACCAGTGTTGAGTGTGATGATGGAAGAACGGGTGGGGCCTGACCTAACATGCTGGGGTCTGTTGGTCAGAAAATCCATGATCCAGTTGCAGGTGGAGGTACTGATTCCCAGGTCCCCAGGTTTAGTGAGCAACTTGGAGGGGATAACTGTGTTGAATGCTGAGCTGAAGTCAACAAACAGCATTCTTGCGTAGGTGTTCTTGTCATCCAGGTGTGAGAGTACATAGTGCAGCGCTGTAGAAACCGCATCCTCTGTACTCCTGTTGCTCCGGTAGGCGAACTGATGAGGGTCCAGTGTAGGGGGCAGGCCTTTTTTGAGCTGTGCCAAGACCAGTCGCTCAAAGCACTTCATGACTATGGGCGTCAGTGCCACAGGGCGATAGTAATTTAGGCACAATGGTGTTGAATGTTTCGGCACTGGTACTATTGAAGTGGTCTTGAAGCACGCTGGTACCACGGCCTGGGCCAGGGACAGATTGAAGATGTCTGTGAAGACCCCTGCCAGCTGCTCAGCGCATGCCCTCAGCACACGCCCAGGAATGCCATCAGGGCCAGCAGCCTTACGTACGTTGACATGACTCAGTGCGTTACGGACGTCGGTGTGGGTGAGTGTGAGGTGGTGGAGGTCATCAGAGGGTGGGAAATTGATGTTCTTTTCGTTGTTGTCCTTGTCAAAATGAGCATAGAAGTCATTTAGCTCATTGAGAAAGGGCACAGTCATGGCTATAGGTATGGAGTTGCTGGGCTTATAATCAGAGATAGCTTGAATGCCCTGCCACATACGTCGGGGGTCAGAGTCCCCAAAATGTTCCTCCACCTTCAGCTTGTAGCTGTGCTTGGCCTTCTTGATGCCCCTCTTCAGATCTGCCCTGGATGAACTGTAGGCCTGTGCATCACCAGATCTAAAGGCATTGTTACGTGCTTTTAGCAGAAGCCGCACTTCTCTGTTCATCCACGGCTTCTGATTTGGGTACGTGGTGATCTGTCTTTCCGTGGTGACACTGTCAATAGTGGTGTTGATATGGTCCAGGACTGAGTGGGTGTAAGAGTTGATGTTTATGTGGGAGCCACAGGTAGCCTGAGAGGTGAACATACTCCAGTCTGTGTTCCTAAACTTCTCCTGGAGTACAGAGTCAACCCCCTCTGGCCACACTTTGATGGTCCTCACTGATGGCTTCACCCGGTTGATGAGCAGGTGAAGATATCCGGCCTCTAATTATAAGTTAATTACTTATAATAATCCAACTTAACTCTTTAGGCCAATACAATACAAACTAGCAAATACTGTCACTGACATACTACTTAATCATGCACTGTGATCTGCCATTCCTTTATTTCTTAAACAATGGAAATGCATAGCAGGCAAATCTTCACTTCTTCATCCGTTTCATTAAACCTAACAGTTCTTTCATGGGGCAAAGATCTGATTGCACCCCTTGTTATCAGTTGTCAGCCCCACAAATAAGGCAAAGCTTGCAGACACGTCTCTCCAAGCTGCTGGATTTCGTCTTGACTAGAACCCGCTGAACCAGTCCTTTTCGTCCATTTATGTTTGCAGCACTCTCCCAAGCAACCAGGAGTTCCTTCGAGCATTATCATCCAGGATCATCATGATGTCGCTGTTATGTCCATAACCGAGACTTCGATAATGAGGCCAAAGGTGCAGTAGAACGTAACTTTATTCTCAAACTCACTGAACACAAAGGTGCTCCGTCTAGGCAGAGGTCTGGTCGTAAAGAGACCATTCCTCTTCCGCATTTGCCTTTTATACCCTGGGTGGTGGCGGAACCGGAAAAGTGTAGCCATCACCCACAACATAATAATAATAATATTTAATACATCACACCTCCCCCACCCCCCGTAGAAAAGTTCAAAACACAGACCATTTAGACCCACCAAAATTTGCAACCCGAACCACACACTAACAATAACTAGAACAACTGGGCCTATCCATGCACACAAATAACTAAAACTAGAGGGGGACAGGTGGACTACTGTCCCACCCCCATACGGCCAGACGGGTTAATCTGCCGTCTCCATTGTATTACAGTCCATAGGACAAGAAAAGCCGCTGTGTTCCTAATATAATACATAAAACAATCCCAAAACGTATGTACAAACAAGAAATACTTCAATTTACCAAACAAACCAGTCAATATGTACATTCACATCCTGCTGTGACAGCCCTCCCCCCAAGACACTCACCCCATAACCTGGGCAGAGCACACAGCAATCATGTATTAAATACAGTAGTACAAACATCGTTGGGCTTCTTTTCCTTCTCCTTTTTTTTTTCAGAGACAAACTGGGCAATTCACATAGCAGCTGCGTGTGAAACATAACTATGCGGCTTGAGCAATTCACACATATTAGCATTTCGACACAAACCCCCCTTGATACAAGTTGCTCTCTTTTTTTTTAAAAATGGGCACTTAACACAGCCACTTTTATGCATCAACTACATTGACAAAACAACAACGCAGCCTGGGTAGTGCACACATTAACATTACAGCCATTAACATGTTAATAATTCAAACTAGAACACATCGCCCCTCTACCACCATACAGTCTTGATGGGGAAACCACCTCCTGGAGACCCGTCCGGCGGGTCCCGTCCAGAGCTTCTGCTTCGCTTTGCCCCTGGAGATGAACCATGTCAGAGCCTCGACACCTCCTTCTCCTTAATGGCACACCGTAGCTTGTTAGGGTGTCTCCATGAGCCATCGGACACTTGAAGATAACCGTCCTTCCGAATGGCCACCACCTGTAGCCGTCCCTGGTCTTCTCATCGTTTCCACTTGCCGTGAACCCCTCCTAGCAGAGCCTCCTCCCTGGGTCGAACCATGCCAGCGACCCCCAGGGGAGCTTGACTCGGGTTCCAATGTCCACGACGTCTAGCCCGGGCCTCCTCTCTGGGTTGAACTGCTCCAGTGACCCCTCGAGAAGCCCAACTTGGCCTCCAGTGTTCCTGTGTGACACCTCGGTCCACCGTGCCAGCTGGTCCTGCCCCGCTCTCTTTCATATGTGACACTGGCAAAACTGTTGTAGCCCCTTGCTTCTCGGTACCTCCCGCCGGAACTTCGGAAGCAGAGGGAGCCATCTTCACAGCTCTACCCGCCGTCATGGGCATTTCACCATGCCGCCCAGTTCTCACATCCACATGAGATGGCATGAGACTATGTGCAGTGTGCAAATGAGCAATGTACAAATTAGCAATCAGTGTGAGAATTCCTCTGTGTTAAGCAGTGTGCCCTGATAATACTCAGTGGACTGTACAATGATAATTTAGCAGCTGAAATGATATGGACGTGAGACAGGGTGAGACTATGTACAATGTGCAAATGAACAATGTGCAAATTTAGCATCCAGTTTGCACAATGGAATTTTGTTTGACTTTGTTCCACTTTTGGTGCTCTTGGAGGATGGGGAAATACTCCTTCATCCATCTCCTCCAAAATAAATCTGCCAGGTACTGAGCTTGCCTCCATCTCGGGGCGGCAGTGGCTCAGGAGGTAGAGCAGGTCGTCCAGTAACCGCATGGTTGGCGGTTCAAATCCCGCTCTCCCCGGATATCCTGCTGTTGTGTCCCTGGGCAAGACACTTCACCCCCAATTGCTCCTGGTGGATCTGGAAGTGCCATGTTAGGTAGCATGCCACCATCAGTGTGTGAATGGGTGGATAGCAGGATCTGTAAAGCACTTTGGTCATCAAGAGATGAGAATAAAAGCGCTATGTAAGTGAATGCCATTTACCATGCCATCTCCAGCGTGAATAGTAATCTTCTCTGCTGAACAGACCAGGTGTGTAGATGCCAGCAGAACCAGCTATACATTTTAAAGTTGATTTAATAAATTTGTGTTAAAAATGAAAAAGAATTTATATTTGATAAAATATTTATTTATTTAAAAAAATATAAATATGAGAAAATGTTAAAAAGAGATGCATCCAAAAGGGTTTTGTTACTGTTTAGAAGGTGGAACTAATTTCTGTGTTTGGGTTAGAACCTTATTTTGTGTTACACTTTCTTGCCACTATGAGGCAGAGCTGAGCAAAGAGTTTACCAGCTGCAAGGGATGTGGTTTTAAGTTAAGTTGTGCATCGTTTTTGTCATGAGAATTGGAGTTACTGAAGACTGGAAACCCTCTTTTATCCCCCTTTGAGATAATGCAGCCAATGATGTATGCATATCCTATTTTTTCTACATTTCTGCAAGTAGTGACGTGACTGCTAATCAGCGGTGGTGATCTACCGGATTTAAGTGCCATTCATACCACACACCATAAAAATAGCCTATAGGGCCGTCCACACAATGGCATGTATGCTGCATCAGTGAGCAGTGAACAAATGAATTAGTGCAAGCCCAAATGCAGGTGAAGCTGACATGTTTATTAAACAGAATGGGGAAAACACAAAATACACAAAATGTCCAATTAAGACATTAGAGGGTTAGTAGAGATGGATGACCAGCTACAAACTCCGTTGACAAGCCCCACGCACTCCCAGGGCGGAATTGGGAAGCGGAGAAGGAGGGCTATAATAGTGAAAAGAGGACTTACATGCAGGGTCGGAGCAACTGGCTCTGGAAAACAACTCCATACACTGTCCGGGGAAAAGAGGTGAACCAACAGGAACGAGTCTGGTCATCAAAGGTTGACTATTGCCGCCACACTGAGTGCATCCACCGATCAACATAAATACTCCAGCGCTAATGATGTCAAGTGGATGCAGGAGTGTGGCTGAGCAGGTGCATGAGGGAGTGTCAGAGTATGTGAGTGAGGATGAATGTGTGTGTGTGTGTGTGTGTGTGTGTGTGTGTGTGTGTGTGTGTGTGTGTGTAAATGTGGAAACAGGTGATGGCAGTCAGCTGATAGGTGCCTGGCAGAGAGAGGTGAGAGGAGGGCTGTGGCTGTAGACTGGCAGAGGAACCGATAATCTGCCAGCTGAAAAAGATAACAATCAGAAGCTAAAGCCACAGGTCATGAAACGGGGCAGGAAACAACAGCCCCGTTCTTGACAGAGCCCCCCCCCCCCCCAAGAGGTGGATACCAAACACCCACCATACCATCAAAACAAAACAACCCCCCCCCCCCCAAACCCCTCACAACTACCCAGGCCTGGAGGTGGGGGAAACAGGTCAGGAGGGAATTAACCAATGGGAAAAACCAATGTAACACAGGAAAAAACAAAAACAAAACTGCCCAACCCCAAGTAAGTTTAACCCTCCCCAACCCAAGAGTCCCAAAGTTCAGGGGGCTGGCCAACATCCCAGGGCCAGGTGGCCTACCCAAGTCCATCACCAGCCGGACCGCCAGGGAAAATGAGTCAGGTGGCGTGTCTGGGAAAATTGGCCACCTAACCCAACGGCACAATCTATTAGGCGGCCGGCTGGAGTTCTTCAGCCATCAGGCCAGGTGAGACAGACCGGGAGGCAACATCCCCACAGAGAAACCCAGTCCTTCGGGTGGCTGGCCTGCATAGTTAAGCTACCAGGACTGGCGGTGTGAGCGAGGAGGCGACCTACCCACTGGGAGGCTGAAAGGTGGGTGGCCAAACCAGGAAAGTGGAACCCCAGTGGCTTCCAGTGGCAGGACCTGGTTGGACCACGGCGAAGCCTGGCAGAGGAGGAAGGTACACCCCGAGGTCCTCAGGAAAGGAGAACAAGACTTTAGTGTCCCCCAGGTGGCTGGCCACACCCTCAGTGGTCCCGGCTTGGGACTGGAGCTCGGCTGCACCCATGGCGGGCCCAGGCTGGGTCATGGCTGCACCCACGGTGGTCCCGACCTGGGACAACGTTGCACCAGTGGTGACCCCAGTCTGGGGTCTCATTGCTCCCGCAGTGAGCCCCGATTGGGCCATGGTTGCACCCATGGTGAAGTCTGGCTGGACCCCTGCTGCACCCACGGTGGGACCCGGCTGGGTCACTGCTGACCCCAAAGCCGCTTTAACCGTGGGCCAGCCAACCCGTATGAGCACCCAACCCAGAAGGCGGTCAATTACGTGCACCCTAGGCTGGAGCAGAGCACCCATAATAACCTCCTCGGCAGGGGAGGCCAGACCCACAGTGACCTCCAGTGGCAAGCCTGGATCCTCGGACTCGTCTGGCAGTGTTAGACTTTCTCCGGCGACCCTGGAAGACGACTTAGACAAAGATAAAAAAGGGTCATGGTCGCCTGCAGCGGCGGAGCCCAGCAAGGCGAGCTCAGACGCAGCGGTTGGCTGTGCCTGGCTCTCCTCACCAAGAGCTAGGCAAAAATGCTCAATAACAGAAAGGAGAAAAACAAAGGAGAGCACTTGCCTTAGCCCAAGCTCCACCGCTGTCCAGGACTCTGATGATCCGGGTGATGTACTCACAGGCTTGGCCTCCTAAGGTTCAGTTTACGCGCTGACTCTGCTGCGGTGGCCTCCGCAGCAGGCATGATGGTTTCTGCAGTCTTGGTTTCCCCAGCTGTCATGACTCACGCTGGTGATTCCTCCGGTGTGGTGGCTGGGATCTTGTTCTCCGTTGCTATGCGGGAACAATCCTCCCGGACCTCTGGCTCCTCGTGGTCCTGACTGCTCGGCTCCGGTACCGGCGGGCACACAAAGGAAACAGAAGGAAGCAGGGAGAGGGCTGGTGAACAGTTTAAAACAGCAGCAGGTGGGGAAAACTCAGGGGGCTGCTTTCCCTGTGTCTCCCTACCAGGAATCAGGCAAGACATTTCATTATTTATAGGAATGAAATGACAATTAACTTGCCTGTCTCTCCGGGTAATGATGTTGGCTGCTGCTGTTTGGGCGTTGTCATCCTTCCGTCCAAAAAAGGCGGTGTTTGGCCCCTCTATTGACAGTTTAGGAGCCGCCCCTCTCGCCACAGGAATGGAAGCCACCGGTGAGGAAAACAAGCACCCCTCGACCATCTGCAGGTTCACCGAGGGAAAGGTCCTCGCAGCGGATAGGGAGGAAAGTCTTGCAGACGAAACTGCCCAGGCAGGAACACGTGGATGAGGCTCAGCTGCAGGGATAACTGGGCTTGGTGTGAAGAAGGATACAGTTGGCGGGGCTGGATAATTCCTCCGGAAAACTGGGGCCAGATGATGTTGACGCTGCCGACCTGGCTGTGGCCATCTTGGAGCAGGAGATGGAGCGGAGGAGAAGATGGCCGCCGGCTGAGAAGGGCATCTCTGCTTGGGCTTGCTGCGGAACGCCCTTCTCTTCAGGTCAGGGAAAACCGGCTTGAGCATGCAGACGGAGGACAACAGCTCAGCGTATTGAGGGTAATTCCAGAGGCCACGGTGAGCCCCCAAAATCCTCAACGCCCCATTCAGGCAGTCCAATCTTTCTCCGGGGCTGTAGCCGTAGGCGTCCTTGGCGTCTAACAGGAACTCCCGGATGGATATGGCTGCCCACTCCTCCTCTACGCTGGGATGTCCCGCCACTCGTCTGCTTCTGCCAGCGTGAGAATGGTGCCTTGAGGACATCATGCTCCAACAGGTAGGAAAAACACAAAAAGGGTGAAAAAATGTCACACCACTTCACTGCTGGGCTCTAGCTGGTGGCGGCAATCTGTCATGAACGCTGCGTCAGTGCGCAGTGAGCAAATGAATTAGTGTGAGCCCAAATGCAGGTGAAGCTGAGATGTTTATTAAAAAGAATGGGGAAAACACAAAATACACATAATGTCCAACTAATACAGTAGAGAGTTAGTAGAGATGCATGACCAGCTACAAACTCTGTTGGCAAGTCCCACATGCTCCCAGGGCGGAACTGAGAAGCGGAGAAGGAGGGCTATAATAGTGAAAAGGGGACTTACATGCAGGGTCGGAGCAACTGACTCTGGAAAACAACTCCATACACCGTCCGGGGAAAAGAGATGAACCAACAGGAGCGAGTCTGGTCATCAAAGATGGACTATTGCTGCCACACCTGAGTGCATCCACTGACCAACATAAATACTCCAGCGCTAATGATGTCAAGTGGATGCAGGAGTGTGGCTGAGCAGGTTCATGATTGTCAGAGTATGTGAGTGAGGATGAATGTGTGTGTGTGTGTGTGTGTGTGTGTGTGCAAATGTGGAAACAGGTGATGACAGTCAGCTGATAGGTGCCTGGCAGAGAGAGGTGAGAGGAGGGCTGTGGCTGTATACTGGCAGAGGAACCAATAATCTGCCAGCTGAAAAAGATAACAGAAGCTAAAGCCACAGGTCATGAAACGAGGCAGAAAACAACAGCCCCGTTCCTGACACACAAAGCATGTTAAAGATAACTTTAGCTATAACATTATAGTTTTAAAAATCTTTACCTTTTTGTTGTAGAGCTCTGTTTTTCTGCGCACTCGTTTGTTGAGCTGCAGATCCACTCTGGTTTCCCCAAAGGTTTAAAAGTACTGTTGCTTGTCCAGCTGGTGGCTGTGCTTTGGTGCCTTGCTGCTGCCTCAGTTAAGGCCCTGTCACACCTAGATGATTTAGGCAGTATTTGCAAAATGTATGAAAAATTTGGAGAATACGCTGAGGTACATGAATCAGTTATGGCTCAGTTCTGTCTAAGTTAAGAGCACGCTAAAGCACGCTGGTATATGGCATTGTTCACCAACCTCTTCTGATAATTAATTTTCAGCATGCTGAAAATTTTCCGACGTATCCAGCCTATGGCTGATGTGTCCTGCATTTGCAAGCAAGTTTCAAGCAAGTTTCCTGGAGTTTCTCTGAACTCTAGCATGAACAGATAAGACTGTGCATACCGGCAACCTAAGCAAGCAAAGTCTAGTAGCAGTGGAGAGTGAATCCAACCAAGTGCATACATTTAATGCAAGTTAAATGTGAAGAAGTGGTGCAACCTTGTCAATTGCTTTAAAGGGACTCTATAAGTGCTAAAGGTTTTAAGTGAAAAAAAAAATATCAGTGAAAGTACACCCTATAAGGTTTAAACTAACACATCATAATCATGACTTAGAAATTAGCATTTGTAAAGGGATACAAGGAGCTGTTTTTGTGAGCACAGTCACTCCATAGTGGGCAAGCAATAGTGGGAAAAGGGACCTGTCATCAGAAAACATCTGCAATTATGCATCAGGAGGAGTTATGGTAAGGTTTTCATAACTGTCACGGAAGGGAAGTTGTGACATGTCCAGAGCAACATAATTCGACAACTGTGGGGCTGAGCTATCAGAAGCATGTATAGGCCTGTAATATAGCATAGTTGAAACAAACATTTTAGAAATCATGTGCCTAATTATAGGGAGGATGCAGCAGCTGCAGAACATCAGCAATATCAGCACAATGAGCAACCCCATGCCAACATGGATAAGCCAGTGTTGCCATCCCCACTAAAAAACCAGTCGTACAAGCCCCCACCTTGGACATGATCTCGAAGAGAGGCGTCCTGGAGTGTGCTCAAATTCTGAATGGCCTGAGCAATGAGCCCACTATCCTCATCGTGAGAGGGTATATAGGTGCAGCAAGAGGAGTCTATTACCGTGCACACTCCTCCCTGAGAGGCCGTAAGCTGATCCAGAACCATACGGTCCTGGAGTTCCATGAGCCGTAAAGCCCGCAGTTTGGCTCTAATACCCTCAAGGGCTTGAAGAGTGAAATTGGCAAAAAGACTCAACCTGTAATCTAAAGCTTCCATTCGCAGCATGACTTTCCCTACTCCTAACCAAGGAAAAAGTGACAAAAGTGATCTTTTGGGCATCTGTCCATAACTTATGATCTTTGGGGACATCTGTACCCCAAATAGAATCGTGCCTGGCAATAGCCTGTCATTTGGACCTATGCCGGGTAGAGAGATTGGCCGTTATGAGGAGGGAATGGCTAGCTGGGCATACTGGAGCACAGCGTCCAAGCCACCCAGGGGGCAAGTCCTGAAATACATATGAACCACACAAAATCGGACTGAGGCATAGTGCCCAGGACGTCCGGTACAGTAAAATATGGTTTACACATGGCGTGGGGTGCAGCTTGGGTGTAATTTAGGGCATTGTTAGAATTTGCTGTACATGGTGAATGAACGGTCACACAAAATCTTTTTGGTATTCTGCCCATTTTGACTGTGGTAGAGCTGAAAGTAAAATTATTCGCATAACACTCAAACTTAGAATGCAGGGGTATGAAAACCGGACCGTATAGAGGCACATTCTTTGTGTTATTTAAAAGAAGTAATTTAGAAAACTTGCGGCCTGCATTTGTAAGTGGGGAGGGCAAATATTGGCCCATCTTAGTCATCAGTGAGATATTCAGAATGGTAGGGGAGTGTGTGGAAGTGAGTATATCTGGGAAGAGGTCTGTATAATTGCATGGAACGGGTATGATATTAGGATTGGTTGTGGCTAAGGGCATCCTGGTGCACACATAGCAATCAGTGGCATTCTGGCTTTTTGCAAGGAACTTAACGTACTGACACCAGGAATTAAAATGATAGGCGTTGGTGAGGTTTTTACCCCACCCCAGGGAAAAAAGATACTCATCCAGTACTAACTTGGAATTTGGCTCATGTAGGGCCCATCTAACTACCCTAGGATGGCTCTTGGTCTGTGACCTACAACAACAGATCAACATACACATAATAAATCCTAGCAAATACATAAAGAGCACAATCATAGTCCAGTTCCTGTAACACCTCTGGCGTCTTTGGCAATGATCCTCTTCAGCAGCCTCGTGCTGCAACAAATGTTCGTTTCCCTCTTCATCCATCTCCATTGGCGATCTGGTGAGGAACCTGGTCAAACTCCCTTCTTCCTGTGATAGGGCTTGTTTCTCTGTTGCAAAACGCTATGCTGGACACCAGAGGCGCCGTCTACGAACCTTTGCACAGGTAAACAAGTAGGCTATCACCGCCGGTCTGAGGGTGTTAGGGATTAAACCGGAGGGGGGAGGCTCGAGTATCACTTAATCATCTGCTTCTCGTCCTAGTCTACAACATGGGGTGGTGATTATGGCTAATCACTCGCATCTGCTTCAATTCCTTTCTCTGGTCTGGTTTCTTCTGGCTTGACTCCTGGGACCTTCCTGCAATGCGTTGCATGAATCCACGTTGCCCTCTCAGTGATTTTCACAGCCGTGAACGTCGTCAAAAGGACTTGGTATGGGCCCAACCACCGTTTGCTGTGCCAATTCTTCCGTTTGAGGCTCTTAACCACCACCCAGTCACCTGCTCTTATGTCATGAAGGAGCCCCTTGGCAGGTCTGGGCAGGGCAGCTTTTACCTGTTGAGAAATGTTTTGCTCTTGGCAGGACAAAGCAGAGCAATAAGATAACATGGCATTCTCAAAAAGTGAAGTGGTTAGAAGAGGCAGTATCTTTCTTTCCATGGAGAAACCTAGAAAGGGAGGGCGGGCAAACAAAATCTCAAAGGGTGACATGTTATACTTCTTCCTGACTCGCATGTGCATGTACATGAGTGCTAATGGGAGACACCTAGTCCAAGGTAGGGCAGTCTCGTCCTCAAGTTTGGCAAGTTTGTTTTTCAAAGTGCCATTTTCACACTCAAGAGCACCACCTGATTGTGGGTGGTAGGCACAATGTTTTCTCAAATCAAAGCCCAATGTAACACTCAAGTTGGTCAGTGCTTCATTTACAAAATGTCTACCATTGTCACTGGAGATTTTCTTTGGTATTCCCCATCTGGGAATGATTTCTGACAGTAATGCTCTGGCCACAACAGTGCTTGTTGCATGTTTGGCTGGAAAGGTCTCTACCCATTTGGACCACATGTCAACCATTACCAGACAGTAGACTGCTGGGGTCAATTCGATAAAATCCATCATGAGATGTTGGAAAGGTCCTGCAGGTGGCGGGTGAGCTGCTGGAACCTGTTTGTGGACATTGTTAGTGGCACAGATTAGACACTTTTTGCAAAAATTGTCAGCATAAACAGTGAAACTGGTAGTAAACCAATTTGCATGCAGTGGTTGTATCATCCCTTCTCTTGACACATGGTTCCTCCCATGTGTCAATTTAGCAAAATGATGGAAAAAATGAGCTGGCAAGCAAGGGAGAGAATTTATACCCCTCCATACGCCGGCCCGATCTTTGTGACAACCTTTCTTGGTCCACTTCTGATGTTCCTGTGAAGATGAAAGAGATTACATAGAAATAAGGCAATCAATAGGTGTTAGTGAAGAGGAGGAAGGAGGGGGAGGGGAGAGAGAGAGAGGGGGACCATGAGTGGCAGAGAAAGAGAGTGCCGCAACCTTTGCTGCTGCATCGGCACGAGCATTGCCTCGAGAAACAGGGTCCGAGGATGAAATGTGGGCGGTGCATTTGCACACTGTCACAGAGGAGGGAAGGAGAATAGCATCAAGAAGGCGGGAAACATAAAAGGAGTTCTTTATTGGTGATCCTGCTGATGTGAGGAACTTTTGCTCACACCACAGTGCACCAAAATTATGAACTACATCAAAGGCATAGCATGAGTCAGTGTAAATGGTAGCAGATTGACCCACAGCATAAGTGCAGGCATCTGCCAGGGCAACAAGTTCTGCAGCCTGTGCAGAAAGATGAGATGGCAAGGAGCCAGAAAGCAATGTACAATGGTCATCACACACTGCCCAACCCACTTTGTTGTGGCCTACAGAGGGATCAACAGATGCAGAGCCATCAACATACAGAACAAGGTCTGGGTTTGGCAGTGGAGTGTCAGAAAGGTCAGGTCTGGGAGAAGTAACAAAGTCAAGCAAAGATAAATAGTCATGGTCACAGTCTGTGTCATCATCACAAGAAGGTGGGGGGAGATTGGTGGCATGGTTAATTGACTGTGCACAGGGTTTGACAGTAAGGTTTGGTGATTGAAGGAGGGTAGAATGATATCTAAGCCACCTTGCATGGGAAAGATTTGATGACTTCTGCTCAGTCAGAAGCAGTGCAACAGCATGAGGAACATACAGAGTGAGAGGAGAATACAAAACAATGTCTCGGGATGCCTCTACAGCACGTTCTGCCGCAGCTGCAGCCACAGCCCAGAGACAGAGTGGAAGCCCTGCTGCAACAGCATCCAGATTGCATGAGTATTACGCAACTGGGTGAAGTCTGTCGCCGTGGGGCTGCCGGAGAATGGAGGTCATGCATCCGGATTTCTCATCAACATACTGAACAAAAGGTTTAGATGGATCAGGAAGTAAAAGTGTTGGAAGAGCCAAATGAGCTTTCTTCATGTTTTCAAAGGAGTCATCAGCAGCAGGTGTCCACTCAAGAGGGAAGTGTGATGGACCCTTTGATGGAATGATGTCACGCATTGGTCTCTCAATGCATGAAAAATCAGGAATAAAAGAGCGGCACTAAGAAGCCATACCAAGGAAGAAAGGAGCTCCTTTTTTGTTTTTGGTCTGTTCATATGACAGATGGCCTGTGCGCATTTCGGAGAGAGAGATTTGCCTTGATTGGAAATTTTGTGGCCCAAAAACGTGACCACTGGTTTGCAAAATTGCAATTTTGACCTTGAAGCCTTGTGGCCTTCTGCGGCAAGGTGACACAAAAGCTTCAAGGAGTCAACTTGGCATTGTGCTTCATTTGCCGTGCACAGCAAAAGGTCATCGACATATTGAATCAAGACAGAGCCTTCTGACAGTTGAAGAGAGCTCAAAGAATCCTTGAGGGCGGCGTTATAAATGGTTGGACTTTCACAGTAGCCCTGGGCCAGTCTGGTGAATGTGTAGAGAGCCCCATTGAATTGGAATGTGAACCAAAACTGTGAGTCTTTGTGGACTGGAACGCTGAAAAACGCATTTGACAAGTCCACCGCTGTAAAGCAGGTTGAATTTGGAGGAATTTGAGTCGAAATGGTGTGGGGGTTGGGGACTACAGGTGTACTTTGGACAATGGCACCGTTGACAGCCTGGAGGTCTTGAACAAAACGCCATTCAGCAGGTTGGCCCTTATCTCTGATCTTTTTCACTGGAAAAATTGGTGTACAAACAGGAGAATTGGGGGCTGGGACCACTATTCCTTCTTTTAGAAGTGATTCAAACACTGGAGTGATGCCATCACGTGCCTCAGGCCTGAGCGGGTACTGCATGCATTGTGGTCTGAAATCAGACTTTGGGGTAATAACCACCGGAGGGCAATTTTTTACAAGCCCTACGTCACATTTGTGCGCAGCCCACATAGATGGTGGAGCACATGAGAGCATGTGATCTTCCTGACTCTGTACAGAGGGCAGAGCAACAGGTTTCATCCATCTGTACTGCCTGTCATCATCCAAAGTTTGGATGAAGTGCTCACAGGGAAGTGAAACCATGCACTCTGCCTGAAACATCTGCAGGGAGGGGGAGAATGAAACCGTAGTGAGGCCAGCATGGGGAAGTGGTGATGATAAAACTCAATCATCAGCGTGGTGAGCAGCATGGGCTTGTGCGCCCATTTCATTCCATGCTGAGGATGAGGTTTTTTTGAGTGAAACGTGGGTAGCTGTGTGGAACTGAAAACATGGAAAACATGTAAGGTGTGAGTGCAATCAGTAAAAAACTGAGGTCAGCGGTCCATACAATGTGTATTGTTTGTAATGGTTTAGACTCAACTTGTAACCATTGTTTTTCATACTCTACATCAGGGCCCTGTGAGAGATGTGATGTGCAATGTGTTTTATGTGGTGGCATGGAAGCTGTAGCATGTGGCGAGAGCTTCTTCCCCATTTCAACCAAATGGAAGTTCTGCTCTTCATCTGTCAGTGCCCATTCATAAATGTACAGCAGAGATGGAATGTTGAGGAAGGTTGAGCTGGGAGTTTCAATTTGAGTTCCCTGTGGTGTGCAGAAAAGCGAGAGTGACAGTCTGCACATTAAGTCTCTGCCTAACAAACTGAAGGGGCACTGAGGTGAAAATAGGAAGTTATGAGTGAATGTTTTCCCATCCACCATACATAGCAATGGTTCAGTAAAAAACTCATGTGTGAAACCTCCACTTGCTACTTGTGATGCAAGTGAATGAGAGGTAAGGGAGGCTTTAACCCAGAATTATATGACAATACTGAATTTGTGGCCCCAGAATCCACCATAAAATCTACCATTTTCCCTGATACCTCAACAGGCAGAATTGGTAAATCTCTGAAATAAGAAGTAGAATATGATGCAAGTGTCATTGCTGTGTGCTCAGTATGAGACATGTGTGTGGCTGCAGCGTGATTTTTATTAGCAAGCATATGTGCGGTGTCTTCTGGGGGTGAAGGTATAGTGGTCACACATTGCCCAGTGTTATCTGCCTGGCGTCACTGCTGTTGTTGTTGGGGCTGAAATTGTTGCTGAAGAGTTTGTGAGGACTGGGCAGGGCTCTGACCGCGCCATGTTCCACGGGTGCTTCGTTGGAAATTGCCTCTGCCCCGGCTGCGTCCACGTTGGCTTAACTGCCCAGCCGATCTGTAGCCACTGCGACCCTGGAGCTGTGGACACTGCCTCATCCAATGTCCCTTTTGGCCACAGTTAAGGCATTGAATGGGGCCAAAGATTGCAGCCGAGTGCTGCTGTGGTGGCATGGGCACCCACTGGGCCATAGTAAGCAGGGTCTTGTCCAGCTGGTCTTCCTTGGCCCTGTTTCTCTTCTTAGAGTTTGACTCAGTCTTGCGGTGGTGGTGTTCAGCATGGCGGAGTACTTCCGCGCAGCTCACTTTTTCCCATCCAATGCAGGTCTGTTTAACGTTCGCTGCCAAACTTGGCAACAGTCCTGCCATAAACCACATGTTAAGGTGTGTGCCACAGGTGCCCTTATCATCCATGTAGTTGTCATCCTTTGGTGGGGCAATTCCTGCAGCTCCGTTAAACACCTTTCAAAGTCTGTGGAAATAGTCCCCTGTGTTTCATCATCTTTCTGTCTGCAATCAGCCACCTTTGTGAGATTGGAAGTTTTCTGACATACCTCATGGATAGCCTGCTCCAAAATGTCCAAGGCATTCTTGTAGTCGCCGTTCTTAGAGCTGCTCCAATCCTGGTCCCCAGGACGCACATCTTCCTTGAATACTTTCTTCCCTCCTCTCCTGCCTTCCTGATCTATTCCCAGCTTTGCAATGTTGCGTTTTTGTCTGTGTTTAGTCGCTCTTCTTCTGCTGAATCTTAATCTAAACGGAAATTATGGATTTGGAAGCGGCTTAAATGTGCTATTGTCACTATTTTTCAACAAGAATTGGGCCAAGGGGGAGCCCAAGAATTGGAACCTGCGAGGAGACTCATGGACATTGGAATTCATGCGTCTGTGGAAACATTATTGGTTATGATCTCAGGACTTCTATTTTTGGCTGTGGAGTTCCCTGATGCATCAGAAATTGAAGGAAGGTGAGAGAGCTGATCAAAGTGGACCCGGCAAGCTCCTTCATCAAATTCGACCAGTTGGGGAGGGCACGAGTAGCGGCAAATGGTGAACTGAATGACAGTGATTCAGTGGAGGAATACATCTGGAGCCCTGTGCTCTCCATGGAAAAACAGTTTAAGCCTGCACATATAATGGAAGCACAGAATTACACGGGTGAGGACAAATTCTACTCTCTGAGTGCACTGTGCTGATTTGATTTGACCTTGTTTGCCCCGTGTTTACATTCCTCCTGATTGAGATAAGCGGAAGGACCGGCTCTTATGTCTACCCAAACAATCGATTGGATTGGACCCTCAAGGACAATGCCCATGTGCCTTCTGCAAGCAAGAGAGATAGACTCTGGACTTGTTTATAAGTCACATGATTATAACATCTATCCACTGCCAGGAGGCGCCCTCTGCTGCTCACTAACAACTGTTACATTTACACTACACAATGCATACAACATTACATGCATACAATACACTGCCTCTCAACTTTTGTGTGTGATCTCCTGCTAAATGTCTGTTAAATGTGCATTGAGGTTTTTTTTTGCCTGCAATCAAAATTTCGCTCACTTGCCGAGCGTCATTCTGATAAAACATGTTTTTTTCTCTCGCCTACTGTGTCATATCCATTCTCTTTTTCTTTTTTCCTTTCTTCTTTATGACTGGCGCCTAGCGGCTGCCCCGGCCTTGGATGCGCTCCGCAGAGCGTCCCCAAATGCCAAGTCACGTTTCGTTACCTTGTATTCATACATGTGTAATGACAATAAAGTTGAATCTCATCTCATCTCATCTCATCTCATAAGCTTGGCCATGTTCGTTGGAGTGCACTCCTGTGCTATCACCCTTCGCAGTTCAAAGAAGGTGGGCTGGTATGTTGCACAAAATGCTCCCAGCTGTTCACAAAAGTGCATGGGATCATTCTCCAACTGGGGCAGGGTGGCAGCAAATTTAGGTATGTCTTCTGTCGCCCAAGGCCTAAATACAAGTTGTGGGCCAGATGGTCCCATAACCTCTACCATGGGCATTGTAGACTCCAGAAGCTGCTCATCCTCTGCTTTCAGTGGGGAGTGTTGATCACGGTGCTGTGTGTTAGGCAATGAGTCGTGAATAGAAGGCTGTAGAAGATTTCTAAGTTCTCTGTTTGGCTTTTTCCTGACCACCTCTTGCTCTGTCTCCTCAAGGGCTGGCATGTTTGGATCAAGAGGGGGTAGAAAAGGGTATGAATCATCTTCTCTGTTCACAGCAAATGGACCAGGCAGTGCTGGGTACAATGTGGCTGTGAAAGGATTAGTAGGGCAAGGTTGGGGTGGGATGGGTCAATCATGCTTGTATGGTGGCAGTACAGGGTCCCCAGCAGTGTGTAAAAATTGTTTTTGTGTAGTATGTGAACTTTCTCTGTCTTTCTTCTTCTGTTCATTATCCTTTCTGTTCTGTTCCTGCTTATCCCTACGTGCTTTTGCCTCTGTTAACCACATTTCATCCGCGCCCTTCTCTGCCTGCAACCTTGCCAACTTCTCTCTGTTCTTCTTACTCTGCTTCCTCTTTGTCTGTACCTTCTGAATCTCACCATTTATCCTATCCCTTAGTGTGCTAATAACCTCCACAGAGAAAGACCCTCCAGCAGGAAATCCACTCTCACAGATCCATTTTTGCAAAAACTCAACACTCTCAGGACCATAGTTGTCAGTCATATATTTCACCTTTGGGCCACTCATGCCAGAGCAGTCCTGTTTGGTCTTTGACTTAGAAGACCCCATATTTATTTATGGACCAATACAACAGTCACCTGTCACAAAATGTCTTAAGTGCCCAGTATGACGTGTTCTATTATCAACCACTGGTTACCGCCAGTGCGTCTCACTGTGTCTCAGACTATGTCCCCAAAAACCTGTTTATAACAGGTACTGTACACTGCCTGTAGTGGGACTCTAACCCACTATATGTACACAGATATTGGTCCAGTAAGGTGAATTAGACAACTGACAATGTACCAGTACAATTTGCATAAAGGGCACAATAAAACTTACTTACTTTAACTTTAGGAGACTTGTAAAATGGATTCTTCTGGATAGTGTGACACCCCTTTGCCGCCGCCACACTCCGTCGCCAAACTGGGCGAAAAAGAGCTGAACTCCATTTGGGGTGATCAACCTGCGCTGACGAACGAAGGTGGGCAATCAACTATCCCACTTCTGACACCAGAAATGTAACCGAATTTATTTGGAATGCCCTTTTAGGTCCTGGAGGCAATGATCAGTCAGATCTGTGAGATGAATAGCCGTTTATTTGCTGCAGCAAAGAATGGAGAGGAGAACAGGAATCTGATGATTTCAGCCATTGCCCCGCTGAAAGCAGGAAACATCAGCCTCTTTATAGCAAATCACTACTTCCCCATATTGGGGAAAGAATAAACACTCAGCGAGTTCAAAAACAGCAGTGCACAGAGGCCTTTGACTCATGTTTACACAATGATGGTCAAGAGGTCATTTTCTGAGAAGACACTATCACATGCTGGCTATATAAATACATGACAGTTTGTACAGATGGAAAGAGCTAATTCCAGACAAACAGAAGGCCCCTGAATCATCAATTGCACCACAAGTGAAACACATGAACAGTACTTTTCTATATGGGTTAAAAGTCACAGTAAATTTCCACCACATGGTGCTTTGTACATGTTTCTAAGTTGAAATCTTTGTTTATTTAGTCTCTTTACTTATTTATAAGCTGTTTAAAGGGGTAAGGTATAAGAAGTAATTGTTACATATCGCTCTGCGAGCCATAAATGAGAGCCAAGGGCTGACCGGTGAGTTTGCGTTGTTTATTGGCAAATAAGGGAAAGGAACAAAGGAACAGGGCCTCGTGGGGCCAAAACACAAACGATCATACAATGGTACACACTTACGAGCAATGATGAATGACGAGGGGGGGCTGGCGCCGGACGAAGGGGATCCAGCCTTACCCACGCCGGATAATAGTGCAAGGTCACAGCCCTGAACAATCAGGGCTGCTCCCTTAAATAGTGGTCGACAGCGCCTCAGCTGATGAGAGGTAATTGGCCTCCAGCCGTCCCATAGAGCTTGACAGCTGGAGGCCTGCTGAGACACTGTCAAAGTAAGAGCTGGGCTGAGGAAGAATAAGGTCTGAGCGCCGGTAAAAACGGCGGATGTGACAGTAATCCATCCATCCATCCATCTTCTACTGCTTTTCCGGAGGTCCGGGTCGCGGAGGCAGCAGTTCAAGCAGAGAAGCCCAGACTTCCCTCTCCCCAGCCACCTGCTCCAGCTCTTCAGAGGGGATACCAAGGCGTTCCCAGACCAGCTGGGAGACATAGTCTCTCCACTGAGTCCTGGGTCTGCCCCGGGATCTCCTCCCAGTGGGACGTGCCTGAAACACCTCAAGTGGGAGGCGTCCAGGAGGCATCCTAATCAGATGCCCGTACCACCTCAACTGACTCCTTTCAATGTGGAGGAGCAGCGGTTCTACTCTGAGCTTCTCCCGGATGACTGAGCTCCTCACCCTATCTCTGAGGGTGAGTCCAGCAATCCTACGAAGAAAGCTCATTTCAGCCACTTGTATCCGCGATCTCGTTCTTTCGGTCATTACCCAAAGCTCGTGACCATAGGTGAGAGTAGGAACGTAGATTGACTGGTAAATCGACAGCTTTGCCTTAGAACTAAGCTCCCTCTTCACCACAACAGACTGGTACAACGTCCGCATCACTGCAGATGCTGCTCCAATCCGTCTGTCGATCTCTCGCTCCATTCTCCCCTCACTCGTGAACAAGACCCCAGGATACTTAAACTCCTCCACTTGGGGCAGGAGCCTGTCCCCAACCCGGAGAGGACAATCCACCTTTTTCCGGCTGAGGACCATGGACTCGGACTTGGAGGTGCTGATTCTCATCCCAGCCGCTTCACACTCAGCGGCAAACCGTCCCAGCAAGAGCTGTAGGTCATTGCTGGATGAAGCCAACAGGACAACATCATCTGCAAACAACAGAGATGAGATCCTGTGGTCACCAAGCATGACACCCTCCATTCCCTGGCTGCACCTAGAAATCCTGTCCATAAAAATTATGAACAGGATCGGTGACAAAGGGCAGCCCTGGCGGAGTCCAACTCTCACTGGGAATGACTCCGACCGAGTGTTGGCAATACGAACCAAACTCTCACAACGGTCGTACAGAGACTGAATAGCTTGTAACAACAAGCCCGATACCCCATACTCCCGAAGCACCCCCCACAAAAATCCACGAGGGACGCGGTCAAATGCCTTCTCCAAGTCCACAAAACACATGTAAACTGGTTGGGCAAACTCCCACGAACCCTCGAGAATTCTCGAGAGGGTAAAGAGCTGGTCCGATGTGCCACGGCCAGGACGAAAACCACATTGCTCCTCCTGAATCCGAGGTTCGACCAACGGCCGGACTCTCCTCTCCAGTACCTTGGCATAGACCTTCCCAGGGAGGCTGAGGAGTGTGATCCCTCTAAAGTTGGAGCATACCCTCCGGTCCCCTTTTTTAAAGAGAGGAACCACCACCCCGGTTTGCCATGCCAAAGGCACTGCCCCCGACCTCCACGCAATGTTGCAGAGGCGTGTCAACCATGACAACCCAACAACATCTAGGGCCTTGAGGTACTCAGGGCGAATCTCGTCCACCCCCGGGGCCCAGCCACCAAGGAGATTTTTAACCACCTTGGCGACCTCAGCCCCTGTGATAGGCGAGTCATCCCCCTCGTCCCCAAACCCTGCTTCCACTGTGGAAGGCGTATCAGTGGGATTGAGGAGATCCTCGAAGTATTCCTTCCACCACCCGACGATGTCCCCAGTCGAAGTCAACAGTGTCCCATCCGCACCATACACAGTGTGACAGTAATATAACATTTAAAAGGCACCATAAAGGCCAACCATATTACTTGTTGTAACATTTTCTGCATGTTTCTAAGTTGAAATAATTCTGATTTAACTGCATTTATTTACTACAAATCTATGTTCATTCATTCATTCATCTTCTTCCGCTTAATCCTTTTTTGGGTCGCCGGGGGGGCTGGAGCTTATCCCAGCATCTTTGGGTGAGAGGCAGGGTACACCCTGGACAGATCGCCAGTCCATCGCAGGGCCAACACAGACAGACAGACAACCATTCACTCTCACAGTCATACCTAAGGACAATTTAGAATCCCCAGTTTTGATGCCAATTAACCTAACTTGCATGTTTTTGGCATGTGGGAGGAAACCGGAGAAATCCCGGAGTAAACCCACGCAGACATGGGGAGAACATGCAAACTCCACACAGGTCACTGTTGGTCGGGGGCTGGGATCGAACCCAAGATCCCCCGGCCAAGGGTGAGTTGCTGTGCTGCCGCAGTGCTAACCACTCCTCCACCGTGCCGCCCAAATCTATGTTTAAGGGGCAATTAAGATTTAAACATGCCTAAGGCAGTATAGTCACAATTGATATTTTTTGACAATTCAAGTGAAGTATTTTCTTAATTCACTAACAGTGGCAAATAAGTTCATTTGTACTTTAAATTGGTTGTTTGATATTTTATATTATTCTGAGGTACAGTTTGTATAACTAAACGTAAAGTAAATCAGTATTATCAGCCAAGCTGTTTCATTTAATTACACTGGTTACATTTAAGTTTTAATAAGTTTAGATCTAAATCTAATAAGGTTATTAAACATGCATACATTTAAACAATATTGAAATAGCTGAACCTGTAGATGTAAACCTTACAAAGGGACTGAGAAAAATATAGACACAAGCTGATGATGAAGAGGGACTACGGAGAAGTCGGAGATCCCGAAAACTCACAGAGAAGGGTCAAGAACTCCATAATGAAAGGGTTAAAAGGCTTCAATGTGGCTTCAGATTTACTTATGGCACCTGGAAGGCTCTTGCTAACAAGGCAAAGAAAACACTTTACCAATCTCCCTCTGCTATCATTGTACAGAACCTCCTCACAAAGATTTGTTGTGCTTCTACAGAGGTAAAACAGTCGTATGAAGACTTACACAAATGCATTTCCCCTGATGGTGAAAATCGCCGTAGAGCAGACACGTGTGATGCTGTCTCAAGACGACTTCTAGAATGTGCATGTAATTATCTTGAAGAGAAAGAAATTAATCAAGAGTTCCCAAAGGAAGCATTGTTGGCAGATGCTTACTCTGTTTTCCTCTGCAACTTCTCATATGCAAGCTCTCAAAGCACAAGTTTTTCAAGAAGTTCAAGTGTGATGTCAAGACGTTCAAGTTTATCCTCTGCAAAGAAACAAGAAGCTATAGCAGAGCTAGCTGCAACTGAAGCTACTTTAGAGGTTTTACAAGAGATAGAAAATGAGAAACAAAGACAAGAAACACTTGAAGCTTAGAACAGAGATTTTCACAAGAAGCAGAAAATGCCGAAAGACGAAATACATTGGAGGAGAAGTGAAGGCAGAGTGTCTAGAGACAATTAAGAAGATGAATGCTGCTAAAGCACGACTGCAAGTTTATGAACAAGAATTAAGTTTGGATGAAGAGATCTCAGAGCTGCTCCATGACTGCAAACCTTTGCAGGATAAGCATGTATCACACCCAGGAAGTCCTCATGACCGTTATATAACACAACCACAGCATGTTACAGAGGTACAACTTGATATGTTGTCACAGTGTGTCGCTGCAGGAGAATTTGCTCCTAATGCATGTCAAAATAACAGTACCACAGCACTTGCTGAAGCTATAGCAGAATCTATCAATTCAAGCCATCTCCCAGTACCTGAGCAGTCAGTTTTCACTGGAGACCCACTAAGATACAAAGACTGGAAGATGTTCTTTCAAACACTGATAGGCAGGAAGTACATTCCAGTTAATGAGAAAGTGTATTACCTACACAAGTATGCTGGTGGACCTGCAAAGAAGGCCAGTGAGTGTTATTTTCTGCTTAGTACAGATGAAGCATACCATGCAGCATGGGACAACCTGGAGGAGAGGTATGGGCGCTCCTTTGTTATTGCCAAGGCCTTCAGGAATAAACCTGCCTCATGGCCAAAGATTGGATCCAAAGACCGTGTAGAACTAAGAGTTCTCAGATTTCCTCAGAGGCTGCTTAGCAGCAATGTCACAAATAAGAGGTCTTGAAGTCCTGAACAATTGTGATGAAAACCAAGGAATTCTCTCCAAGCTTCCTGACTGGTTAATAGCCAGATGGAACAGAAGGGTCATTGAGATTGAAAAGCAAAGTCAAGTTTTTCCTAGCTTCAGACAGTTTCTTGAGTTTATTGCAAAGGAAGCTAAGATAGCTTGTAATCCAGTGACTTCACTTCATGCTCTGAAGTCCAGCGATGGAGAAAAGGTGAAGACACCAAAATCTTGGACTGTTGGAGTAAATGTTCTGGATAGCAGCTCAGAAGAAAGTACTGAGGGTAAAGTATGTATCTTTTGTCAGAAGTCCACTCATAACATTCACAGATGTCAAAGGTTTATGGATAAACCACTCCTTGAACGAATAAAGTTTGTGCAGCTGAAAAAACTATCAGTCCCTCCAGGATTTCGTGGGATGTTTTCATGATTGTTGCGACCCAAAAAGCCTGAATTCATGGGAGCTTTTTTTAAAAAGTTGTGATAAAAGTTGCAATGTTTTTAGAGTGTTTTTGCACTAAGTTGTGGGAAGAATTACAAATTTTAAAGCAGATGTTTTTTTCCCCATTTACTGCAGTGATATTCTATATAACAATACAAGAAAAGCACAGGATTGTCAAAAATTTCCTATTACAGTGGTATGTAAATTAAGCAGAAACTTCTGCTGTACAGAAAAACCCTAAGGGCAATTATAGACTTTAACACTATCATTACAACAGCTAAATTGCACTGAATGCATGTTATAGAGTATAGATTTGGAAATTATTAACAGCACCTTCATTTGAAAACTCCCTACGGTCCCCAACCACTTGGTACTGAGCAGAGAGGAAAAAATAATTTATTCTGTTAGTATGTATTGTCTATAGGAATCTGTTTTTCTGAAAAAAAAAAATTTGGAGAATATTCTGTCTCTTTCCGTGCCTACCTATCTGCTGCACGTCAGTCTTGACACGCACACACACACACACACACACACACACACACACACACACACACACTTGTCTTTTCAGACAAGCATCTTTCATTTACAGCAGGGCGGGGGGGGGGGGGTGCACGCATTTGTCCATCCATACCGGACATTCACAGCTTCAAAGTTCATCAACAACATATAGTAATGATTTTACCTTTGAAGATGTATAAAATGATCAAACACTGGCTATAGTGTTAGACTTGCTCGTTTTATTTGTGTTTTTATGGCATTTGTCCTCACCCTTACTGACACCCAAAAAACATGTTCCACTGACACCCAACACTCTGCTGCCAACACCAGCTCCCAATCTACATTTCAAGGTGTTGGCGTGTACCCACAACACTTGTCAGTGGGACACGCTTTTCAACACAAACCCAGTACTTCGTACACACTGTCAGGACAGAAACGTGGTGAGACATCCACCAGCACACTGCGAGAGATGGAGGAAGTGACAGTGTTGGAAACCTCGCGGGTGAGTGTTTTTTATTTTTTGTAATCACACACTCTGTTTTTCCTGATGTGTTCAGTTAATACTTTGTTACGACCCGAGCGTCAATCTTGTCCACGCTCGGGCCATGTATCATCTCTGCCGGCCTTGACAGCTGTGGATTACATTCTGGCTCCACCGGGCTCTTATTGTGACAGCGCTTGGTGGGGTTTCCGGCTGTCAAGGTCGATCAGCTGTTTGGCATCACTGCTCGTTAGCGACCGGCTTTATTAGCGGGCGCTGGCAGCAGTTGATTGCTGGAGTATCGTTAAACAAACCTCCTCAGACCTTTGTGAGACATTCTGTCGAACTTCCCTGGTGTATTATCGTCATGCTCAGGTTCGTGTGTTTATTCTCAGCTTTGTTCATGTTTTAGATCGTAAGTGGCTGGGGTTAGCCTTACGATCCCATGCTCTATGTTCAGCGTATTTCTTTCACAGTGTCTCTTAGTTTTGTGTTCATGTCTCGTTAATAAAACACCTTTGCAAAACTCACTGGAGACTTTTGGCGTCTTATGGTGGCCTGCGAGGGTCACCGCACGACAGTATACTCCAGCCAAGGACGTCTAAACGGAGACGCCACACCGAGACGCCTTTCACCATGAGTTTTTGCCGTAGGGTGGAGTTTTTCCCCGTTAGTTGGACTTGGTAGAGAGATGCCCGCCCGCGAGTGTGGTTTTTGCCCGGAGTGGCTGGAGGAGATTGATGGCTATCTTGCGGAAGCTACCCGTCTCATGCCCACCGAAGCGGCCGTACCACTTATGCCTCGCCCAGCGGGTCCTGCGCAGCTACCACCTTACCTCTACTCCGGAAGGAAGCGAGAGGTTATCATGGATTGTGGCACAGCGCGAATTGATGGCAAAGACGCTCCAGGAAACCCCTCCACCTCCCGCGAGGACAGCGTCCCCGGCGAGAGTGGAGATCCATAGGCTGGAGGGAAAACCCGGCAGGAGACCAGCGGATCGGAATCCAGCTCCTGTCGCCCGTCCAGCCCCAGCGCCATGTGTTCCGGGGTCCCTCGCCGCACCATTGGCCAGTAGGCCTCATCGCCATGCTCCTACCAAGTCCCATCGAGAATCCCGTCCAGATCCAGCTCCAAGTTGTCGGAAGAACCCAGCCTCCCAGTTGGCCGCATCTCTCACGTCACAACAGGAGGGAACCCCCGCAGTCGCCGCCCCCGGGTCATCTGTTCTAGCTGCGTTGTCAGCTCCTCGTGCCCATATAGCCCCGGCTGTCAGGTCCTCCTCTTCAACGTCATCCCCTGCGGCTGGGAGTGCTGTGAGTTGTGCTTCGGCAAGGCCCATCAGCAATCCTTCCCGAGCGGCTCCTCCTCATCACTCCGAGGGGCCCGCCGTTACCTCCCGGAGGGATAGAAGGAGAACTCCACCTGCTGCAGCAGGCACCATCTTCTCCCCAGGAAGCAGGCAAGTGCAAGTTCATTCATTCCACCATAATTATGATCTGCCTTGTCTGACTTCTGGGGGCGGAGTTCGGGGTTCGCAGCTCCCCGAGCTTCCGCCACCTGCTGTAACTGTAATTCCTAAACCCGCTGCCTCTGTGCCTTCTTCTGCCGAGTGGTCCGTGACGCCAGTTCTACGTCGCCAGAGGAGGAGGGGCCTGCAGTGCTGGAAAGCCTGGATCCGGCCTTGCAGCCATGTCGTGGACGGAGGAGAAGAGCGGACTGTGGCCCGGAACCTGTGCCGACGATGAAGCGTCCCCGGGTCTCCTCGCCGGAGCGGTCCGAACCAGTGGGTCAAGGGTCCCCTGCCTCCACACCATACGGGTCATCGGCATGGACATCAGTGCGAGAGGAACCTCGGGCTGCAGAAACCATCTCGCCAGCTGCAGAGCCCGACGCAGCTGAGTTGGAGCCTGCGCACGAACTTCTTCACCCTGAGCCTGGATCGATGGAGTCCTGGACGGCATCAGAACCCGAGTGCAGGCAAATGCTCCCTCTTGTGTCTCTGTCCGCTGTTTTGGAGCATTTTTGCCTGCCTCTCGGGGAGGCGAGTGAGGGGCAGCCGCCTGCAGCGCCTGAGTTCGTCTCACTGGGTTCTGTTGCTGCCGGTGATACTGATCCCGGTTCTTCTGTGTGTTCTGAGCTTCCTTGCAGTATCACTGGTGCAGAGCCAGTCGGGGTCACTGAGTTGGAGGTTCCAGGTTCGGGGGTGGAGGTCGTCAGCGGAGCTGCACCGACCCTGTCGGGGTCCAGCGTGGGAGCCGCTGTGGCCCAATCGGGGTCCCACGTGGGTGCGCCCGAGGCCCAATCGGGGCCCATCGCGGGAGCTGCGTTGGCCCAATCGAGGTCCAGCGGAGGTGCAGCACCGGTGTGGTCCGAAGACGGTGGAAGAGCAGCAGTCCTTTCGCCGCCTGGCTCGGTATGGGCTCATTTTGGTCTTCTGTCCCCTCTACAGAGTCATCCCCCCGCGCATCATCGCTGGGGGCCGTGGGGGTCCCTTTTCGCTCGCCCCGGCTTTCCCGTGTTTTGTCCTCGCCAGGGAGGCCGCCACGGGCTGTTTTCCCCCGGTACTGGTGGCTGAGGGATGTGGCTTGGCCCCCCGATTTGTCATGTGTATTACTGGGCGACCTGGTTCGGCCACCTGAGGAACTGTTTCGCTGGTTTGGCGCCTCGGGTCGGCCGCCCGACATGTTGTGTGTTTTTCTGGGTGACCTGGTTTGGCCACCAGAGGAGTGGAATTTCCGGGCCTGGGACTATGATAAGCCCCCCGGTCATGTTCCGCCTCCCATGACCACCCGCTGGCTGTTGGACGCGGGGAGACCGCCTGAACTGTTCCTGTGGTGCTTGGTCTCCACCGCTCGGCATGAACTGTCGGGGGGGGGGGGTAGAGGTCATTTCTTTGTGGTAGTCTGATCCAGTACTTGTTCTGTTTTTTTTCCTATCCAGTGTTTTGTTTCTTGTAATTGTTATTTGTGTATTTTGGGAATTTGTGATTTATGTTCTGCAGTTGTCTCATGTGTCCTGTGTGTATTTGATTTGGGTATTTGGTATTTTTTATCATCGTGCTTTGTATAGTTGTTTTTTTTTGTTTTTTGCCCTAGTGAGTGTTGTATCTTCTGTTGTCCTGTCTGTGCTACGGTTTCATGTGTTTTTGAGTGTTTTTTTTTTTTTCTCTTTGATGGTCTGTGCTGATTCTCGGCTTGTGTCTCTCTCCCGCCGGGCCTGCCCCATCCGCCCACCCTGGAGGGGGTGGGGGTGGGGTGGCATGGATGACTATGGGCGTTCTGGAGCCCGCCCTTAGAGGGAGGGTACTGTTACGACCCGAGTGTCGATCTTGTCCGCGCTCGGGCCATGTATCATCTCTGCCGGCCTTGACAGCTGTGGATTACATTCTGGCTCCACCGGGCTTATTGTGACAGCTCTTGGTGGGGTTTCCGGCTGTCAAGGTCGATCAGCTGTTTGGCATCACTGCTCGTTAGTGACCGGCTTTATTAGCGGGCGCTGGCAGCAGTTGATTGCTGGAGTATCATCGAATAAACCTCGTCAGACCTTTGTGAGACATTCTGTCGAACTTCCCTGGTGTATTATCATCATGCTCAGGTTTGTGTGTTTATTCTCGTCTTTTTTTTTTTTTTTTTTTTTTTTTGTTACTTATTTGTACCCGTAGGTAGACTTGGTTTGCAGTCTGGTGACAAGCCACCGGCTGCTGGTCGCTGCGTGCGCGAGCGCCCTAAACCTACATGTTTTTGGTATGCGGGAGGAAACCGGAGAAATCCCGGAGTAAACCCGCGCAACACGGGGAGAACATGCAAACTCCACACAGCTCACTGTTGGTCGGGGGCTGGGATCGAACCCACGATCTCATGATCCCCGCGATCCCCTGGCCGAGGGTAAAACTGTGCTGCCACAGTGCTAAACCACTGCGCCACCGTGCAGCCGATCTTTGTTCATGTTTTAGATCGTAAGTGGCTGGGGTTAGCCTTACAATCCCATGCTCTATGTTCAGTGTATTTCTTTCACAGTGTCTCTTAGTTTTGTGTTCATGTCTCGTTAATAAAACACCTTTGCAAAACTCACTGGAGACTTTTGGCGTCTTGTGGTGGCCCGCGAGGGTCACCGCACGACATACTTACTGTAAACACGGAAGTGAACGCAGTGCAGCGATTTATTTGGTTGGTTAGACTGAGCGTTTGAGTGCCAGTCAGACAAATTTGATTGGGGAAATTGGCAGAAGTTCACAAGGATTGACCAAAATTGTGGGAAAGTTGCAAGGTTGCACAATAGTTGTGCTGATTGGCTGATTTTGCGTGAATTGACGCCATTGCAACATCGTGAAATCCTGGAGGGACTGATCTATGTTGTAGATGTTTGAAACCTGGACATCATTTGAAGAATTGTGAAAAGAGGAGTGTCTGAACTACATGTAAAAGGAAGCATCCAACATGTTTACATGAAGATTGTACAATAGAAGGAAAGAGAGAACAACCTTTGAGGGTGAAAAATTCTGAGGAGAAAGATGAATTAGAGAACAGGATGGAATCTAACCAGAATGACACTTCGAATGAAGTTACATCTAACAGAGTAGTGAAAGACATGAGTGAAACATTCACATCCACAGTTGTCCCTGTGTGGATGTCGACAGTAAACAACCCAGAAAATGAAGTTCTTGTACATGCGTTAATGGATAACCAAAATAAATGGTAAATGGCATTCACTCACTAGCGCTTTTATTCTCATCTCTTGATGACCAAAGCACTTTACAGATCCTGCTATCCACCCATTCACACACATATTCACACACTAATGGCACAGTGACACAACATTCATTTTGCAAGAAAAGGCCAAAGCTCTGAATGCACAAAAGGAGCCTGTGCAACTGAAACGGTCAACACTGACATCAAGAAGCACAATGATTCAAAGTCAGAAGTTAACAAGGCTGCAAGTTGGAGGATTTTATTCATCAAGGAAAATCTCTCTCCCAGCAACTTATTAAGAGAGTTTATCCCTGCCAATCTTAATCATATCCCTTGTAGGATGAAGAGCCTATAAAATTATTTGTCATAAGGTACAGGAATTATTTATTTTATTTAATAGTGGGTGTGAAAGGGGGGCGGAGTTGAACCTTCACTTCTACACCAGCTAAATTAAATAAAAGCACTCGTAAAAGGGGCACCAGTCCTAACGGACAATAAAATTAACTTTAGTTTTAATTAATTTTGTACCTTAAATTGCTTAATGAATCAGTCTCAAAGTTTCAGTGAGTTTTTGTCCTGCCGTGATTAGGAAACCTGTATATGCGAAAGAAAAACGCTTCAACTGCTCTCATTCACTCGTTTATTAAAATCATTCAGGTTACATGACATGGCGTTCAAATGATGAATAAACAGATTCAGATGATGACAGCGTAAAATATCACATCAACTGATATTGAGTTCCTGAACATAAAATCCAGCGTTACACCTCTGCAGAACCAAGGAGTACTAGACTTATGTTTCAACAGTAAATGAGACTGGAATGTTTTAACAAAACATTGCAATTTTATGAGGAAAATTCATAAGCTAATTATCTAAAAATGACTCCTGAATTAATCTACAAAATTTAAGGGCAGTTACTTAAAAATGACTGAAAGTTTTCATTCAGTTTACAGTTCTATCCTGTGGCTGAGACTAATTGAGCCCTGAAATACGGGCAATATTCAATTGTAATTTAATTGTTAGGACATCACGTTTTAACCCAGAAATAGGAGAAATAAGTCTCACTCACACACGGCCGTAGGTCCAAATCCCGCTGGTCGGTACCGCTGGGTTTTTTTTGAAGCTCGGACGTCGGGAGGAAGCGGCTGCTTTCCTCACTCACAGCCGTGGGGCGATAACTCAGCTGGGGGCCCTTCAAAGAGACATTTGCAGCCGTGGGTGATTTTGTCTCAGGGCGGCGTGAAAAGTCCTTGGGAAAAGAATCCAAATTTGGGGTCTCTTGTAGCGGGATAGACCAAAAAAACTGAAGGAAAATCTTCTCAGTCTCTTCACTTTAAACTAGGCAAATTAAAGGTCCACTTTAATGGCGTGAAAAGTCATTAAAAAAAAGTGTTAGAAAAACATTTACTAGGATAAGAATGGCTTCTGAGGTGAAAGAAAAAGTTTGAGAATTTGATTCTCTAAAAAGGGACGAGCTCTAAAGAAAAATGGTTTCTCCTCAGTTTCCAGAATATAAGAAAAGATTTGACAAACACACAGAGAATAAAATAAAACTTCACAGGGCCTTGAAACGGTGGAATAAGATCTTCTTCTGAGGTCTAGATTACTATTCTGCTTCTTTTTTTTTTTTCCACAATATCTTTATTGAACCTTTTTTTTTTTTTAACAAACATGATACAAACAATCAAACACTAACACTAAAGTACTACAAAAAAAAAAAATGCACTAAAAACACCAACAACCACCAACAAAATCAAATCTTCAACAATGCTCCTCTGTTTAGTCTAGACAATCCAATACATAAGTATACATATTATGTTCACCAGTTTGGAATTTACTAGGTCCACACACATCATTCACCTTCTTCTTCAAGAGTTATGTTTAAATTTTTTACATAATCAATAAAAGGTCTCCATATATTCTCAAACACAATTTCCTTTGATTTTAGTATATATGTTATTCTTTCTAATGGAAGGTTTGTTAACATCTGTCTTAACCACTGAGTCACATCTGGTCTATGAGTCTTTTTCCATAATAGTGCAATACATTTTTTGGCATTAAGCAAACTGAGGTCTATGAATGTTCTTTCACTTTTATTAAAATTATGCTTTTCTGGGTACAGACCCAACAAAAACAGTTTAGGATTCAATATGATTTGTTTTGAGATTATTTTTTCAATTGTTACCCTCACCTCTTCCCAAAACATTCTTATTAATCTACATTCCCATAAACAATGAAATAGGGTTCCTTTACTTTCCATGCATTTTGTGCATGTATCTGGTATATTTTTGTTATATCTATTTAACTCCTCCGGTGTAACATACATCCGCATTAACCATTTGAAATGTATCAATTTAAGGCGTGCATTTATTGATTTGGTTTGAGCTTCTGTACAAGCCAATTCCCATTGTTCCTCTGAAATTTCAATTTGCAGATCTTCTTTCCAGTAGTTTAATCTTTTCAGTGAATTTTCACTTGAAGATAGTGTCAATGAGTTATAAAACTCTGAAATAATACCCTTTCTTTTACTATCTTTCGTCATCATTTTTTCCAAGGATGAATAAATAGGTCGAGTGAGAGCTTTATTTTGATTTGATCGAATAAAGTTTCTAAGTTGAAGATATTTAAAAAAATGTGTTCTATTGAGATTAAATTTGATCCTCAGCTCTTCAAAAGACATTATGTTGTCTGCACATGGCAAATATAAATCCTGAATCTTTTGTATCCCTTTTAAATTCCATACTTTAAATACAGCGTCCGCTCTCCCTGGTTTAAAATATTGATTACCCCATATTGGACTAAATTGTGACAATAACTGTGGTTCTTTTAAATAGTTTTTAGCTTCACACCATATTTTGATCATATGCTTTACAAATGGATTTTTAACTTGTTTTTGTAATTTTTTTGCCGAATCTGAGTATATGAATATGGGAAGAGGTAAAGGTAAATTGTATGATTCCATTTCAGTCCAGTGAGGGAGATCATTTGATGAAAAATAATATGTCATAGACCTCAGTTGTGCCGACCAATAATACAACATAAAATTTGGACATTTCAGACCTCCACGATCAAATGGTAAATATAATAAAGACAAACGTAATCTAGCCCTCCTGTTGTTCCATATAAATTCCACTAACTTTTTTTTTATTCTTGAGAATAGATCTAAAGGTGGTGATAAGGGAATGTATTGAAATAAATAAAGTATTTTAGGTAAAATATTACTTTTAAGTATATTGATTCTCCCGATCATCGACATTGGTAGTGACATCCATCTCTGAGTTAACTCACTGATATCTGACATTAAGGCTTCATAGTTGACACTGGCGACTGATTCTAGCTTAGGCATAATTTGGATTCCTAAATATTTAAACTGATTTACAACATTGAATTGATTTACCTCAGGGGCTGGGTGATTTCTCTGGGTCTCATTTAGCATTAATATTGAAGATTTAGTTTTATTTATTTTATATCCTGATATTTCCCCAAAATTCTTTATTAAATTCAACAAGGTTGGAATTGATTTTTTTAGATTCGACATAAACAAAATTATATCATCGGCGTACAGGGAGATTTTATGTTCTGTTGGTCCAACTTTAATTCCATATATTTGTGAATGTAAACGTATCGCTATCGCTAAAGGTTCAATTGCCATAGTAAACAGTAAAGGTGAAAGTGGACAGCCTTGTCGACATCCTCTATTGATTTTTATTGGTTTTGAAATATTGTTATTTGTTAGGATTTCTGCTGTAGCATTATTGTATATTATTTGAACCCATTTTATGAAATTATTTCCAAGTCCAAACCTTTGTAGGACTTCAAAAAGAAAGGGCCATTCAACTCTATCAAAGGCCTTTTCGGCGTCCAATGATAGGAGAGCTGTATCCGGTGCTTCTTTATTAAAATAAATAATATTAAATAGTCTTCTTACATTATGGAAGCCTTGTCTACCCTTTATAAAGCCATTCTGATCTCGATTAATAATATTTGGTAAAATTTCTTGTATTCGTCTTGCTAAAATTTTACAGATTATCTTAAGGTCGGCGTTTAATAGGCTTATTGGTCTCATATTTTCACATTTATTAGAGGGCTTACCTGGTTTTGGCAGCAGTATAATTAAGGCATTATTTATGTATGATGGTAAATTATTATTTTGAAATGCTTCTAAAACCATTTCCAAAAAAGGTTTTATTAATTTATTCTTAAATTTTTTATAAAGGTCAACTGGAAGACCATCTGGTCCTGCACTTTTTCCTGATTTCATATTATCAATGGCTAGCCCAACTTCTTCTTGACTAATTTTAGACTCCAATATCTCCCTGTTTTCATTTGGAATACACGGTATAGATAGTTCGTTCAAAAACCCATTTAGTTTTGTTAAATCAGGTTCATTTTTGGTATCATATAATTTTTCATAGTAATCTCTAAAGGCTCTATTAATTTCTAAAGGATCTATAACTACCTGTCCATTACTTATAATACTGGTAATTGGTGTTTTAATTTCCAATTGTTTAATCTGCCATGCTAATAATTTTCCTGATTTTTCACCTTGTTCATAAAAAGATTGTTTCAATCTTAGAAGACTCGAGGCAGCTCTATTCGCTGATTTTTTGTCGTATTCAGCTCTCAAAATCAGTAATTCATTCTCCAACCTTGGGTCACTTCCTGCATACACTTTTTCCTGAAGATTTTTTATTTTATGTTCCAATTTAGCTCTCTCCTCTCGAGTCTTCTTAGATTTTGATCCTGTATAACTAATAATATGTCCCCTAATAAAAGCTTTGAAAGCCTCCCACTTTACACATGCTGATGTTTGTGTAGTATTGATGTCAAAGAACTCGTCTATCTGTTTTTCTATATACTTGACAAATTCCTCATCCTGAAGCCATTTATGCTGAAATTGCCATCTACCTGATTCCTTTGTCAATTTTTTATCTACATATATTAGACAACAGGGTGCATGATCAGAGATCACGATGTTATCATAAAAGCAGTTTTGAATCTTGGACCTTAATTCTGTGGAAATCAAAAAATAATCAATACGTGAGAATGTCTTGTAGGTACTGGAATAACAAGAATAGGCTTTAACTTGTGGTTTCATTTCTCTCCATATATCTAACAATCTCAATTCTTTCATAAAATGATTAATAGTCATCCTACATCCAATGTGCGTACAATCCAGTCCTGTTGATCTATCCACACCTGGATTCAATGTACAATTAAAATCCCCTGCTATTATATGTTGCCCTGTAAGTGATGATAAGATGAGAAATAAATTAGCAAAGAACTTCTGATCATCTATATTGGGACCATATAAGTTCACAAGATTTATATTTTCTAATAGCAAAGAACCTTGAATGATTACATATCTTCCAAATTTGTCTCCAATTACATTTTTCACTTGAAAAGGAACTGATTTATGTATGAGAGTCATAACTCCCCTGGCTCGGGATGAAAATGAAGAGGTGAATACACTTCCCTGCCATCTACTCCTAATTCTTTTAACATCCTCCTCTATCAGATGAGTTTCTTGTAAAAACACAATTCTTGAACCCATGTCCTTTATTTTATTCATAACTTGTTTAAGTTTTTTTAAATTTTGTAGACCTCTGCAATTCCATGAAGTTAAATTAAGATTAACACTTTGGTCCATGATCAATAGAGAGTTTGGGATTACCTTGCAGTGTAAACATGCTCATACAGAGAAGCAAAAACATGAGTGGTTGAACATTCATCCTACAAACTACACACAAACAAATTTCCCCATCCCACACTTGTGGCAAACCCCCCAAAATCAAAAGAAAAATTCTGTCTCCCGATATAGCCATCGACCGTTCCACACCCACAAGGATCAGCCTAAGCCACTCCTTCTTCATCCTCCCAATCACCCTAACTCTACTGCTTTTAATGACGTAACATTAACTCTCCTCTGTAGTTTTCCAACTTAACTCCAAAATTTTTAACAACTTTGTACATCATAGTTTTTTTTTGTTTTGTTTGTTTGTTTTGTTTTTGTTTTGTTTTTTAAATATATAATACAATCTATATTTTGTAAACTTACTATTTACTTCAAGTCAGTCAGATGCCTATGCAAATGCTTAATTATTCTACCTTATATTTTGTTCATGCTTAGCTCCCACCAGTCTCTTCTTCTTCTTTGATCTTCTTGATGAACTCCTGCGCCTCCTCTGGGGTCTTGAAGATGTGGGTTCTGCCCTCATACGTGGTCAACAGTCTCACAGGATAGATTACACCATGACGAATCCCAAGGTTGCGCAGCTCCTTACGTACGGGATCAAACTGCTTCCTCAATTGCTGGATTCCTGTGGCCAAATCTGGGTAGAACCGCACCTGCTGGTCCTGGTGTTTAATCTCTCCTTTAGCACGTGCAGCGTTGAAGATCTTCATCCTGTCTCTGTTGCTAAGAAACTTCATAATTAAGGTCCTCGGCGGTCCCTTATCTCTCCGTGGGCCAATACGATGTGCTTTTTCCAGAACCACTGCTGATTGCAACTCCTCGCTGCCCAGCACCTCCGGAATCCACTTTTCCAGAAAGGAACATACGTCCCGACCTTCTGATTCCTCTGGAAGACCCACCAGCCTCAAATTATTCTGTCTCGACCGAGATTCCAAATCCAAAATATTATCTTCCAGAGATTTATTTTTTTTTTCCAAAGTGCGCACCTTTAATTGAAGACGGGTGACGTCATCTTCAGCACTAGCGAGACGGAGCTCCATCTGCGCCGTTCGTTCTACACAGTCACCCAATTCTTTTCTTATTCCTTCCAACGCTGTCATAATCCCATCAAATCTAGAGGAAAAGTCCGCTCTCATTGAGCTCATGGCTGCCATCAGCGCATCTGCGCCATTCCCCGCAGAAATCGCAGCGTTGCCAGCCTCCTCCGCCATATATGGAGTTTTGTTTGCTGCGTCACAGACCTGAAAGTCCGTTAATTTGGACTGTTTCGGCGGCTCGCTTTTTCCTTTTCCTGGTTTTCCAGCCTTAGGCTTCGCCGACATATCCTCGCCCAAATGCTGGGATACGTTCTGTCCCAAATGAGAGAGTTATTTGCCGATTTTTTTTTTCCAGGAGCAGAGCAGAGCGAGACACGTCCGTCCTACGTGGCAGCCATAACCGGAAGTCCTATTCTGCTTCTTTAATCTGAATTTAGTTCCTAATCTTTCTCAAAATCTCTCTCTTCTTTCTGTGTTTCTAATTCTTAATTCTATTTCTAGCTAATCTTCCTGCCTGTTGTCTGATCTCTGACTTTTTTAAAACTCTTAACTGTGCTGTGACTCAACTGTTAACCCTGTTTTTCCTCTGTCTTTTTTTCATGTGTACTCAAATCTAACTTCTGTCTTTTAAAGTTACCTCGCCGGGTCGTAAAACTGATGAGGTCAGTCGTCAAACGACCAATCTACTCTTTCAGAATCAGTTTGAAATGGCTGTTATCCAATGTGAAAACATTTCTTTGTTTGAGAGCAGCCAACCAAATGGAGACACCATCCCATGAATTTTCAGAGGGAAAAATCAACAGTCAGTTCTTATAAGATAAATGCTCAATATAAAATCTAACTAAATTAAATGACTTGGCTAATATATGGTGATCATGCATTTATACCATTACTCCAATAACACTCATGAATATAACATTTCTTATACATAATTATAATACATGCATTCACATTTAGATCAAGATTAGAACAGCAGAACATGCAGCAAACCATGGTTGGTGATAAGGGGGATGATTTTCAGTGTCCTTAGGATCCAGGATAAGCTGAAAGAAACTTAATATTTAGAACAAATTAAAAGTCATCCTACGTACTGAAAACACATTCCGTAGGTATCCGCTAGGAGGTACTGTTGAGCTGTAGATGATTTCCTTAGTATCTGGCGAAGGCCTGGACAGCATAGGCTATAAAACTGTCAGATTAAGTGGTTTATGACTCTTTTAAAAACATTGGTTTCCTGTGAAAAGGTACGTTATCAAATGCAGTGTTCATGTTGAGAGGTCTGGTCTCCTGAGTTTTATGTTCCTTTGAGCCTTTAAAAGCAAACTCTGATCCTTACAATCTCTGCAAGCGGCAATTGTTTACATTGGGGTCCTGGGAAAGCAAGCATCTTTGGTCAGGTCTGGAAGAAGCCTGCATGAGTCAGCAAAAAGCCAGTGATATTCCTGAGAAGGCAGAAAGGTGATATTCCTGTGTAATGAATAAATTGAAATTCCTGTAAACTGGAGAGAAGTGATCTTGTCTTGGTTTTGAGGAGGACGATGATGCTACAGTTCCCCCCTTTGTAGCGATGGTGAGCATCGGTCAGCGTCGGTACACATCCATGGCAGCTTCGTCTCCTTGGCAACACAAGGAAGTAGAGAAGTAGAGAAGGCTTATTAGTGGTGCCCATCAGCCCACTTTTTAATCCGGTGGCAGCCATCTTCGGTCTTTCTTGGAAAGAAGGAAAAAGAAAATCTGTGGATAGTAAAATAAATTCTGCTTATATCGCCAGAATCTGATCCGATCGTCCTCGAATCCAGCTGGGCCTCAGCTAGCCAACTAGCCCCTTCCGTTGCTGGTCTCGTTGCTCATAGTCGTCGTAACTAAGTCATACCAGTTCATAAATCAGGCAGTAAAGACGATATATGCAATTACCGCCCAATCTCTATCTTACCAGTCCTATCTAAGGTTCTTGAAAAAGTTGTAGCTACACAGCTGATAGACTACTTACAAGACAGTCAACTTCTTCATCCACATCAATTTGGTTTTAGACCAGGATACTCAACAGAAACAGCAAATTGTTGCCTTATTGAAAACGTCAAACAGTCCTTGGACAGGGGTAATGTGGTAGGAGCTGTTTTTCTAGATCTCAAAAAGGCTTTCGATACTGTAAACCACAGTTTGCTTTTATCCAAAATGGTATCTTTTAACTTCTCCCCAAATACATTAGAATGGTTTGCATCTTATCTCCAGAATAGAGAACAGTGTGTAAAAGTTCACCAGGATAAATCCTCATTTTTAAACAACCGCATGGGTATCCCACAAGGGTCCATTCTTGGTCCTTTACTTTTCAGCATTTTTATTAATGACTTGCCGTTACACTGCTCAGCTGCAACATGCCAACTTTATGCAGATGATGCAGTTATTTACACAGCTGCCAAGACTCCAGCACAGGCTGCAGATGTACTGTCTACAAGTATGGTTGATGTCCAAGAGTGGCTCCTCAAGAACCATCTATTGCTGAACCTTCAGAAAACAGTCTCAATGTGCTTTTCAATCAAAAAATGTAACCTGCAACATTTTAAAGTTAATATACATGATCATGACATCAGTTTAGCTACAGAATTCAAATACCTTGGCATTGTACTAGATCCTCAACTCAAATTTAATCCTCATATAAAGAAAATTTCAAAAACAGTAAAAAAAAATCTGAACTGCTTTAAATTAATTAGATATTACATACCTTACGAAGCAGCTGCACTGTATATGCATTCTATGGTTTTTTCTCATATATCATACTGTTTGACAGTCTGGGCTCAAGCAGCCCCTTCCACAATAAGACATATAGGTTCATTATATAATCAAACCCTAAAAATCTTGGACAAAAAGCCCATTAGGTGGCATCACTGTAATGTTTTAAAAAAATACAACCTATTGAGTTTTGAGAGCTTCATTGACCTCTGTCTTCTGAAATTAACGTTCAAATGTTTCCATAAATCAGCACCCGAGCCACTTGCTGGTTTCGTCCAAAGACAGGACAGCAGCAGAGCCACCAGGAGTTCTGTTAACAATAACTGTAAAATATTCCACCGCAGAACCACATTTGGACAAACAGCTTTCTCTATAAAGGGCAGTCACATCTGGAACACAATGCCAAATGAAATTAAAATAAGATAAGATAAGATAAGATAAGCCTTTATTAGTCCCACAACGGGGAAATTCCAGGATTGCAACAGCACAGGGATAGCAACACTCAGAGCAACAATCAGAAGGCAAGAAAAAAAACAAGCAAGCAAGAGCAGCTAATATACATATGTACGTATTACTATAAAATATATATATATACACACACACACACAGACACACAGTGCAGAGCATTGTAGCTGGATGGAATAAATATATGAATATATGAACACACAGTGCAGAGCATTGTAGCTAGATGGAATAAATATGTAAATATATAAACACCCACAGTACGGAGCATTGCAGCTAGGTGGAATAAATATGCAAGTATATAAACACACACAGTGCGGAGCAATGTAGCTAGATGGAATAATATGTAGATATATAAATATATAAACACACCCAGTGCTGAGCATTGTAGCTAGATGGAATAAATATGTAAATATATAAACACACACAGTGCAGAGCATTGTTGCTAGATGGAATGAAACAGCATAACCGTCTACTTAGTTATCCTACATGGTATGATTATGTGCCCATACATATTCTCACCCTCCATAGCGACCGGTATGTTCCTAGTTGTATGCCGGAGGGGACCATTGTGTAAGTCTATTGCATCTTTTGCATTCAAAAAACTATTAGTTTGTTACGTCTTTTTGCTATCTCTGCGAGCAGCCCTGCTTAGGTTGTACAGTCTGACAGCCGTTGGTAGGAAGGACCTACGAAACCTCTCGGTTGTGCACCTGGGATGATGTAGTCTGCTGCTAAATGAGCTCCTCAGTGCATTCAGTATGTCCTGCATAGGGTGGAACTCGGACTCCAGCAGAGATGACAGTTTAGCCACCGTCCTTCTCTCTCCTATCTCCTCCATCGGATCAAGGCGCTGCCCCAGGACAGAACTAGCTTTCTTAATCAGTTTGTTCAGTCTCTTCCTATCGGCTGCAGTAATGCCACTGCCCCAGCAGACCACTCCAAAAGTGATGGCTGATGCCACCACCGTGTCATAGAATGACTTCAGCAGCGCCCCTTGTACACCAAAAGACCTGAGTCTCCTCAGCAGGAACAGCCTGCGCTGTCCCTTCTTGTAGAGTGCATCAGTATTGTGTGACCAGTCTAGTTTATTGTTCAGATGAATACCCAGGTACTTATAGGATGTCACCATCTCGATGTCTGTTCCCTGTATATTTACTGGTACTGTGAGGGGCTGCCCATGCCTGCGGCAGTCCACCACCAGCTCCTTAGTTTTCCTCGCGTTGATCTGGAGGCAGTTCCGATGGCACCAGTCCACGAAGTCCTGGATAAGCCCTCTGTACTCAGCTTCATCTCCATTGGAGATGAGGCCAACGATCGCAGAGTCATCAGAGAACTTCTGTAGATGGCAGTGTGTTGTGTTGTGTGAGAAGTCCGCAGTATAAAGAGTGAACAGGAAGGGAGCCAGCACCGTTCCCTGGGGGGCCCCCGTGCTACTGATGATCGTGTCGGACACACAGTCCCGGGTTCTCACAAACTGAGGCCGGTTCGTGAGGTAGTCCAGGATCCATGATGACAGGTGCTGGTCCACCCCTGCGCGCAGCAGCTTGTCCTTCAGGATCATCGGTTGGATGGTGTTGAAAGCACTGGAGAAGTCAAAGAACATGATCCTCACCATATTCCCGGGCTTCTCCAGGTGGGACAGAGAACGGTGAAGGAGGAAGATCACCGCATCCTCCACCCCAATGCCATGCTGGTAGGCGAACTGGAGTGGATCCATCGCTGGTTCCACCAGGGGGCGGAGGTGAGCAAGGAGCAGTCTCTCCAGGGTCTTCATCAAGTGGGACGTCAAGGCCACCGGTCTGTAGCTGTTCAGGTCTTTGGGGTGGGAAGTTTTTGGTACAGGTACCACACAAGATGTTTTCCACAGCTGTGGTACCCTCCCCAGTTTCAGGCTCATGTTGAAGATATACGTCACAATCCCACACAGCTGGTCTGCACAGGACTTGAGGAGCTTTGCGCTGATGCCGTCCGGTCCCGGCGCCTTCCTCGCCTTGATCTTCCTCAGCTCCGTCCTCACCTGGGTCCTGGTCAGGGTCAGGATGGGGGGCTGTGTGTTGGGAGTGGGGGGGTGTTGGTGGAGTGGGGAGTGGGCAGCAGGACTTGATTTCTTTAGAGGCAGCAGTGGTTGTTGTGCAGTCAGGGGGGAGGGCGGTTGGTCAAATCTATTGAAAAACAGATTCAGGTTGTTCGCCCACTCCCTGCCCCCTGTGGCCTGGGGGGAGGTATGCTGGAGCCCCGAGATGGTTTTGAGGTTTCTCCAGACCCCGCTGATGTCGCTCTGTTGCAGCTTGTCCTCCATCTTCTTCCTGAAGCTGTCCTTGCCTTCTCTGATCTTTCTCCTCAGCTCCCTCTGTACGGACTTCAGCATCTCCCTGTTCCCTGACCTGAAGATCCTCTTCTTCTCTCTCAGAAGTGTTTTTATCTCAGGGTTGATCCAGGGTTTGTTGTTTGAGTGACGCCGTATGGTCTTGGTGGGAACGGATTTGTCCACACAGAAGCTGAGGTAGCCCGTGAAGGTGTGAATGAGGCCATCGATGTCCTCACCATGTGGATCGCAGAGCTGCTTCCAGGCGGTGGCTTCAAAACAGCCCTTTAGGGTGTCCATTGTCTCCTCAGACCATAACTCCACAGTGTGCATGGCCGGAGGTTGTCTGTGCACTAGGGGTTTGTACACCGGCCGGAGATGAACCAAGTTGTGATCCGATCTCCCGAGTGGGGGGAGTTGTGATGAGGTGTACGCCTCCTTAGTGTTTGCGTAGAATAAATCCAGTGTTTTATTGTCTCTAGTGTGGCATGTGACATACTGGGTGAACGTGGGTAGAATGGGAGACAGTGAAACATGGTTGAAATCGCCTGAGATGAGGAGAAGAGCATCTGGGTGTTCTGTCTGCAGCCTGCTGGTTACTGAATGGATGACGTCACGTGCTGTCCCAGCGTTCGCCGTCGGATTTGCATAAACAACAATGCAGATCACGTGTGAGTGTTCTCTCGGGAGATATGTAGGCCTCATGCTAACAGCTAGCAACTCAATGTCTTTGCTGCAGTGTCGTTGTTTAACAGTGATATGTCCCGGTCTGCACCAGTTGTTGTTAACATACATTATCACTCCACCGCCCCTAGCCTTGCCACTGTCTGGTGTTCGGTCAGCTCGTATCATGTGAAAACCCTCCAGCTCAATGTTAGCATCTGCTGCTAGTTCAGTTAGCCACGTCTCAGTAAACAAAAGGAGAGAGCACTCCCGGTATGTGCTATCATAACGGGAGATAGCCGCTAGCTCATCTAACTTTCCCAGTATCGACCGTACATTTCCCATGACAACAGATGGAAGGGAGGGTCTGTACCTTATATTTTTTGTCCTCCGCCTTACTCCAGCCCGGCAGCCGCGGCGTTTTCGCCTCAGTTCTCTCGGTATGTCGAGTTTTTCCAATGGGACCGGGTGGCGGTTGAATGCTAGCAGCTGTTCCCTGCTGTATCGTATCCTGCTATAGACAGTGGCTCCGTCCACCGGCTCAGGAGACATTTAGGACGATCTGTGTGTCCGTGATATAAGTGGGGTGAAAAAAAAAAAAAAAAGACGGATCAAAAGAGAGAGGAAGGGAAAAAGACTCGGAATCGAGCCGCTGTTGCAAAAGGCAGCCTACTCGTGTGATAATAATAACGGACTTTAAAACATTCACTAAAAATGTTAAAAACTGGCTGAAAAATAAACAAGAATGTACTCATGTATGAATTAATTGTCTGCAAAGTGAGAGTGAATGAAGGGAAGGAATAAATGTGTTTGTTTATAGTGAGTGACGGAGGGAGGAAGGCCTGAAATAGGCAAATGTGAGTTATGTTATATGTGTTAAATGTGAGTCAGGCTGTTATATTTGTGTATTTATAATATTTATAATATTTATGTTAAATGTGAGTCAGGCTGTTATATTTGTGTATTTATAATATAATATTTATAATTGTGTATTTATAATTTTTCTGCATTGATGTATGTGATTATTGTGTATATTTTTTATCTTGATTCTTTTTTCTAAAGCCCATCCAGGGACAAGAGTTGCAAATTAGCTAATAGCTATACACTCTATGTGCAACACATCAGATTGATTGTCTTTGATTAATTGTCTGTGTTTATTGCACTGTCCCTGTCAAATAAACTAATCTACTACTACTACTACTACACTTGACCTAAATACTGGGTTAAAAGGTTTGTGTGATGTCCATACACACTAGCATGCAAACAGTATCTATTACTAAGTACAGATCTTTGACTTTGGTTTACTGGAAGGACTTCCATGAATTTCCAAAAATAATTTGAATATGGACAAATGTAGATTATAAAATTGACTTGGAGTAGTAAGCTAAGGCATAGGTCTTGAAATGACTCAAAAATTCTAGCTACAAAAATAGGTGCGTAGTCTTACATACCTGAGGTAGGAATTTTGGTTCACGATGAAATAGCTATCATAGTTGTCCAAAAAAAAAGGAAAATAGTTTGAATGGGTACAAAAATCAAAATGGAGTGCAAGAGCTATATATAAAAATATAGGTTTGTATATAAGCATGCATATAACTTTTAAAAATTCTAAAAATAAAGAAAAATAAAAGTCAAAACAAAGAATGCAAAACAAAAATGTATTGCTTATCTGAGGTAGATGTTTAGGTTTGTTGTGGATTTAGCTGTAACATCAGTTGTTATAAGGAAAGAATGTCCAAACACCCAACTTTACCTTCATTTGGCTTTACTGGAGAATGCTGCATCTCAGTTTACAACACATCTGTCGTTCCCGCTGGCTAACATGCGTCCGTCTCTCTGATAGCACTGCATTGCTTAGCACTGACTTCTTCTTCTTCGGTCTGCAGCTTGAACAATAACATTTCATGGCCAAAGGTACAGTACCAGCGCCGTCTAGTGGACAATGTCTAACGACTGCATTGAAGGAAAACACCTTTGGGATTCTAATTAAATTACTATTATAAATAGCTTTTCTGATTAACTATAAAGTGTTTATAATATCTATTTGTCCTATATGTATTTCAATATGTAATAACTATCAACTTATGTGTATGAACCATTCTGAACTATTAAATATTCAACATCCTCCCCCCCAAGAAGACAGTTCAAATATTAACTTCAAAAGGATATAGTAGCTGAACTGGTCTTCTTAACGTCGTCCCAGTTGGAGTGCGCATAGCGCAGGATCTGACTAGTCCATCTCTCCCTGGGAACACCTCTATGATTAGTCCTGTTTTCCATGTTTGACGTGGTATCTTGTCATCTCCAATGAGGACCAAATCTCCTGGTTTGAGTTGTGTTGGATTTGGGGTATGACGAGTGTGAGCCGATCTGAGGTCCAGCAAATACTCCCTCCTCCATCTGTTCCAAAATTCCTTGACAAGTCTATGGCGATATTTCCATCTTCGGGTCAGCCTTTCTTTATTTGCATTTGCTATCTGACCTGTTGTGGAAAATGGCTTTGGTGGTAAAGAGGTAAGTCTTTTCCCTATGAGGAAATGAGCTGGCGTCAGAGGTTCTGGTTCTTGTAAATCGTTGTACACAAATGTGAGTGGTCTTGAGTTAATAGTGGCTTCTATTTCTGTCAACAGAGAAGTTAACTCTTCAAAGCTCAGAGATGCTCTGCCCATTACTCTTTTGAGGCATCCCTTTACAGAGCGCACTAACCTTTCCCAAAAACCACCCCACCAAGCCGCTCTTTCTGCAATAAATTTCCACTTGATTCCCTTTTCAGAAAAATATTCCAGCAGCTCTGGCTCCTTCATAGCCTTCCACAG